>CM060734.1:29054286-29408534 GCA_030704615.1 Takakia lepidozioides
TTGGGAGTTAGGCGCGCGCATCAAGCGAGTAACTATGACTTGAAGGGGAGCTTACCGAAGTGAGGTGCGCGACAGCACTTGCCAAGGCCCAAGGTCAGGTTGAAGGGCCTCGGAAATTGGCGGTTCCTAGCCCAATGTTGATCATGAGGGAGGAGTTGACGAGGAGGGCCATGAGAGGCTGAGATAGCAAAGCACCTCGAATTAGTCAAGCCGGGTGAGGGCTTCTACCCTGCTACGCATTCGTGGGGGGGGGGGGGGGGGGGGGAGGAGGAGCTACGGGCCGGTTTGGAGCGGCCTAGCCGATCAGCGATGCCGCCCCCTCAGCCTGAGCGGTCAGCAATGAAGGGCCTGGACTACGGGGCGCCGCCGCCGGCTATGGTCGACATCTGGAACCTACTTCCAGCGGCGCTCCGGGAGGGGATAGCACGGGGACTTCCGGCAGCGGGGACTCCTGCCACATTGGGTGACACTGGGGCCGAGTCGGCCAAGCTTGCAAAGGTGCAACCGTTGCACCTTGCCCATTCCATGTTTTGTCATTTCCTTTGCATGCATGTATTTCTTTCTTGTTTGTTTCTTTTTTGAATTTGGGGGGGGGGGGGGTATTCGTCTTCAGGAGGCAGAGACATTCTTGGCCGGTTGGGTGCACTCCCGTGGGGTTGCCAATGAGGCAGAGCATATGGTGTTGATGAAGGACCCGAACACCAAAGGTAAAAAGAAGAGGCCTCGACCTCCCGAGGTCCCTTTTACCATCAATGAAGGGGCTGCCGTGGAGAGGGAGAGGAGGGAGAGGGAGAAGGAGAGAGAGGAAGTAGCGGGGAAGGGGAAGGAGGTAGTCGTGGAGAAGGGGAAGGAAAAGAAGAAGAGGAAGAAGTCCCATGGAGACGACGGGGTGGGTGTGCGTGCGGGGGAGGGCAGTGGGGTAACGAAGGAGGTGGGGAAGGAGCATGCAAAGAAGGGAGAGGGTGGGAAGAAGAAGAAGAAATCCCGGGGGATAAAGGAGGTGGCCTTGGCAAAGATCGTTGTGCCACCGGTGGAGGTCAATAAGCATGGTGACCCGTGCGGTGCATTTTGGGCGGCTATGAAGGGGCCAGCCTTCGAACTCGCAATGGCGTGGTTCCCTTGGCACATCGAGTGGGGTGATCAGCACTATGGCCAGAAGCGAGTATGCCCGTGAGTTAGACCGCCGGTTTCCGGGCAATTGGAGTGAGACAAGGGTGATGGAGATGGTGGGGCAGAACTTGAAGAACAAGAGGTACTGTGCCAGACAAAGGATTCGGAGGGCAATGGAAAAGGGGGTCACACCCAACCTTTTGGAATTTCATAGGTTGGCAAATCCTTGAATCATTTCACCTTCCATTTGTTGCATGTGCATTAATGAGGTGGATTCAATGCAACGTATGTGTGTAATTCACTAATTGTGGGGGGGGGGGGGGGTGCATAGGTATCGTGGGATGCGCTCATTGCGGGAGAGAATGATGCGGCAAACAAGGATAAGTTTTAGAGGGCACGCAAAGCAACAACAATCCGCCTTAAGAAGCACAAATCCACACAGAAGTGGGGCCCCGGCAGATCGAGGGGTTTTATATGTATTTTGTTATGTCTTCTTTCTGGCTCCATCATCGTGAGAAACTGACTTTAATTTGTGGCATGTGTAGGAAACCATGTTTGAGAGGTTGCCATCTTCGGTAGAGTACGACTACGCCAAGGAGCATGGTTGGCAATCCCTCATGACCAACATGGCCAAGACGGAGGGGATGAGTGCACTACAAGGCACTAGTATGGCTGAGGGGGGGGAGGGGGTCATGGCCAGGGATTGGATGAGAGCTATGTGGGTGTTAGGGGAACGCCGCCTGGTTTATGTGCTCAGGCGAAGGGCGCGGAGTCATCAAGTTCATCGGATAGCTCTGACTCCTCCTCTGACGATGAGGATGAGGATGAGGATGAGTAGTCCCAATCCGTGTAGGTCCCAGGGTCAGTCTATTGAACCCTTGTGAGAAAAGAATTCAGCTCATTGCTTGTAAATATATTTCCATTTGTACATATATTTCCATCTTCCATCTTATTCATGTGTCGCACGGCCTCACCCTCGATTCATGCTTGCTTGAACCAATGCAATAAACAAAATTGAGTTAAATCAGAGCAATGGAAGCTCTAATGTCTTCCAACACCCAAGAAAGAAACCAGGGAAAAACCCTAAATCACCCCCAATTCACCCCCCAAAATGGGGGCTGCTATTTCATGAGCGGCATGAGCATGAGCGGGGAAAAAAAAAGCATGAGCGGACCATTGTGTGTCCACGGAAATAGGGTTAGGAGGCACGGAAATAGGGTCATATGAAGTTGGAATTTGGCACCAGTGGACTCGTCATAGCAATGAAATGCAACATTTTATTGCAAATTTTGTGGCAAGCCACATCTATACAAGTGTGTCCTAACTGTCATAGCCGGAATGGGCACTACTCTCCTACACCCTCCGAGGAACTTGCCCCACCTTCCTCCTCATCCCCCTCATCCCCCCCCATCCTCTGAGCTATGAGATGCATCAGTTCCACTATGCCTCTCAAAAATACCGTACTCTCCTTGGGGGACTGTCACCTCACCTCCTGGGAATCTTCTGCCTCTTCTCCCCCACTTTCCTCAGCAGAATCCAAGACAAATCTACGAGCCTGACGGGCTCTAATAGCTGCTGCCTCCTCCCTCATCTTCATTTTCTTGAGGTTTGCTCCGTCTAAAATCTGTTGTACACGACTAGGTTCGGAAGACCTCATAATTGACACCGAAGCAAGCTGGGTAGCATAAGTAGGAAGGATGTAGTCCCTTTCTGGACTCGGCATGAAATCCCCCCTGGCAAAAAAAGGCACGTTCCTCCTGCCCATAAACTGCGGTGTAGACGTCCCTCCTGCAGTACTTGGCATCCTACAGTAAGAACAAATCCACTTCAAGAATGTCAATACCAACAGAAGCACAAAGGGTCTTTCAATGAAATAAGAGAGCGAAGGGAGGTGCCTCACAAAATCAGGAGGCAACTTACAATGCGACCACTCACTCGTAAACCGGGGGCTCCTCGGCCTCGATCCCAACTTGTACCTCCCCCTGCTCCTTGTCGGATTCTTCCTCATCCTCCGAGGATGCCTCTTCTTCTTTCGGCAGACGTTCAGCCGCTGCAAGTTCGGAGTTGTGGAGGGCAGTATCTGGCTCGAAGGCGAAGACATGCCTGTCGGACAACGTCCCTGCCCACATTGAAGTACCCGATGGACAAAGCGGGCAGTTAGTAGCATGCGGCATGCAATTGCAATCGGGCCAGGGGACAAACTGTGCACGTGAAGGCTTACCCGTGCCGCATGTGAGGCCAAGAATCCGCCCTTGGACATCCGAGCACGTCTCCATGAGGGTTTGGATGAAAGCAGGGGGTCCGGCTGTACCGCCACGGTTTGCCTGTCTTTGTGTCCTTCGACATACTAGAGTGGGGCACATAGTTGTAGAGGACATCGTAGGTGACAGGGTCCACAGCGGCATCAACAAGACGACCGTCGTTGCGGAATTTGAACGTAGACCCTCTCTTCACAAAACAATATGCCTCAAACACTAATGTCTGCACATCCAACAAAAGAGGGATTAACTCCAGGGTCTAGTTCAGATACACCACAATATGAAGTGAATGCAATAGATTGATAACTTACACTCTGGCCCTCTGTTCGCAACCCCTGCGTATTGATGCAGAACCATTTTTTGAGGAGAACCGGGGTGACACTTTTCGGTGTCCACCTTGCCACAACATTGTCTGTGGTCTTTCCTCTTGTGGCAAGGACCACAATACATCCACCATCATCCAGGAGCATCCCCGCCAGCCCAAACCTGGCTCTCCAGTAGTCCTCAGTAAACCTGTTCCAGGTGGGTACACCACCCAGGCCCTCCAGCAGCTCCCCATCTGGAATATCGAGGAGAATCATATCGCAGGCTCTCTCCACCTCAAACCCCCCCCCCCTGAGTGCTCTTGCAATCCGTGCTCATAGCCGTGAAGAATTCCATCATGGATTCGAAACCACGGGTGTCTTTAGGCTCTATACTGGGAGCCCTCTTCTTGGCTTTCCCCTTCAGCTCCTCCACAGACTTGCTGTGTGCCACCTTCTTCGCCCTGGCAGCCAGAGTGTCAAGGAAGCTCTCATTGACACATTGGATGATGGTTGGGGGTTCTAGCTTTGGCCTCTGCGGAAACGTCACCGCCGAATACCGCCGTGTAGGCTCGCCCTCAAATGCCAACTTCTTGGCAGAGCCAGTCCCAGTCCGAACTGACTTGGGAACCCGGACGACCGGTGACAGCAGTAGCAGTCGCAGGACCTTGCACAAAGTCGTCGTCGGAGTCACTCCCTTGGGGCCCCTCCCGCGCCTCCTCTGGTGCCCCGGTGGTTTTCTGTTTTTTGGGGGTTACTGTACTCCCCTGTTTCCGTGTCCTTTTCTTTTGACCTTTATTCTTCTCATTCAATTTCTCCTGAATACCTGCCTAAGCAAGCTCTGCCGCTTTCTAGGACTTGGTAAGCGCTTTCGCCTCCTTTGGACCCATCGGAGGCAGCGGAGCCCGGTTTCGTCGGGCCTCCACATCCAGCTTCAATTGAAACTCGGATGAGTCGAGCGAGCCGAGCGGAAGGTCCACATACCAAGGGCAGTTGCGCAAATGTTCCAGATGCCACTCCTTCACGATAACGTCAGTGTACATGGAGTCAGCCCCAGGGTTCCTCCATGCGAGGAAGAATGGCGGCTCGAAGGACAGATGACCTTTCTCCAAAAGAGAGAACTTGTTGTACCTGCATTCAAGAAACACACACAGAATGAGGTCTCGGGAACAAGGTAAATTTTAGGGAATGAAACTGCAAAATAGACGCGAAAAATTGCGCCGAATTTCCAGTTTCGGTGCTAGCCACCCCAGGGACTGAGCCATTTTCGGGGCCCTGAACTGGAAATTCGGCGCCATTTTCCCAGATTGGGGCCAAAAATGGTTAAGTCCCAGAACTGACTGCGGCCGCAACTGGAAAAATGGCGCCGAATTTCCAGTTTCGGTGCCAGCCACCCCAGGGACTGAGCCATTTTCGGGGCCCTGAACTGGAAATTCGGCGCCATTTTCCCAGATTGGGGCCAAAAATGGTTAAGTCCCAGAACTGACTGCGGCCGCAACTGGAAAAATGGCGCCGAATTTCCAGTTTCGGTGCCAGCCACCCAAGGGACTTAGCCATTTTCGGGGCCCTGAACTGGAAATTCGGCGCCATTTTCCCAAGTTGGGGCCAAAAATGGCTAAGTCCCAGAACTGACTGGGCCCGGAACTGGAAAAATGGCGCCGAATTTCCAGTTTCGGTGCCAGACACCCCAATGACTTAGCCATTTTCGGGGCCCTGAACTGGAAATGCGGCGCCATTTTCCCAGGTTGGGGCCGAGAATGGCTAAGTCCCAGATTTGACGGGGCCTGCAACTGGAAAAATGGCGCCAAATTTCCAGACTGAGTGCCAGCCATCCCCCAGGGCCCGAATCTGGAAATTCGGCGCCATTTTTCCAAGGACTTCTTCACAACTAATTTTCATGCGCCACATAAGGCCTCTTAAATCCTCGAAATGTAGGGACTAAAAAGAAAGGCATCGCGTATGTACCTGTACAGAAGGCGCATTGCCGCTTTGTCCGCGTTCGGCTGGTCGGTGAACTCGTGGCTCCGGCGGGCATGGGGTATCTCTCGAAAGAATAGGTCGGTTTTGTAGAGCAGAAAGTACCTCGTCACATAGTCGCGTAGGCTCTCTGCTTCACTAGAAATCTCCAGCTTGAACTGATGTGTTTGTGTGTCAAGCTGCTCTTGCGCATTCGTCGTCACCTGTGGACATTCTCCATCCAACCGCTTTCCTCAAAAAATACAATAAATCCATCCGATACAAGAGTAGAAGCCCCAAATGAAGCGTGGGAAAGTACCTGAAACCACCATGTCATGCGGTTCATCCACATGTCGAATGTGGGGTCGGACAGTTTGTCGGGTTTGGGGAAGCTCCACATATCCCTTGTACTTTGGGAACCATTCCAGATTTGGAGCCACCGGGTCTGTCCAACCACCCAGCATATTAGTAAGCGCCAAACACCACAACAACAAATTGCTGCCACGACAATTTGGTTAAGAATGTATAACCTTTTCTGTTGCATCCACACAGGATGTGGCTAGACGATGCAGCTTCTCCAATGTCATCGTGGGCTTTAGAGCGCGGGAGTAGTGCTTCCCCACCTCCACCAGAAAGTCGGCACCAAGGGCGGGATCAGCTATGGCCACGTACTTTACCATCCGCGACTTGTACTTTATGCGGGCCTTCGCCTCCGCAACTTTGAGATACGATTCCAGTGCCGGGAGGGTTAGTTTCTTCTCCTCTGACTCCATGTAGAACCTCCGCGCATGTGCCAAATCCTGCTGAATTTTCGTCTGTCAAGAATGCACAGATATGATTAGAAATCCTGGTCAACACTTTTTCGTCTATTGGGGGAGGAGAGACAGATAAGTTGAACAAAACAGTCAGGAGCTTTACCCGAAATATGTAGTCCACCATGGCGTCCATGCTCAGCCTATACCAGGTTCTGTCTGCCTTTGCCTCCGACTTGCGCAACAGGTCGGCACTAAGCGAATTGGCAAACTCTTGCACCCCCTGCTTCCCGACATCCTTCACTCGGAAGAGCATATGGGACAAGTTGGTGGCAATGAAGGCATTCTCAGTCACCCTGCAATGCCACATTTCCATTAAACAATACATAAATGAGAATTTGCAACAAATATGACGATTGGCAATGAAATGACTGTTTCAAATTTAAAGTTCCTGTCAAGTTATTTTACCACTAGTGTGAAACTAGCTAGGAAATAGCTAGCTTTTACATATTGACATTTGGGATTGGCCCAAGTATCAATCCAGGGGTCAAGGCAGATTTAGGCCCTGGAGTGGTTATCTTCACGGCAAGCGCGGGAGGCTCATCTTTCTCGAGTTGAGCCTCACCGCGCCTAGCTATGGCGCCGTAGTGTGGATTCCCCATGGCGTGGGGTGCACTTGGCTTGACTTGTATTTGAGTGATGAGGTTATATATGCATGAGTTTATGCTTCAGCTTTGTGAGCTCGTATGAGCTTGTGCTTGTATTCTTCTTCTTTATCACTCGAGAAAGATGAGCTCGTATCTGTGAGTGCCAGATACGAGTTAGTTGTAGCACTTGTGGTTTTTGCTTGAGAATGAGAGAAACCAAGTTGTTATGCAAGGAGCACCATGGAGCTCTTGGTTGTTAGAAGCGGAGGCGATGTGGGTTACGAGGTGGTAGACCTTGGCATTCGCTCTTCAGCTTCAGAGATGAAAGCACCATGCTGCAGGTAATTCCAGAGCACCTTGATGGTTTCAGATTGTGTACATGCATGAGCAAGCACGATTGGGAAGAGGACCAGTCAAGAGCAGGTTATAGTGGCTTTGGGGTGCAAAGCTGAGAACTGGACCTGGGAATGCGAGCTTTCATTGTGTGAAGGATTGCAAGACCAAGCGAAAGGGCTGATTTGGCTTGGGGCAAATCAATGCACTTTGTGGAGTATGGTGAGATTGGGTTTCAATCTCGAGCTTCAGCATTGAGAGGGCTCTTGTCATGGCAAGAGCAGGGCTGGAACAGGAGCTAAGAGGTGCGGCAAGGCCATGGAATGTGCACCTAGGGTTTCAGAGCTTGGAAGAAGAGCTCTGGCACCACAAGAGAAGTGTCTTGTGGCTGGAAATGTAAGCCTTAGGGTTTCAAGAGCTTGGCAAAGGCTGTGGAGTGCTTAGTCTTGTCTTAGAGAGCATCAAGGAGCCAAGGAGCCAAGATAGGGGGCTGATATCTCTTGTGTGAAGAGGTTGCATGTGTGGAGCATGTATTCAGCTCATTGAAGCTTCCATCTTCAAGCTTGGAGGGCAAGCAAGGAAGAGGGAAGGGCTGACTTCCCTTATGTGAGGGCAATGTATGTGTGGAGCATGCTATCAGCCTGGTGAAGGCTTGCACTTTTAGGTGTGGGAGTGCAAGAAAGGAAGGAAGGGGCTGGTTTCCCTGTAGGGCATGTAGAGCATGCTTTCAGCCTGCTGAAGCTTGTATTTTCAGGTTTGTGGGTGCAAGAAATGAAGCAAAGGAGCTGATTCTCTTATGGTGAGAGTGGGGCATGTGTGGAGCATGCCTTCAGCCCATTGAGGCTCTTGTTTTCAAGCCTTAGAGAGCTAGAACGGAAGGTCTAGGGCTGGTTTCCACTTGGAGTGAAAGAAAAGCACTTGTAGGGCCTATGTGAGTTGGGGTTTCAACTTCAAGCTTGAAGGGAGCGCAACTCTTGAAGCAACAGGTGTAGAGGGCTGGAATAGGCTCTAAGACAGATGCTATGGCCAATGAGAGTGCTTGAATGAGTGCTCACAAGGGCTGGGAACCAGCAGGGCTTGGTTGTTTGCCATTGAGTTTAGTGGCGTGTTTGGGGAGGCTAAGTGAGAAAGAAGGCTTGGTTTGTGGCAACCACCTCATGGCTTAGGGCTACTATGGTGGTGTGTGGGAGCCGAAAGAGCAAGGATACCTTGCTGATTTCCTCACAGCCACCATAGCTCGGTGGAAAGAAGCCTAGAGTCCAAGAGACACAAACCCTAGCTTGGCGTGGCTAAACCCCTTGGAGAAATGGCTAAACTGCCAGAGCGGCCATGGGTGGGGCTGTGATGGGCTGTGACAGGCTGTGACAGGCTGTGGCAAGCTGTGACGGGCTATGAGGGGCTGTGACAGGCTGTGCCCTGTGCCCTGTGGGGCTGTGACGGGCTGTGTCAGGCTGTGGCGAGCTGTGACGGGCTGTGAGGGGCTGTGACAGGCTGTGCCCTATGGCCTCTGGGGCTGTGACGGGCTGTGACAGGCTGTGGCAAGTTGTGACAGGCTGTGATGGGCTGTGACAGGCTGTGCCCTGTGGCCTGTGGGGCTGTGACGGGCTGTGACAGGCTGTGGCCAGCTGTGACGGGCTATGAGGGGCTGTGACAGGCTGTGCCCTGTGCCCTGTGGGGCTGTGACGGGCTGTGTCAGGCTGTGGCGAGCTGTGAGGGGCTGTGACAGGCCGTGCCTGAGGCCTTTGAGGCTGTGACGGGCTGTGAGGGGCTATGACAGGCTGTGCCCATGGCCTTTGAGGCTGTGACGGGCTGTGAGGGGCTGTGACAGGCCGTGCCTGAGGCCTTTGGGGCTGTGATGGGCTGTGAGGGGCTGTGACAGGCCGTGCCTGAGGCCTTTGGGGCTGTGATGGCTGTGACCAGTGAGCTGTGTGGGCCTGTGCTGGTCTGTGGTGGCCCGTGTTGACCTGTGGACGGCCTGTGCTGACTCGTGGAGGCACTGGTGGACTGCCTAAGGACTGGCATGTGGTCTGGAAGGCCGAATTTTGAAGCTCGTGGAGGTCGGTTTGAGGAGTATCTTCATGATATTCCCATGGTCATGCAAGTACAGGTGTAGGCTATGTTAGGAACTTAGTATTCCAAACCATAAGCCGCAACAGGTTCTCTACCCGGTTACCTTGTGAAGAGGGGGTTAGGGACATGTTCATGACCGGTTGAGTGTCAACACGGAGGTGCCACTAGTTGCTGGGGACAGTGCCGGTTCGAGCACTAGCGATACTAGTGGGTACACGAGACGAGGTGTGCGGTTTCCTGTAACAGTGCGTTGGCATTCAGAAAGACAAACGTGGACATTGCAGTTCACCAGTACAGATGAATACTGCAACAGCAGTAGTGCAGAAAGATCAGCACCCGCAGGCCACCTTCACCTCCTGTGTCTTCCACGGAAGGTTCTGATTCGGATTGTGAATCAGGAGGACTCATACCGGCGGTGCAAGTTGTTTCTTTGCCATTGTTGTGGGACACAATGGAGGAGATGTATGGAGCTACCAAGGGGCCACGAAGGTACTCTGGGGCGGTGGGCACCATCGAGTTGGATGATTTTATCCAAGAGTTTGATAGTTGGTGTGATTTGCAGCAAATGCGCAATCCACAACTATTTACGCCTTTCATGGCATGGAAGGGGCTGTTTCGGCACCTTGAGGGGCCGCCTATGGATGATTACCATGAGTTCAGGCGGGGGCATGAGGTTGAGATCGAGGAGTGGAGGATGTACTGGTCACCCAACTATGTCTCCATCACTAGGGGCACTAGAGCCACGAGGGCAGTGGCTACACCTGCCGCTGCACCGGCAGCTTCAGCAAGTAGCAGTGGGACTGGTGGTACAGTAGCTACGACGTCCACCCAAGCCACTACCGCACCAGCACTAGCACCCGTGCCTGCCTTCAACCCTGTTGTGGAGTTCTTCGAAGAGTTGAGAGGGAACTACCAAGGGGTGAGGACAGAGAAGTTACGGAGCTTGCAAGAGTTCCAACGGAAGCCGACCGAGAGCTTGAGGGAGGCTTTCACTCGCATGAGGCGCTTGATAAATGTAACCCAAGGGGTTACGGAAGCTCAGGCAGTCCAATTCTGGTATGGGATATTGGACAAGGAGCTGAGGAGAAGGGTGCGGGATGCAACTCTCCTACAAGCGGCCCAACCCACCTTAGCAAATGTGTTTTTGCTAGCAGAGCGGATAGAGCTCAACATGGTGGAGGAACGAGTGGTCATGGTGGGATTTGCTAAGGAGACACCACGGGGTAGTGGTGCTCCTAGCCAACCACTACCCCAACGTGCTCAAGGCAACAAGGGGGCTCAGGTGAAGCTCAGGGAAGGGCAGAGAGGACCTCAGATGCAGGGGTCTCTCCCTTCATTTGCTGGCCAACAACGGGCGGATGTGGTGTGCTGGACATGTGGAGGACCCCATGTCAAGAAGGATTGCCCAGAGGGAGGCAAAGGGCCGGCACAGTTGCAGTGTGGGCATTGTGGCAAGCACGGGCATGGAGAGACCCAGTGTTATGGTTTGCATCCTGAGTTGCGCCCAGGCCAGTTCCAAGGGTGGCCGGGGGCGAGGTGGAGCAGTCCAGAGAGGACGAGGTGGCCAGCCACGAGGGCAAGCTCAACATGGCCAAGGACGCGGAGGTCAAGGTGTTGACCAAGGCATGGCCAACCGGCTTCAGCGGCTAGAGCAGAGGTTGGCTGCCATGGCTACAGCTCAGGTGGTACCGGCTCTAAGGCCGGATGGTCCACCTCCTGCTCCTGAGGGAGGAGATATGGGAGGCATGGGATTCATGTGTGGAGCAGCACTACCACTAGTGCAGGTGGAGTCTGCTGTAGCCATGACTCGAGGAGCAGCACGAGTTCCTGAGCCACGAGGTGCAGAGGTGGAGTTGGATCCACAGCGTGGGGAGGCAAGCCGTCAGGCTAGGCTTCCTCAGTCATTCACATTGGCGGAGACAGTGTCGACGCCATCCATGGCACCTAGTTCTCGCCCGACGGTTACCGAGGCGGAGGTTACTATGCCATTGGGGAGAGCTACACGGGTAGCACCACTACCTAGTGTTGCCAAGGCTACGGCAGCGAGTGTGCTGCTAAGACCGGCCACATCTGTGTGCCAGGCTCCATTGTTCTCGGCTACCATGATTGCGACGCCGGGGGTAAGACCAGCTGAGGTATTCAGGCTGGCAGCTACACTCTGTGAGAGTGGGGAGGTTACTTCATCTTCTGCGGAGATAGTGGGAGGTGTAGTGCCGGAGGGATCCTCGGATTTGAGGGTCAAGACTGCCACGGCGGCGCCATGGCAAGCTGCAGCTGCCAGGTTGATGGAGCTGCCAGCTAGGCCAGCCATTGAGCGCGCCATGGTGACACCTGGAGTTGTCATGTTAGACAACCAGGATGACATTTTTTGTTTGAGTGGACCGGCAGGCAAGAGGTACCGGCCACTGCGGGTTTTGTTGGACTCGGGAGCTCAGCCATTGATGC
Source organism: Takakia lepidozioides (assembly GCA_030704615.1). Lineage (NCBI taxonomy): Eukaryota > Viridiplantae > Streptophyta > Takakiopsida > Takakiales > Takakiaceae > Takakia > Takakia lepidozioides. The sequence goes on from CM060734.1 coordinate 29,066,160, forward strand.
TGGGCAGAGCTGCTATTGCAGGCTTGGGCCTCACGGAGGCGGATATGGAGCCTTGTCCGTTCCAGATACAGACGTCTCTGGGAGGATTGGAGCAGGCTCGGGGCATGACACGGCGTGAGTTGGCTATCAGACTACGGCCGGATCACCCTACAGATGGCTCAGTGATGCGAGCCAAGGCCATTGTGACAGACGCAGTCTCATACGATGTCCTGGTTGGTGGGGCAGTGTTGTACCCCATGGGCTTCACCCTGGATTTTTGGGAGGAGTCAGCTTCCTATAGGCCTGCATGGCAGTCAGGGGAGGGCCGGCGTGTGCAGCTTCCTGTGACGTTCATAGGAGGAGTTGCGGTTGCCCAACGAGGCAAGATGCCGACACTAGCAGCATTCACAGCGGCAGTGAGTTGGCCTAGAGAGTTGCTTGAGGGCAATGCTCATTCAGAGGATGTACCACCTCCGGGAGAGCAGGATGACATGTATGGTATGGCGGAGTTGCCTACCATGGTTGCTCAGACTCCATTGTGGGGCACGAGCAAGGATTTGCAGCGGGATGCTGATCGACGGGTGCAACAAGCCTGGGTGGAGGCTTTTGTACCGTCAGGAGAGGAGGAGAGTGTGGGGATTGCACCAGGACCACCTCAATTGTCTCCATTGGACACCACACCTATTGTGTGGCAGTATCCGGATGAAGGCATTTGTCTTCTGGACTTGTTTGGCGGGATCAGCACCGGATTGGCTGCTGTGTTACAAGCAGGTGTACGAGTTCGGCGTTACCTGTATGTGGAGAGGGATGAGACTGCACGACGCGTTTCACTTCGCCATGTTGCTCAGTTGGTGCAGCGGTACCCTGAATTGTTGTCGGTGTCTGCAATTCGTGGATATCAGCAGGCCTTGCCAGCAGACATTTCGTTGCTGGGGGCGCAGGATTTGGAGCGGGTTGGCTCCATTGATCTAGTAGTGGCAGGTTGGCCCTACCAAGGGCATTCATCAGCCGGGCATGGCAATGGATTGCGAGACTCGAGGTCGGGTCTGTTTTGGGAGATGGTGCGGGTTTTGCGCCACTTGCAGCTTCATCAAGCTGTATCTCCAGCATACATCTTGGAGAATGTGCCACTGATGGGCGATTCTCGGGCCAGGGTGATGGCCAGTGTGCATCAAGTCCGGTTGTGGCTTGGGTCAGCAGTGTTGCTGGATGTAGCTACAGTGGGGTCACGGGCTCATCGTCCACGGCTATGGTGGACCAACTTGATGCCACCCGCATTGCTCAAGCGTGCATTTGATGGGGTGCAGCAGTTAGCACATCTCACAGTGGATAACATTCTGGACACAGGGAGGCAGTCTCAGCGTGTGAGACACGATGACCGTTCGCCTTTGGCAGTGGTCAACAAGGTGGGTCAACCACGAGCAGCATTACCTACACTGCTCAGCTTCCCAGGATCGCATGCTTTCCGGGATAATGGACCTGGCCTCCTGTGGGATGCTCAGTTGCAGCAGTTAGTGGAGCCTAATGCTGACGAGCGTGAGCGGGCAATGGGTTTTACCACAGGAACCACGGCGGTGTCGTCTCTTTCTGAGGCATCACGTCGTCAAGTGTTGGGGCAAGCAATGGATCTCAATTGCTTGACCTGGATTATCAGCTTGGCTCTGGCTGAGCAACGCAGAGTGCGGAGTACACTTCCCTCAATGGTCTCTCTGCCTACCGAGACGGTACATGCAGTGAGTGGGGGCGAGCATGTGAGGACCACGGGGTGCATGCATCCATGGCACACATGGGAGGTGCTCGAGGTTCAGAGAGAGTTGGCAGCCAAGGCGGCTGTGATGGATGGGGTTGGGGATTCTTCTCGGGTGGAGGAGGTCCTCAAGGATGAGATGATGGGGCAGGATGAGGCCTTGTCATTGACTGAGCAGGCAGGGAGTACTGCTCAAGAGGTTGCAACATAGCAACCACTCGACGCGTCCTCTACCTCTAAGCCCACTGGACTTAAGGTTGCAGTTACGGAGGACAATTGGGAGCCTGACATTGGACCCATTGTCACCGGAGGAGAGAGACAACGTATACGGCGGTTCCTGAGGGCTTACAGGAATTGCTTTGCCTTCAGTTTGAAGGACTTGGGAGCATTGAAGGGTCAAGAGATCCGTATTGAGTTGGCCACTGACACGCCAATCTTTCGGAGACCCTATAGATACAGTGACATGGAGAGGTCTTTGATTCAGATGAGGACTCAAGATCTCTGGGAGGCATGTTTGGTGGAGCTCTCTGGTGGAGAGTATGCTTCAGCCACAGTGATGCCAGCCAAGAAGGATGTCTATGGCAATTGGACGGAGAGACGTATGTGCGGTGATTACCGGCCTGTAAATCGTCAGACCAAGTTCGATAAGTATGCCATGCCAACACCAGAGGAGATCTTTGATGCCATCGGGCATGCTAAGGCCTTTAGCACTTTGGATTTACGATCCGGATATTACCAGTTGCCAATCAAGGAGGCGGACAAGCAGAAGACGACATTCTGGGGGATCAATGAGCACGGCAAGGATTGCCTATATCAGTGGCGGTTCTTACCATTTGGGCTTAAGAATGCTCTTGCAGAGTTTCAGAGAGTCATGGATAGGATTCTAGCAGGGGTGGACTTTGCTCGGTGCTACATAGATGACATCATCATCTTTAGTGTTACGATGGAGGAGCATGAGAGACACCTTCAGGTGGTATTGGAGCGCTTGAGAGCGCACGGATTGAAGTTGCATCCGGGGAAGTGCAAGTTTTTCCACAACCAGATTGAGTATCTGGGTCACATGATATATCCTGGAGGATTGGGGGTACAGCAGACTAAGGTAGAGGCCATTGCACAAATTCCACGCCCCACGGATGTGAGCCGAGTTTGAGCTTTCATGGGGTTGGCAAACTATTATAGACGGTTTGTCAAGGGATTTAGTACCATTGCAAAGGCTCTAACCAAGCTGACCAAGGTGGACCAGGAGTGGCAGTGGGAAGATGAGCAGAACGAGCTTTTCAAGAGCTCAAGGCGAGGTTGACCTCGGCGCCTATCCTGAGACGACCTATCAGGGGGCGTCCCTTTCAGCTGCATACGGATTGGAGCATGCTGGGGCTTGGAGCGGTGCTCACACAGGTGGATGATGAGGGAAGAGAGTTCGTAGTGGCTTATGCTAGCCGCTCGAACAACGCTGCAGAGGCTAAGTACAGCTCATATGAGGGAGAGTGCTTAGCTACAGTGTGGGCCGTGGCACACTTCAGGTGCTATCTATACGACAATCTTTTCACCCTTGTCACGGATCACCAGCCACTCAAGTGGTTGATGGAGTCAGACAAGCTTACGGGGAAGCTTGCACGGTGGGCACTCATACTCCAGGAGTATGACTTTCAGGTTGTGCATCGACCAAGTTTGGTCAATCAAGATGCAGATGGATTGAGTCGCAATCCATGCATGAGCCAGCAAGATGACACAGGAGCTCGGTGGCATGGTGAGACGGACGAGGAGATGGTGCCGGGATGGCACGCATCTGCATTTTTGTGTATCTTGGCATCGGGAAGTCAGGTTGGACCTACAACAGGGATGACTGTAGACGGAGTGTCTGAGGACCCTGAGGCTAGTGATGAGCCAGGTGGTGCCAGAGATATACACAAGGATTCGGCTGTGTTGGACTACCTCCGCACAGGAGACACGGCAGCCACTGTGACTGCCAGGGAAAGGGATCGGATCCTGCAACGAGCCAAGAGGTTCAAGTGGGAGGGGATACACCTACTTCGAGTGTGGGAGGATGGTCGGGTGAGGATTGTGCCTCACCCCACACAGCGTGCACGGTTAGTGCGGCATGCCCATGAGGAGTTGGGGCATTTTGGAGTGCGACGCACTCACAGTTTACTGCAGGGGCAGTATTGGTGGCGTGGTATGCATACAGAGGTGCAACAGTTTGTGGCTAGGTGCATGGTGTGTGACAGGGTGCGTGCTTCATTCAACGCCCCTACACCACAGTTGTATCCTTTACCTATCATGGGATTGGGCTACAGGTGGAGTCTTGACTTCGCAGGACCGTTGCCACTGACTGTGCGCCACCACAGATATGTGTTGGTGATGGTGGAGCACTTCTCCAAGTGGATTGAGTTGGTTCCATTGCCTGACAAGGCTAGTGAGGGGCTGCATATGCATTCTTGGATCGTGTGCTTAGCCGATTTGGTGCTCCAGCTGAGGTACTCAGGGACCAAGGGAGAGAGTTCTTGGGGGAGTTTCAGGCTTTGTGTGATAAAGCCTTGATAGACCACTGCACCACTTCTCGGGATCATCCTGAGGCCGATGGCTTAGCAGAGAGAGTTGTTCAGACGGTGAAGAGGGGTTTGCGCAAGTATGGCTTGCAGAAGGGACACCTAGGAGATTGGGATCTTCAGGTTCTTTGGTTAGCCATGGGCTACAGGTTCAGCAAACAAGCATCACTTGCCTCCTTCTCACCATATTTCCTTCTCTTTGGCCGAGAGCCGGATTTGCCTGCAGCCATTCGTAGGGACACTGCTCAAGTCCTTAACCTTGACGATCCGGACGTGTGGGTACGTGCATGTGATCAGCGTGCAGAGTTGTTCAAGAAAGTCATGCCCATGGCTTTTGAGAACCTTGCCATTGCACAGCACCGTGATACGTTGAGGTATGCCACTATACGTGGTGGAGGATATCGTCCTGGGGTTCGGAGGTTTAGCCCTGGTGACTATGTTTATTTGCAGCAGACTGCTCCTACGACTCTGGATGTTACTGCAGGGCGTGTTATTCTGAGGGTTCGAGAGGTGTTGCCCTCAGGGGTCCTGATCTTAGAGGGTCGGGATGGCATGACTTGGAAAGACCATGTGCGTAATTGTGCGCCATGTCACCTTCCCAATGTCGATGGCAGAGTTGACCCAAACTTGGCAGTGGTACCTGCAGGTTTGAGGTGCATGCTCTGTGGGTCTGCCAAAGGGGCAGCCACCATGCTGGTGTGTGATCGATGCTCAAGGGGTTGGCATATAGGATGCTTGACACCACCTCTTGAGAAGGTTCCTAACGGAGATTGGTTGTGTCCACACTGCTTGGGATAGTGGCAGTGGACATGACTGGAGGCAGCTAACAAGACATGGGAGGCCAAGCTCATAGGAGTCAATACATGAGATCCCAAGCTCAAGTTCACAGGTTGCAAGACGGCGACTAACGATGGGGCAACTCTTGCACCCGGCCTCTTGATCTATCGAGTTTGAGTGTAGTAGGGATAGTGGTGGAGGACTTAGTGAGGCTATGGTCACTATCACATCTTGTGGCTACCTGGACTTAGAGGGACCTAAGCACCAGCTAGGGGGGCGATTGTGTGGACTAGTGACTGCCATAGTGGGCAGCATAGTGGCAGCGTAGTGACTGACTAGTTGTAGCCTAGTGGTTGGACTAGTGGCTGGACTAGTGGTAGACTAGTGGTATACTAGTGTGGTGTGCACATGTGTTGTGTGGTTTTGGACAGCGATGTAGTTGTGTAGCGATATGTATGCGCACGACAGCTGTCAAGTTATTTTACCACTAGTGTGAAACTAGCTAGGAAATAGCTAGCTTTTACATATTGACATTTGGGATTGGCCCAAGTGTCAATCCAGGGGTCAAGGCAGATTTAGGCCCTGGAGTGGTTATCTTCACGGCAAGCGCGGGAGGCTCATCTTTCTCGAGTTGAGCCTCACCGCGCCTAGCTATGGCGCCGTAGTGTGGATTCCCCATGGCGTGGGGTGCACTTGGCTTGACTTGTATTTGAGTGATGAGGTTATATATGCATGAGTTTATGCTTCAGCTTTGTGAGCTCGTATGAGCTTGTGCTTGTATTCTTCTTCTTTATCATTGTGTGGACTAGTGACTGCCATAGTGGGCAGCGTAGTGGCAGCCTAGTGACTGACTAGTTGTAGCCTAGTGGTTGGACTAGTGGTAGACTAGTGTGTGGTGTGCACATGTGTTGTGTGGTTTTGGACAGCGATGTAGTTGTGTAGCGATATGTATGCACACGACATTCCAAAGCAAGAGGCATTGTAACTTACGAGTTGATGTCTGCCATTGCCGCTTTGAGAAGACTGCGATCTTTGGGCCCCGCAACCTTGAGCACAACACACTCCACGGCGAAATGACAATCTAGGTCGTTGGGGTGGGCTTGGGCTATGTACTCCATCCATGCCAGGAGGCGATGATTGCCGTACCACACGTAAAACATCATTCCGGACAAGTGCTGGAAAAGAAGATCAGTAGCAATCAATCTCTCGAACTTCTCATTTTGCCTTTGCCAATGTGGACCCCATTTGTCCACCTCATTGGAAGTGTGGGCACGAGAAGCTCCGTGGTCGTTCTCCATGGAAACGTAAAACGTGGCAGACCCCATTCGATATCCCTCCCGGAAAGAGAATTTCAGCTTATCGATATCGACTAGGAGGGCAGGTCTCACCACCTGCAATGAAACCAAGCGGCAAAGGGGAATCCGAAGCTTGGGCGGGTACACCATGCCCCCCAGGACCCTGTCAATGTTGCTGTGGGTTGCCTCCAACATCTTGGCAGCGGCCAACTTCATATCCGCCTCCGACATGACGTCTGTTGCAGAGGGGTTCTCCGGCAGCCCACCCGGACCGCCAAATCCAGCCTGTATGCTCCGGGTTTGGGGCCTGGGGATGTCCGGGAGGATGTCATCCTGGTCTGAAAGCTCCCTCTCGTCGTCCTCAACATGGTCAACCACCGCCGGAAGTACCTCGAGCACTCCCCGACTTCACCTCGAACTTCCACAATCCGTGCTCTTTGTGGTGTTCTTTCCCCTCCTCCAGTCTCCACCGTATGGGTAATTTGGTGGGCTGCTCCCACCCGCGATGGTGTAACCGGTGTGTACTGCCCGTTTGTGGTGTCTTGGAGGGATCCACTATCTTTGTGCGTCCCTCGCTTACATGGGCATCTGTCATTTCGACACCCCTGGCCTCTTCAGTGGCCTTTTCTCTTGCCTCCTGGCTAGCCTTCTGTCTCGCTTGTTCTTTTGCCCTCTCTTTTGCTCTCTCACGGGCCTTCTGTTTCTTACTAGGGGTAGCAGCAGGGGAGGCCTCCAGGACAACCACCTTTGATTGAGGCGAACTGACACCCTCGCGCGCCCTGCTCACTCCCCCCTCTGCAGCCCGTGACGGCTCTCTCGCCGGGGATTGCATGTGTTTGGCTTTCTTCTTCTTCTTTGCGTGGGCCGGCCCTACTGCATGTGCATCAACTTCCTCCATTGCCGGATCTGCTGTCCTCATCCGACGCCCTTCACCTGCCATGCCGCCTGCACCAACCTCCCCAATGCCTATTCTGTCGTACTCTTGCTGCAGGTCCTCCCGTCCACCAACAAAAGGATTTAGTTTGCCCTCCCGCCCCAAGTTGGGCGATCCAAACATGCGATGAGTAGCGGCTTTTGGAGTGACTGCTCGAGTAGTTGGAGCTGTCGATGATACCACCAGCGTGTCGGGCTCGTCGTCACTCTGTCGTCCCCAACAATCGTGAGAACCAACATCGCAATGAAAACCACCATCGCAACGAGCATCGCAATCACCATCGCAACAATCGTGGAACAACAATGAAAACAAACCCAAGCAATCCCTAAGAATCACATGCAGAAGCAGCCTTTTCCAGAGCTGCCGGCTTTGCACACACATTGCAAACTAAGGTTCACTCAACCAGTAACTTGCTGAAATCAACATGAAAATTTAAGGACGATTTCGATAAGACGGAAAAAGAGGGTGAAATGTTTTGAAGGCACTTATCTGCCCAGACAATCTTCTCAGCTCAGCATGGATTTCCTTAATTCTAGGATGCAACCTGTCATCTACAGCGAAAGTGTGCACCCTGTTGCAAATCTCAATGCAGCAACGACCTGGCTCTAACCCCTCTGACCTTCATCATTCTTCTCACCAACTCCTGCTTTTGCAACGACCTGGCTCTTTTCTAACCCCTCGGACCTTGATCATTCATCTCACCAACTTGTGCTTTTGCGATGCAACCATGCACTTCCAGGGCTGCCAGGCTGAAGATGCCAAAACAAACAAACAAAAAGAGAGGAAGACCGCACATGTTACACAAAGCGAAAGAGGAAGGGGCTTGCTTGAGAGTGCTCGGCTTCAGTTGGCGCGGGCTGTGAGCAAGACAATGGGATCTCCTGCTGGAGCTTCAGTTTGGCCATGCAAGAGGTTGGACGTCGCTCGTAGTACAAAGCCTTCAGCTTCCGCCGCGGTCTGGGTGTGAGGTTTCTCTCAGGAGAGCCACGCCCTTCTCCACGCGGCATAAGTCCCAGCAAAAGAAAAAATCTCCCGAGGTATGCGTGCGTACATGCCTCGAATGGAACTTCATCCAAGCGTCAGGTGTCGAAGGCGTATCCGGGAAGCAAGCGCGGAATCATTGTGGAACATCCGGTTCAAAACCGACGGCGGAGAACATTTAATGCGCAACTGCGCCATTAAATGTCGTAGGTATAGAGGTCGGCCACAGGCGCCGACAGGCCCACCCTCCCCCCGAGACTTCATCGGTCGCCCGCTGGATGGAAAAAACAGCGCCGAATTTTCATCCAGCGGATGAAGTAGGACGCAACATGGCCCTCCCTCCACCCGAGCCGTTCTCATCCACGAGACGCCGGATGGAAAGTCCATCCTGCAGGTAATTCGGAGCGCGGCCGGATGGGAAACCGGCGCCGAATTTCCAACCTGCAGGTAATTCGGAGCGGGGCCGGATGGAAATCCGGTGCCAAATTTCCATCCTGCAGGCAAAAAATTCCAAGTTTAGTGTGTAACCAGTCAAAAAAACGCGAAAAACTTGATGCAACGACTAAAAATTGTTGAAGAAGGGCCGATACGGGCGTATGTGGATGGAAATTCGGCGCCGTTTTTCCATCCGGGGGATGTTCTCTGTCGGCCTCTCCCCCCGATACGACTTCATCCGGCCGGCCTCGGATGGAAATTCGGTGTCATTTTTCCTGCCTGAGGCTGATCTCTGTCGGCCTGGTGTCGCCTCTCCCCTCGAGACGACTTCATCCGAACGGCCTCGGATGGAAATTCGGCGCCGTTTTTCCATCCGGGTGATGTTCTCTGGCAGGCTCGTGGGGCCGTCACCCTCTGATTTGACGCCATGTCGAATTAAATGTTGCCCCTCATTCCTAGGTACGGTTATATTAAATGTTGCTCTTTTCTTTGCCACTTGCCCGACCTTCGCTCGTGATACACGCGTTTCAAACTGAGACAGCAACAACACTTCCTCGCTCCGAGCTCCTCTCACTTCAGCTTCCCCACACTCCCCCCTCCCTGCGCACCCTGTCTTCTTCCTGGCAGCCCTTTCAATAGTCGGCGATGGCGTATCGGGATCCCAGCGACTGCCCAAACAAGCATCTCACCCCGTGGGACTTCTCACCCAAGTTAGGGGATATTTTCATATACCTGCAGGATTGGATAGACCACTCTCAGGGTGCACTTGTCCGTTCTTGAGTACATTCCTGGCTTCCACGATCAGCCTCTCGGGGACGGGCTTGCGCGGCTTTGGTGCTTGCGAATCGTTGATCTGCAGTATCCGCCTGCATGGAACATCCCCAAAAACCGCACGGCCTTACTACATCATTGGAGGTGCTGCCAGTGTGCCTACGAGGATTGCATCGGGTGTATGTACATGCCAGAGAGGATTCCATCCCAAACAGTGTATGGGGACATTCTCATAAGCTATGAGGATGAGTCCTATGGACACAGTCTCTCCACAGCAAAGATCTCGATTTACGATGGTGCATATATCGGAGGACATGACACCGTTGTCCACTACACCAAAGGCGAACGGGCTGCATCCTTTGTCTTCACCTACCGACACCCTGTCAGTCATGAGCTTGTTGAGAGGCCAATCAAGGTTCCAACTTCTTGGTGAGGATAGTGCAACACGGGAAAAAATTCCCAACTTACCTGAGCATGGATGACATGCATACTTTTGGCTTCCCTCGGCTTGTGAGGGCATGCATACTTGTCACAGTTCATTATTAATAAAAATGCCTCCGGGGAGCCCACTCTCCCGAAAATCCACTGTCAGAGAGTTAATGAACCTTGTCTGCGGAATGTGGCCCCTGGCGCTCGGAAAAATCGGCCCTGCATTCCTTCCCCTCGCTGCATCTCCCTTCTCCCAGGGCGCTTCTCCGAACGCCGTCCTGGCACTCTTGTGTGCACATCTCCCATGGCAGAAAACCCGAGCGCTATAGTGTACTGCCCTCCTCACGAACATAGAGCTACATTTCCGTGCAGAGGGGACATCTGCTGGGTGATGGAGAAATATCTCTGCGTTCGATACCACCTAAAATCGGGGTCGGTATTTTTGGAGGAGGAAATGAAGGATTCAAACGGAGTTGTAGTCGAAAGTATTGTTGTGCTCCACGATGATTTCGGCGACAGCAGGGAATGACGAGTTCCACCATCGGACAGCGTCATATACAGGGCTATTGGGGACTTCATTTGCCCGCTCTCTCTCCCTCTTTTCCCTCATCTCTCCCTCTGTGTCCCTCTGTCCCATCAGGATGTGGAGAGAGAGGGACTGTTCAGGGGCAAAAAAAAAAAAAAAAACGGTGGGGGGGGGGGGGTGACTGAATTTTCCCCCCTCAACAGTCTCTCCCTCTCCCTCTCTCCCTCGCTGCCTCTCTCCCTCTCTCCCTCTCTCTCCCTCTGTCCCATCAGGATGTGGAGAGAGAGGGAGAGAGGGAGAGAGAGGGAGTGATGAGGGGGAAAAAAAAAGGGTGGGGGGGGGCTGCTGCTCACCCCCCCACTTTTTTTTTTTTTTTTCTCTCTCTCATTTCTCCCTCTCTCTCCCTCTCTCTCCCTCTTTTCCCTCATTTGTCCCTCTGTCCCATCAAGATGTGGAGAGAGAGGGAGAGAGGGAGAAAGAGGGAGTGATGAGGGAAAAAAAAATAAAAAAAGAAGGGGAGGGGGGGGGGGGGGGGGTGTGACTGAGGAGCAGCTGCTGAGTCACCCCCCACCTTCTTTTTTATTTTCTTTCCCTCATCTCTCCCTCAGTCCCATCAAGATGTGGGGAGAGAGGGAGGGAGGGAGAAAGAGGGAGTGAGGGAGTGAGGAGGGAAAATAAAAATAAAAAAGAAGGTGGAGGGGGGGGGGGGGGGGGGTGACTGAGTAGCAACTGCTCAGTCACCCCCCCCCCCCCCCCCCACCTTCTTTTTCATTTTTTTCCCTCGTCTCTCCCTCTCTCTCGCTCTCTCGCTCTCTCGCTCTCTCTCCCTCTGTCCCATCAGGATGTGGAGAGAGAGGGAGAGAGAGGGAAAAAAAATAAAAAAATAAGGTGGGGAGGGGGAGTGACTCACCTCCCGCATATAGTCGCCGAACTGGAGGAAACGATAATGCCACCATGCTAGCCAACTGACCATTGCTCCTTCGTCTGATTTCTTTACAGCACCTGACGTTGTCCACCAAGCCCGTATACATGCAAACTGTGTCTCTGCATCATCCAAGGTAGGAACACGCTTCCATGCAAGACACATGGAATGGTGCTCCTCTATGAAATCTGGCGCCACGAATCGGGTTGTGTACTCCGACAAGCTCTACAGAAAATGGAACCCACAAGATCTCTTCTTGTCTTCCATCGGACATTGGGGTCTTCCCCGTACACCCTTCGGATGACAGCCCAATTTACTTGTGCGTTGTCCGCCATGAAACCACGGAAATTGGGAGGGGGCAATCCCGCCCTGGCCATCTGTTCGTTTATTCCCTGCCAAAGAAGCATCTCCGATTGTGTGTCTTCTCTTTTCATCTCACAAATAGCAATTGTCATTAGCATCTTGCAGTTGGTGTCGTAGACATGTGCAGCCATTGTCACCCACTGGTGATTTGTAATTTGTTTGATATGATCGAACATGACCCAACTGTTTGACAAGTCCCCACTCGTCATCCGGTGGACCAGTTCGACGCCGCTGCCAGGCCTACACGTGGACATTTTGAATACGAAACAACGATCTGCCTCGGTCCCTTGTCTAGGAAACCTACTTTTATGAATGTAGTCATATCCACATCGTCGCTTCACCTCCAGAATGGAATGCATATCCGAGCCACGCCCAATTTTCTGTTGCAGGAGACAATGTGATTTCGGACATCGGTGAACAGACGTGGGACACTGACTCCAGCAATGCCTCCATTCCCTTCTCATCGAGAGGAACTTTGTCGGAGCCGTCTTCCGACATAATTCTGGCCAATGTCATCTTATGGGCGACCTGCAGCTGTATCTGTTTGGGTTTGGCACCAGGTCTCAACTTAACCTCCTTCTGAACGAGCTGCTCTGCCTCGTGGGCAGCCTCCCGCGAGTTCCCCCTCGTCAATTTGTGACAATGAGAACCAACATGTATGCAAGCTCGTGTGAGGTCAGGGAAACGGTGCAACACATAGAACTGCTTGGCATTACAAACAGACATGCAATGTGGTGGTTCTTTGCAATGCGTACATTTAAAATGTGGAGTTTGGAACCTTCTCCTAAGCTCAAAATGGTTGATGAGCTGTGCCTGTCCAATCTGTCTCGTTTCTGTGACCTCTGGATTTAAAGTGGAAACAAGTTGGGGAGAAACGCCACAACGCACCCGCACAAACAACGTAGCGCACCCGCACACCATCGAGCATCTTCATGCTGGTGGTTTTGGTGACGCACCAAGGATGACCGTCATGTTTCCTATCCATATCTGTCAACATTCCGGACGCCCTCGAATAGTCCCTTCGAGGAGGGAACTCAAAGAACATATTACCGTCGACGTCTGCGGGAAGGCATGTAACGGATTTAATGGCAAACTTGCTGTAGTCCAGCCCAGCCAGCTCCTAGCAGTGTCCCTCCATGTGAAGCCCTCGCAGAATTTCAAGAATGGATCGAATTGCTGTGTTCGTGCTGGGAATATGACTCCCTTGTTCGCTGATATCCATTGAGGACTTGTCTGATCTCCAGGATGATCTCGGAACTTCCATGACCTCGTCGGAGTGTGACAGATTGTGAACTACCCGGTTCTCGCTCGTCTTCATTGATGGGTTCGGCTCTGGATTTACTTCGTTGCGGACTTCTCTCTTTAAGGTGCCCACTCTCTGATTCGCGGATTATTTCGTGGAAGGCGTCAAGATAGAAGGCGCTTTTGGGAGTGGGGAGAAGGTGGACCCAGGAGACTTGGGGAAAGAGCCATGCACTGAGGGGGAGGGAGAAGAAGAAGAAGAGGCGGCTGGGCTGCAGGTTGGAGGACTCGAGCTACTCGAGGATGTCGCTGGTGATGACACGGGCGAAGGAAAGGCAGCCATACACGAGGGCAAGCCCAAGGAGGCTTGTGTTGACAGTGAAGGGTCGAAAAGAGCCAAGGAGGTGGGTAGGGATGACACGAAAGAGGCTGAGGTGAGCCACGTTCAGACCATACCTGTGCATGCTATAGTCAAAGTGAAGTCCAAGCTTCTTGTGTTTGACGTGAATGGGATTTTGTGTCACTCCTTGCCCAAATTCCAGCCCAATCCTTAGCCAAGCTGGCCATTTGTCATGACGTCGAAGAAGTGTGTTTTCCCACGACCTCATGTAGCAGAGTTTTTGAATTTGGCCCTGGTTTCCATGTTGGTTTCTGGTCATGTGCTACGAAGGAGAATGTGGCCGACGTCCTGGGAGTGTTGATGCAAGGGGTGAAGGGAGAGCCTCTATTCACATGGTCGGCTGAGCATTGTGACCATTGTTCTAGTCCACACCCTACAAAAGGGCCGCTTGTTCCTAACATATAGAAAACTCTAAGTAGAGAGTGGGATGCATTCCCACAATATGATGCATCCAACACTCTACTTGTGGATGACTCACCACATAAGGGGATGGGGAACTCCCCTCATAACATGATAAATCCCGTTATGTTTGATGTAACTGCTTCCAACTCGGAGGTAGATGGAGCGGAGTACTTACTGGAAACGTTGTGGCCATTCTGCCTTGAGCTGTACCACGCAACAGATGTCCCTTCTTTGACCAAATCGCAACAATTGGTCTGGAAAGGACAACCCAACCGCACCCCCAGTGCCTCAGAGCCCGCTGGCCTGGCGAACAATTTAGCAGCTAGCCAAGTAAAAGCACCCCCCCATGCATGTTTGTGTGAATGCTTTGAGCATAGCCATGTATTTTAGTCAACCTCCCCTCCACTCCCCACACCTACTCGATCCCAATCTACCCCCCCTAGCTCCCCAAATCATACCGCCCCGACACTTAACTCCTACCCAACAAACCCAGAACACCCAGAAGCCTTCGTTATTAAGGCTATCCATGGCATCAAAACCCAAACTTCACTGGACGCCTTTGGCGCCATATGTGTCGATACATACTATTTTTGTAAATGGGCCGACTACCCCATTGAAGATAACACATGGCAAATAGAAGATGACCTCTTTGGCAACCATGAAGATTGCGACCCCGTTCACAACCTCACCCTCCTGACTAATTTCCACAAATCAACTAACACTAAATACCTAACCTACTGATAACGGCTAAGTATGACACAGCTACGAGGGCCAGACGGTGAGAGTCACGATGGGACATACCGGGCAGTGATTGGTTTACACTACCTGGTCACGGGCAGAAAAGGCTAAGTACGCGGCACTTAGCAAACGGCGGAACAAGGGTACACTACCACGGGAGCAGTAGTGGGTAGTGTAGCAGTAGTGGGCCGTGAACCGTGATAACATAGGCTTTTACTAATAGAGGAAGTAGTGAAAGACCGTGGACCGTGTACCACTATGGCACACGACCAAAAGTCACGACCACTACCACGAGCCACTTTTTTGCAAACCCTTTAGGTTGCGTAGGCAATTAGGCAACGGTCATTAACGACTGCAGGCTATAACGGCTCTTTCGAGCATAGTATAAAAGGGTTGCACGCAACTTAGAAGGTATAAGTGATCCGTGTGTATCCAGTGGACTCAGAGTAATTCTATATGTACTTATGCTATGATGTGATGAACTCTGAAGTAAAGCCATGCTATTCCAAGTATCTCTGTATAGAGTGAACGTGAGATGGTGAGAATGTGTATCATCTTAGAATAGATCTTGTTGACTTGAATACTGTATGATTGTATGAACAAAGAGGCTCCAGCCTTTCCGACTAAGATCTTTTAGCTGATGAGACTGTGGGTTGGACTTAATTAATAGGATTAAGCAACCTGTCCAGATGCTGATTCATACAACTACCAAGGGTTAGCTATCTTTCAAAACGATTACTCTGTAATCGTTTCAGAAGGCATACCGTCGGACAACCTTTGTTGCATGTCTTGGGAAATGGGCTGTAGAGTTGAGAGCCTATTTTGTCTAAGTCATAAACCAGTGGTTAACATTTGGCGACCATACTGGGGACTAACGGTATGTTGAGTTCAAGTGAACTCAAGGAAGGATGGCTACTCAGTGATTTCTTGAAATCACAAAAGAACAAGTCAACGGAAGCAGAGGAATGGAAAGCATTCCTGAAAAAATTTCGTGGCTTACCAGTAGCAATACAACAGAAGATCTTTCTTTCAATTGCGAAAGAAGATGACATATGGGGATTAAAGGGAGGACCTTGGGAATGTAGAATCAGAAGTGAAGAATGGTTGTCTTGTCTAGCCTTATTGATTACTCTAATCCCAATCAGAAAAGTTTGCTACACTAGTTATATTTTCAAGGAAGGATGTTCAAATTATGAATATTGTCATATGATCATAGAAGCTGTAGAGTACTGGATACCCAAAGACTTGTTACAAGTCAGATACACTGAGAAAGACAAATGGTATTATTGTGCCCATTAAAAGATTGGTGATCAATCAGTGAAGGAAAATTAAGTCGTGATACGGATTCTGGCAAGATGGTGACTGGTTTATCACTGTCAATTTGTCTTGATGCCTCACCTTGAATAATATTCAAGTTTTGTAATTCCAGGAACTCTTTTATCAACCGAGCTTCCCTTTCTGCAGCATATTTCTCTATTCTTTCAGCTGTGTCTTGCTTAGCTTTTTCCTTAATTTCCTCATTCATTCCCACATCATACACAGAATTCCTTTTCAACACCCTTTAATAAGCCTTGGTATGTCAATAAAGAAAATTATAGTGGTCTCTACCCTTTCTCCGAGAAGATCAGGAAATCGGATCTTTGGAAAGTGAGAACACTACACCAGAAGGAGTTGCAAGTAATGCTCTTGGCGAATGGTTACCACAAGAAAGATCTGAAGGACCTTCTACAGTAACAAGTCCAAATCGAGGTTTTGCTGAAATATTGGAAGAAAAATTTGAGAATATTCTGAGTGAAGAAGGTGAAAGAAGTGAAACTACTTCTCCAGAAAGGATAACCAGGACTGCACTCAAAGCTTTTAAAGATTCATTAAGCTTAGTAGGGACAACAGCTGGAAGACGGCTAACCTTGGGACAAGGACCTCCTAGTTTTGAATCATTGTTTGGAAGACAAACACCAACAACACCACTAGCCTTGACAATCCCAACACCAACATAGCCAGCAGCAGCGGGACCATTTCAGTTTGGATAGCCGGTTGCACCAGCAGCACCAGATGTACCAGCAGCACCAATGGCTTTAGCAGCAAGCAAAACCAGACCACCGTTTCCTTTATATGATGGGAAATCTGACCCAGATATCCATCTCAATCAATTTGAGAACATGTGCACCATTTACAATGAAGCAACAGCCGATTATTTCCTTGTTCAATGGCCAGAAAAGGCATTGAATGGTTAGCAACCTTTCTAGCCAATCACTTTGCAAATTGGGCGGATATGAGAGCCGCATTTCAAAGAACAATATAGATCCAACAAATCCACGTCTGAAATCTTCACAGGATTACTGAACCTGCGACAGAAAAAGAAAGAATTGGTAGTATGTGCCCCAATCCTAGTGACTTCTTCATCCTCTCTGTCATGATATTCACTCCGGATCCTCCATCGATGAGTACTTCCGTTATCAGCTTCCGTCCAATACGTACTTGTATTACTGGTATTGCTTCGTCGTAGTATGGAGTTTGTTGTATAGTTGTGGGTTTAATCGTGTAAACTTCTTGTGTTGCAGGTTTTTGTTTTGGTGTGGGGGTCAATGCCTCAATTGCCCGAAATAAAGTTTTCTTGCAGTGTGGAGCAATTTTTAATAATTGTCCAATGGTAATTTGGGTCTTGGTCTGGCAGATTACTTCAACCAATTCTGTTTCCGTGGTTGCGTTCGTGGTCTTCATTGTTGGTCTGATTTGATTATCTGGAGTTGGCTCTCCAGAAGGTATATGGGTTCCTTCTTGCATTTGAGCTATGGCTTTGCTTACCTCCTGGTGTAAGCTCTTTTCTTCCTGCCATGCTGCACTTTCTGGATATTGTTTTCGTTCTTCTTCAATCTCCTTATCTGGAGGTTTCTGTTTCTTGGCCTGAGTTCGGGTTACTGCAAGGGTATCCACTACAGGATTTACCACACTCACGGCTACACTTGGTCTGACTTCCATATTTCCCAATTCTGCCTCATGCTTGATTCGCAACTGGCATTCATGTTTCCAGTGTCCCTCTTTTTTGCAATAGTGACATCTCGTGATTTCCTTGTTTTTGGGTTGATGTTCTCTATCCCGTGGTGGATAGTCATCTCGTGGCCTCTGATAACAAGTCCATCCGAACCTCCCCGTCGGACTTGGACTTGGTGTACCCCCACCTCTCGTGTGTACCCACTCTTCTTGGCCCGTTGATTGTAAATACAATGGCTGGTATTATGATTGTTCATATGACAAATATCACAATATTTGTCTTTCATGTGGCATTCTGTTGCCAAGTGTCCTGCAATCCCGCATTTGTGACACCATGTTGCCTTTCGTGGCCCTTCATCTTTAAAATTCTTGATAGCCTTTGCTATCTTCTGATCCAAAGTGGTTTTGTCAATCACTTCTTTCTTCTTTTGCTTAGGTTTTTCTTCATCATCAAAGTCTTCTTCTTCCAAGGGATCCTTGGAATCTTTACTTCTGCTCTGATGAAATCCCAATTCCAATTTCTTTGCAGTTCCTACTGCTGCAGCCAAAGTGTTGTTAGGCATGACTGTAACCATGGTTACATATTCAGGTTGAAGTCCGTTGATGAACCATGATTTTTGCAAATCGTCACCTGGTGCTTGAGGTAGCTTCCTGATCAGAGTGTTCATTCTCTCTAGGTAGGGAACCAAGAAAGACCCCTTTCCACTACCTTTCACGGAGATAGTGTTGGACACAGTGGTAGGACATGAGATGTACTCATTCATGGATGGGTTCAGTGGGTACAACCAGGTGCAGATGGCAGAAGAACACCAAGAAAAGACCGCATTCATCACTGAATGGCGAGCCTATGCTTACAAAGTCATGTCATTTGGACTTTGCAACGCACCAGCCATGTTTCAGCGAGCAGTATCTGGGATATTCAAGAATTATCTCAACGACTTTATGCAGGTATTTTTGGATGATTTCAGTGTCTTCGAACAGAAATCCAAACACTTGGCACAATTAAAACTTTGCCTACAAGCCTGTAGAAACAATGGAGTAAGTCTCAATCCGGAAAAATGTACATTTTGTGTGAATTCAGGATTATTGTTGGGACACATTGTGTGCCAACAGGGAATTCTGGTGGATCCAAAGAAAGTGGATGTTATCCAGAAAATACCACCACCATTAAAAATCCCAAGAAACTCAAGAGATTTCTGGGACAAACAAGCTATTACAGAAGGTACATGGCCAAATATGCTCACAGAGCGGCACCAGTCTATAGACTGCTGAAGAAGGACGCCGAATACTGATGGTCTCCAGCTTGCCAGGAATCATTTGATTCACTAAAAAAGGCACTCACAGCAGCACCAATTCTAATAAATCCAAGATGGGATCTACCATTTCATGTACATAGTGATGCATCAAGCATTGCTTTGGGGGCAGTTCTAGCCCAGAATGTGACAGGCACAATAGATTCACCAATCTATTATGCAAGCAGATTGCTGACAGCAGCTGAGAAGAACCATAGCACCACGGAAAGGGAAGCATTGGCAATGATTTATGCTGCTCAAAAGTTTCGGCATTATTTACTTGGCAATCGCTTTAAGTTTATTATTGATCATCAGGCTCTAGTTCATTTAGCAAATCGACCACTAGCTAGTGGCAAGGTTGCTCGATGGTTATTACTTCTTCATGAATATGATTTTGAAGTTGTTCATAAACCAGGAAGATTACATGTTACAGCAGATCATCTGTCAAGAATTACTACAGGAGAACCAGCCACAGGAGTAGAGGATCAACTTCCCGACACATTTTTGTTTGCTGTTCAACCAGAAGCACAAGATGAAGAGACAGATCCTCTAGGCGCTCTGGGAGTGTTTCAAGGAGACTATGACCTCCTAGATTCTCTTAAGCTCATGGATGACACTGATGAAGAAGAGGACTCATCAGATGAAGATGAACCTCTTGATGAAGGACCTATTATTGAGGAAGAGCCAGATCCAGAAGAAGAAGATGATGACAAGGAAAACGGAGAGCCAAATAATCAAGAATTGGCCAATATCAGTATTAGAGCTTATACAATTACCAAGGAAGAATCAGAAGACATTCAGAATCAAGATCAAGATCCGAATGATTGGCAATGGCCAATCAAATACTATCTGAACACAGTAATCAAGGGAATTATATACAAAAGAGGAATTGACTCCATAATGAGAAGATGTGTGAACAAAGAACAAGCCAAAACAGTGATGCAAGAGCTACACAAAGGAATTGCAGGAGGACACTTCAGTTCTGACCTGACAGCAAAGAAGATATTATTAGCAGGTTACTGGTGGCCTACTGTATTTGGAGACACTTATGAACATTGTCAACAGTGTGATGTTTGCCAGAGGATGGGACCAGTAGAACAAACTGGGAAGGGTACTATGCACCCAATACTACCAACAGAACCATTTCAATGAGGACTAGACTTCGTGGGACCCATTAAACCTCCAGCAAGGTACACACAGAACCAATACATCCTCACAGCCATTGACTACACTACCAAATGGGTAGAGGCCAAGGCACTAAGAGACAACACTGCCTGGTCGACAACCAAATTCTTATATGAAAACATCATCACACGATTTGGTTGCCCACTGGAATTCGTCAGTGATCAAGGATCACATTTTATAGATAATGCCATAAAATGCTTAACAGAGGAGTTCATGATCGTACATCACAAGAGCACTGCTTACTATCCCCAAGGAAATGGCCAGGCCAAATCTAACAATAAGATATTATGCACTATCTTAACCAAGATAGTAAATGCCAATCGTACAGATTGGGACACCAAAATGAACACAACACTATGGGTATTCAAGACATCATACAAGGTGACCACGAAACATACACCATTTCAGCTGGTGTATGGAGCAGAGGCACTATTACCCATTGAATGCATGATACCCACACTACGAACCGGAACTCATGAACGATGGGGTTTAGAGGAATCTCTACGAGTCAGGGAACATGAGTTATTTCATCTGGAAGAAGTTCGGGCAGACGCTGCAGATAACATGGCACGAATTCAAGAACAGCGAAGAAAAAGAATATCCGAAGGGAAAGAAAAATCTTTCTAGGACGGGGAAATTGTTTTATGGTTACCAAAAATCAAGAAGATCAAACTGGGAGGAAAATTGAAAATGCCATGGATGGGACCATTTCAAATCAAAAGGGTACATGACAATGGAACTGTTGATTTGCAGACCTTGGAACAAGAATTTGTGGGACGAATCAATAGTAACAAGTTAAAAGGCTACAAAGGGATACATGACAGAGCCCTTATATATGACTTATACGCCAACGAGGAAGACCAAACCGTAGATGAGGAGCTTGAAATCGCCAGTGCATACTACATTCATCACGGCACGGTGAATCGGCATGTACTAAGACAGGTGGCAAAACGAGTTCAGGGCACAGCTACGGCTAGCCACCATTCATTTGGAGGACAACATTACCACCCCATATACCGTATGGTGAACCGTGGCCAACACATATACCCTACAGAACCGTGACCGAATACGAAGCAGCCAACGGGTCACTGCTTGTGTTAAACTCCGAGATGTACGCTCCGAATGTCCCCACCGACCGTGGTAATCATACACCACTAACCATCGATCATAAGAACAATGGCGCAATCCGACGGATTGCCAAAAGATGGCGGACGATAAGGGCAAAGCCATTAAACCAATCTGCAAGTACTCCGCACACGCCGCTCATAAAAAAACAGACCACATACCAAAATGGATGAACACATCCAAGATGGATGAACGTAAACTAACCGAAATCGGACAATCATCAACAACCATAAGTCCAATCCAAGACAAACCACGAAGAAAACACCAACGGAAGAAAATCAGGCACATCCAGAAAAGGGATGAGGTCTATCCAAAACCGTTACCAAAAGCTAAATGCTTCTTGGTTAGCACGGGCCCAACAATTAAAGCTAACTGCGCTTTAAACCTAGGCGGACAGCAGGACAAAATTACCTCCACGAGAACCTCGAGAGAAGTTAGAGAAGAAGTCCATAGAGGAGAACCCCTACTTAAACCCAGAAACGAACCCCACACCTTCTCTTCCGCAAACTGGAAATTGTCGTCTACACAACTTCCAGTGTGCTTCATACTGCTCTTGATACAGGAATTGGTGCTCCAATTCCTTACAGCAATAGCAAAACTAAAGGAAATGGCAGGCACCAAGCAGAAGACACCAAGTTCTTATGCGCAAGTGAATTTCAAAATCAGCCCGGCGTTGCGGAAAATCGAGCAGGACACAGAGACACAAGAGACGTTGGACAGTCTTGGCCTACGGTACTTCATCACCACGCTAGACTGGAACCTTAAGCACGGCGAGCTGTGCAGGGAGTTCTTGGAGAGTTACAACACCAGCACTCGAAGCACAAATGTCCGTGACACACAGATTCTATTGACGGAGAAGTACTTGGCGGAAGTGTTTCACCTTCCCAGTCTGGACGTACCGGCACACCAGGGATGCCTCGGCTTGAGCCTGGTCGCGTGAGCGCAGCTGCGCTCACGCCATGTCACCTTGCGCCCACGCCACATCACCAATCTCACTCCACGTCATAACGCTTAAACGCCACGTCACCGCGCGTCAAGGAAGAAACGAAGTGTATTTCCGCGGAAGAGTACCCTTAACCGCGGTAACAAGTTGGACGACATAATAAAAGGATGTGGTCATTCCCACATGAAAGCAAAAGATGAATGCGGTATGGATGAATGTAGCATGGATGAAACAAGCAGATGGATGAAATACATATGGATGAGATTTCAATGGATGAATGTATGATTGATGAATGTACAATGGATGTTGAACAATGGAACATTCATGAATGGAGGATGCATTCATACACAGTACATGAATGCACAATGTATATGACATGAGTGTGAGGGGTTTGTAAGATGGATTCGAGAGTGCAGTGGATGAATGTACAATGGATGTTGAATAATGGAAAACATTTATGAATGGAGGATGCATGAATACAGTGTAGATGAATGCACAATGGCTTTGACATGAGGTTGTGGTGGTTGTGGGATGGATTCATGAAGATTGCCATTTCATTCTGAGTGGATTCTTTGTTCCTTTTTCTTTCTGCTGGAACATCTGCAATAAAGTAGGGGAATTCAATCTTTTATGAAGAGGATGAGAAATGAACATTAAAAATGTGTAGTTCAGTCTGACTCAGAGTCAGTATAATCTATCCCCGCGTCCTCTGCATCCAAGTCCAAGTATTTACTCCGGATCAACGATGGCTACACCTACGGTCGGGCAATAAAAAGTCAAGGGAGAGAGCCTCGGCCATTTGAAGTGCCATTGCTTCGGCATACAGAGGAAGCACAAAAGTGGAAAGGGGGCTGTCGAAAACAGTCTCGCCACAAATGGGGGTGTCTCCTGAAGATCCACCGCTGCCTTTCCTGCAAGTCACAGCAAGGAATACGTTATTACTGCAAATTTGATGTCTGCGATTGAAAAGAGCACCCAAAGTGGAATGACAATTCCATTGCAGACTTACTCACATGAAAAAATCGTTGTGGACATGCTTATCCTCGTGATCCTCATCATTTTGGATTTGAATCGTTTCAGTTTGTGTGCCCGATGTAGAGCCAGACAAAAGGGGGAGGAGCACAGTCTTGTATAGGTCAGAGTCACCCGCCATGCCAAAAAGGGATCTGCCGCCTGCCTTGTACGCATGGTAAGTTCCTCTTGCAACAGACAGGAGAACATGAACGGCTTGTAGGGGGGGATTAACGAAGATGAAAATGGTGAAAAAAAACAAAATCTGAAGGGAGAAAACAAACCTGTGGATACCGAGGGGTCGACCACCCGTGCAGAATGGCGGCTGGATGACTCCAGCAGTGTCTGCATGATTGCTGGGGTTTTCTCCTTTGCACCTCTCCAGGGAGTGCCATTTGGTTTTTTGAGAGTCTGAGTGGGCTGCATGAAGTTGTACATAATGTCATCGACATGCGGCTCATATGGGGGATTGATGAAACTCCCTTGGTCAGAAATCTCGAAGCTGCGAACGGAGGATGGTGTCTTTGAGGTGCGAATCCTCCGCAGGCAGATTGCCTCAAACATCCTCATCTGCGAAAGACAGGAGGTTAGGGTGCAAAATAAATAACAGTGGAATTTTGTAGATTGACACTTCAAAACATAGGCATGCAACAAACTAATCAGTCAAGTCTTTTTGATGATCGGTGCCGATCATCACAGATAATTGTAGAGTTACACTGTAGAATTCGTTGAAATAAAGCAACAAAGCACATCTAAGAGGGAGGTGTCATACCAGCTGACCAGGACAACCCCCTTTTACAAGGTAAAGGATGTTCACACAATTCCATGTGCGCAAAATTTCAAACCCAGAGGACTTCAGATACGATGCCAATGCCCGACGACTATCCTTGTCACATGACTGAAAGAGTAGAAGTGTCCCTGCATCAGAAAGGAAATAGTTGCAGAACCCGAACACCCAACTCCAGTAGTTGTCATCGTATTTGTTCCAGCTTGGCGTCTTGCCCTTCGGAAGAATGTCTGGCACAGCCTGGCCGTCTGGGATGTCAAGAATGACCATGTCTGCAGCAAACGTTTTCTGCACACCGCACACAAAGGAAGGACCAGTGCTCACCTGCGACAGACATGTTCAATTTCAGAACGAAGAGAAGAATGACTGCAAAGAAACAAATACCAATACTGCCAATGTCACCTACGAATGCAGAGGAAAGAAAGTTAAATTCCCACCAGATTGAGGAATGAGATCATGTTGTCCCAAGTAGGCGAAGGCACCCCGGTGTATCCTTTCTTCCGACTCTCCATCATTGCCAGCCATCCCTCATTGACAATCTTAATCTCCCCTGCAGAATCATCACGGGAAGGGTGTGGCCTGACATCGAACACGCACTGAATTGTGCGGGTATACCTTCCGGCGGTGAAGTCCTTGTCATGCGCATATACCTCGCTACACAACTACATCGCTGTCCAAACCACACAACATATATGCACAATAAAGTAGTTTGCCACAATCGCCCCCCTAGCTGGTGGTTAGGTCCCTCTAACTCCAGATAGCTACAAGATGTAATAGCCACAGCCATACTAAGTCCTTTATCACTGTCCCTATTGTACTCAAACTCTATAGACCAAGAGGCCGGGTACAAGAGTAGCCCCATCGTTAGTCGTCGTCTTGTAATCTGTGAACTTGAGCCAAGATCTCATGTGCTGGTCTCCTAGTAGCTTGACCTTGCATTTCTTGTTAGCCTTCCATGGTTGTATCCACTCCCACTATCCAATGCAATGCGGACATAACCAATCCCCATCAGGAACCATCTCAAGAGGTGGAGTCAAGCATCATATATGCCAACCTCTAGAGCATCGATCACACACCAGCATGGTGGCTGCCCCTCTAGCAGACCCACACAACATGCACCTCAAACTTGCAGGTACCACTGCCAGGTTTGGGTCAATCCTGCCATCGACATTCGGACGGTGACATGGCGCGCAATTACGCAAGTCATGCCATCCCGACCCTCCAAGATCAAGATGCCTGAGGGCAATACCTCTCGAACCCTCAAAATAACACGTCCTGCAGTCACATCCAGGGTCGTTGGAGTAGTCTGCTGCAAATAAACATAGTCACCAAGGTGAAATCTCCGAACCTCAGGATGATAGCCCCCACCACATATGATAGCATACCTCAACGTATCACAATGTTGTGCAATGGCAAGGTTCTCGAAAGCCATAGGCATGACTTTCTTGAACAACTCCGCGCGCTGACCACATGCACGTGCCCACACGTCCGGATCGAGAAGGAGGCAAGTGATGCTTGCTTGCTAAACCTGTAGCCCATGGCTAACCAGGGTAACTGAAGGTCCCAATCTCCTAGGTGTCCCTTCTACAAGCCATACTTGTGCAAACCCCTCTTCACTATCTGAACAACCCTCTCTGCCAAGCCATCGGCCTCAGGATGATCCCGAGAAGTGGTGCGGTGGTCTACCAAGGCCTTGTCACACAACGCCCGAAACTCCCCCAAGAACTCTCTCCCTTGGTCCGTGAGTACCTCAGCTAGAGCACCGAATCGGCTAAGTACACAATCCAAGAATGCATACGCAGCTCCCTCACTAGCCTTATCAGGCAATGGAACCAACTCGATCCACTTGGAAAAGTGCTCCACCATCACCAACACGTACTTGTTGTGGCGCATGGTCAATGGCAACGGCCCTGCAAAGTCAAGACTCCACCTGTAGCCCAATCCCATGATCGGAAGATGGTGCAATTGTGGTGTAGGGGCGTTGAATGAAGCACGCACCCTGTCACACACTATGCACCTAGCCACAAATTGTTGCACCTCTGTGTGTATACCACGCCACCAATATTGTCCATGCAGTAGACCATGAGTGCGTCGCACCCCAAAATGCCCCCAACTCCTCATGGGCATGCCGCACTAACCGTGCCCGCTGGGTTGGGTGAGGCACAATCCTCACTCAACCATCCTACCACACTCGGAGCAGGTGTGTCCGCTCCCACTTGAACCTGTTGGCTCGTTGTAGGATCCGATCCCTCTCCTTGGCAGTCACAGTGCCTGCCGTGCCCCCAGTGCGGAGATAGTCCAACACAGCTAAATCCTCATGTATATCTTTGGCGCCACCTTGCTCATTGTTAGCCTTAGGGTCCTCAGACACTCGGTCTATAGTCATCCCTGTTGTAGGTCCAACCTGGCTTTCCGCTGCCAAGATACACAGAAATGCAGATGCATGCCATCTGGGCACCATCTCCTTGTCCGTCTCACCATGCCACCGAGCTCCAGTGTCATCCTGCTGGCTCGTGCATGGATTGCGACTCAACCCATCCGCATCCGGATTGACCAAACCCGGTCAATGCACAACCTGAAAGTCATACTCTTGAAGTATGAGTGCCCACCGTGCAAGCTTCCCCGTAAGCTTGTCTGACTCCATCAACCACTTGAGTGGCTGGTGATCCATGACAAGGGTGAAGAGATTGCCATACAGATAGCACCTGAAGTGTGCCACGGCCCACACTGCAGCTAAGCACTCTTTTTCATATGAGCTATACTTAGTCTTTGCAGCGTTGTTCGAGCGGCTAGCATAAGCCACTACAAACTCTCTTCCCTCATCATCCACCTGTGTGAGCACCGCTCCAAGCCCCATCATGCTCCAATGTGTATGTAGCTGAAAAGGACGCCCCCTGATAGGTCATCTCAAGATGGGCGCCGAGGTCAACCTCCTTGAGCTCTTGGAAAGCTCGTTCTTGCTCATCTTCCCACTGCCACTCCTGGTCCACCTTGCTCAGCTTGGTTAGAGCCTTTGCAATGGCACTAAATCCCTTGACAAACCGTCTATAATAGTTTGCCAACCCCATGAAAGCTCGAACTCGACTCACATCCGTGGGGCGTGGAATCTGTGCAATGGCCTCTACCTTAGTCTGTTGTACCCCCAATCCTCCAGGATATATCATGTGACCCAGATACTCAATCTGGTTGTGGAAAAACTTGCACTTCCCCGGATGTAACTTCAATCCGTGCGCCCTCAAGCGCTCAAATACCACCTGAAGGTGTCTCTCATGCTCCTCCACCGTAGCACTAAAGATGATGATGTCATCTATGTAGCACCGAGCAAACTCCACCCCTGCTAGAATCCTGTCCATGACTCTCTGAAACTCTGCAGGAGCATTCTTAAGTCCAAATGGTAAGAACCGCCACTGGTATAGGCAATCTTTCCCGTGCTCATTGATCCCCCAGAATGTCGTCTTCTGCTTATCCGCCTCCTTGATCGGCAACTGGTGATATCTAGATCGTAAATCCAAAGTGCTAAAGACCTTGGCATGCCCAATGGCATCAAAGATCTCCTCTGGTGTTGGCATGGCATACCTATCGGACTTGGTCTGACAATTTACAGGCCGGTAATCACCGCACATACGTCTCTCCGTCAATTGCCATAGACATCCCTCTTGGCTGACATCACTGTGGCTGAAAGCATACTCTCCACCAGATAGTTCCACCAAACCAACCTCCAGAGGTCCTGAGTCCTCATCTGAATCAAGGACCTCTCCATGTCACTGTATCTATAGGGTATCCGAAAGATGGCGTGTCAGTGGCCAATTCAATGCGAATCTCTTGACCCTTCAGTGCTCCCAAGTCCTTCAAACTGAAGGCAAAGTAGTTCCTGTAAGCCCTCAAGAACCGCCGTATACGTCGTCTCTCTCCTTCGGTGACTATGGGTCCAACATCAGGCTCCCAGTTATCCTCCGTGACTGCAACCTTGAGTCCAGCAGGCTTAGAAGTAGAAGACGCATCCCGTGGTTGCTATGCTGCAACCTCTTGAGCAGTGACCACTGCCTGCTCTGTCAGTGACAATGTCTCATCCTGCCCCATCATCCTATCCGTAAGGACCTCCTCAACCCAAGAAAAATCCCCAACCTCATCCATCACCGCCGCCTTGGCTGCCAACTCCCTCTGAACCTCGAGCACCTCCCACGTGTGCCATGGATGCAGCCTGCATCTCGTGGTTCTCACCTGTTCGCCCCCACTCGCTACTTGTACCGTCTCGGTAGGCAGAGAGACCATCAAGGGAAGTGTACTTCATACTCTGCGCTGCTCAGCCATAGCCAAGCTGATAATCCAGGTCAAGCAATTGAGATCCATTGCTTGCCCCAACACCTGACGACGTGATCCCTCAGAAAGAGATGGCACCGCAGTTGTACCAGTGGTAAAACCCATCGCCCGCTCGCGCTCGTCAACATTGGGCTCCACTAATTGTTGCAACTGGCTATCCCACAAGAGGCCAGGTCCACCATCCCGGAAAGCATGAGATCCTGGAAAGCTGAACAGTGTAGGCAATGCTGCTCGTGGGTGACCCACCTTATTGACCACTGCCAAAGGTGATCGGTCATCGTGTCTCACATGCTGAGACTGCCTCCCTATGTCCAAAATGCTATCAACCGTGAGGTTTGGTGGCTGCTGCACCCCATCAAATGCACGCTTGAGCATTGCAGGTGGCATCAAGTTGGTCCACCATAGTCGTGGGCGATGAGCCCGTGACCCTACTGCATCTGCATCCAGCAACACTGCTGATCCAAGCCAAGACCGTACTTGATGTACACTAGCCATCACCTTGGCCCGAGAATCACCCATCAATGGCACATTCTCCAAGAATATGCCGGGAGAGTCTGTCTGCTGAAGCTGTAATAGCGCATGACCCTCAACATCTCCCAAAACAGGGTGACCTTGAGGTCTTGTAACCTATTGCCATACCCAGAGTTGATGAAAGCCCTTGGCAGGGCCAACCTGACTACTACTAAGTGAATAGGGCCAACCCGCTCCAAATCATGCGCCCCCCAGCAAGAGATGTCTGCTGGCAAGGCTTGTTGGTATCCACGAACTGCAGACACTGGCAACAAATCAAGGTACTGCTGCACCAACTGAGCAACATGGCGCATGAGACGCGTCATGCAGTCTCATCCCTCTCCACATATAGGTAACGTCGAACTCGTACACCTGCCTGCAACACTGCAGCCAATCCAGTGCAATCCTGCCAAACAAGTCCAGAAGGCATATGCCTTCATCCGGGCACTGCCACACAAGAGGGTGTGGTGTTCAATGGCGACAACTGAGGGGTCCTGGTGCAATCACCGCACTCTCCTCCTCTCCTGATGGTACAAAGGCCTCTACCCAGGCTTGTTGCACCGTCTATCAGCAGCCTGCTGCAAATCCTTGCTTGTACCCCACAATGGAATGTGAGCAACCATGGCAGGCAACTCCGCCATACCATGCATGTCATCTTGCTCTGCTGGAGGTGGCACATCCTCTGCATGGGCATTTCCCTCCAGCAACTCTCCAGGCCAACTAACTGCAGCTGTGAAGGCTGCTAGTGCTAGTGTTGGTATCTGCCCCGTTGGGCAGCAGCAACACCCAAATGAACGTCACAAGGAGCTGTACATGACGACCATCCCCTGACTGCCATCCAGGCTTTGTAGGATGCTGACTCCTCCCAAAAATCCAGGGTGAAGCCCATGGGATACAACACTGCCCCACCAACGAGGACATCGTAAGAGACCGCGTCTGTCACAATGGCCTTGACTTGCATCACTGAGCCATCTATAGGATGATCCGGCTGTAGTCTAATGGCCAACTCACGCCGTGTCATGCCCCGAGCCTGCTCTGATCCTCCCAGAGATGTTTGTATCTGGAAAGGACAAGGCTCCATATCCGCCTCCAACCCTGCAATAGCAGCTCTGCCCAACATCAGTGGCTGAGCTCCCAAGTCCAACAAGACTCGCAGTGGCCAGTACCTCTTGCCTGCCGGTCCACTCAAGAGAAAAATGTCATCCTGATTGTCTAACAAGACAACTCCAGGTGTCACCATGGCGCGCTCAAAGGCTGGCCTAGCTGGCAACTCCGTCAACCTGGCAGCTGCAGCTTGCCATGGCGCAGCCGTGGCAGTCTTGACTCTCAAATCCGAGGATCCCTCTGCCACTACACCTTCCACTAATTCGCAGAAGATGAGAGAATCTTCCACTTTCGCAGAGTGTGTGCTAGTCTAAACACTGCAGTTGGTCTTACCCCCGGCGTCGCAATCATGGTTGTCGAGAACAGTGGGCCTGACGAATAGAGGTGGCCGCCCCCAACAACACAGTGCTTGCACTAGCCTTGGCGCAGGGTGTCAGTGAGTGCACGGTAGCTCTCCCCAATGGCACAATAACATCCGCCTCGGTATCCATAGGGCGAGAACTAGGTGCCATGGATGGTGTCAACACTATCTCCGCCAAGATGAATGATTGAGGCAAACTAGCCTGACGGCTTGCCTCCCCACGCTGTGGATCCAACTCCACCTCTGCACCTCGTGGCTCAGGAACTCGTGCTGCTCCTCGAGTGACGGCTGCAGCAGAATCCACCTGTATAAGTGGCCATTCATGTGCTGCCCCGCACATAAATCCCATGCCTCCCATGTCTCCTCCGTCAAGATGACGCTGTGTGAGAGGAGGAACAGGAGGTGGACCTCAGGTCTTGGAGCTGGTACAATCTGAGCTGTGGCCATGGCAGCAAGCCGTTGCTCTAGCTGCTGAAGCCGGTTGACCATGCCTTGATCAACGCCCTGACCTCCACGTCCTTGGCCATACTGTGCTTGCCCTCATCCTGAACCTTGTGCCTGACCACCTCGTCCTCTCTGAGGTGCTCCACCTTGCCCTCGGCCACCATTGTTCCCTTGGAATTGGCCTCGCCGCAACCCAGGGTGCAAGTCATAACACTGGGCATCTCTATGCCCATACTTGCCACAATGCCCACACTGCAATTGTGCAGGCTGTGCTTATGCGGCCTTTTGCACTTTCTGGGCAATCTTTCTTGACATGGGGTCCTCCACATGTCCATATACCACCCTTGTTGCGGTGGGCCTGCCAAAAAAGAAGCTACTGCCTCTGCACCTGAGGTCCCCTGGTAAGCTCCATGGAATTTGGGTTGGGCAACCTTGCCACCCTGACCACGCTGTTGGGCAGTCCCTTGTACCTATTGGCTGGCAGCTGCGCCTCGTGCAGGCATGTCCTTGCCAAATCCAATGGTAACAACTCGCTCCTCCACCATGTTGAGCTCAATCCGCTCAGCCAACAGAACACACATCTGCTAATGTGGGTTGGGCCCGCTTGTAACAGGGTTGCATTCCCGCACCTTCTCCTGAGCTCTTTGTCCAAAATTCCATACCAGAATTGGACTGCCTGAGCTTCAATAACCCCTTGGGTCACACTTACCAAGCGCCTCATACGAGTATAGGCCTCTCGCAAGCTCTCACTGGATTTGCGCTGGAAGTCTTGCAAACTTCGCAGCTTCTCTGTCCGTACGCCTTGGTAGTTCGTCCGCAACTCCTGGAAGAACTCCACCACATGTGTTGTAGTCGTGGCAGGAGGAGTAGTAGCACCTTTTGAACTGGTACCACCTGCAGACAAGTACCGGCACTACTTGTTCCACTACTAGTGCTGGTAGTGGGAGATATTGGTGCTGATGCAGCTATTGGTCGCGTCGTGCCTCGGAGTAATGGAGACGTAGTCAGGTGACCAATACATCCTCCACTCCTCAATCTCTGCTTATGTCTCGCCTGAACTCGTGGTAACGTTCGTCCATAGGCGGGGCCTTCCAAATGCTGGAACAGTCCATTCCACGCCATGAAGGGGTGGTGATGGGTGAACAGTTGTGGATTGCGCAGCTGCTGCAAATCACACCAGCTGTCGAACTCCAAGATAAAGTCATCCAGCTCGATTGTGCCCACAGCTCTAGAGTACCTACGAGGCCCCTTGGTAGCTCCATACATCTACTCCATGTCGTCCCACAACAATGGCGAATGAAACTGCACCACCTGTTGATGAAGCCTCCGAGTCTGTGTCTGACTCTGCACTAGTTGAGGGTGGAGGTGAAGGTGGTCTTGAACGAAACACCTCGTCTGGTGAACCACTCTTACTGCTAATGCTTTATGCCGTTCACTCCCTCAAAACCCTTGGGTAACTCCGTGATGACAACTCACAACCAAACCTCCAACTCACAACCAAACCTCCTCCATGTCGTCCCACAACAATGGCGAATGAAACTGCACACCGTTGATGAAAGCCTCCGAGTCTGTGTCTGACTCTGCACTAGTTGAGGGTGGAGGTGAAGGTGGTCTGAACGAAACACCTCGTCTGGTGAACCACTCTTACTGCTACTGCTTATAGCCGTACTCCCCTCAAACCCTTGGGTAACTCCGTGATGACACTCACAACCCACACCTCCCCCACGTGACACTATAAGGCTCTAGTACTAATTCTAATAGTGACACGGGTGAGCACCTGTTGCGGATTAAGGGTCATATCCCAGTGGCTAAGGGCACCTGTACCTGCATCCACCGCAAAAGAACTCCTATGGTTGGCTGGTCATCAAACCTAGCCTCACCATAGAAGAAACACTGGTGGTCTTGCTGGTCATCACTCCAACCTCACCACCGACAGCATACTCTAGGATTGACCGTTGAGTATGTAGATTTCCACAATCTGCAGGTCCTCGCGCAAAATTGAGTCAAACAGCCTTTGTATGACAAAGTTATGGCCAAACAGGCTCTTTAAACATAATATATGTCATTCAAATGAAAAAATCTATTTCCAATAATCCGTCTTGGTTCCCTGTGTTCCTGGTTCCCTGCGAATTCTAAGTTCTCCACTATAAACAACATTTTTGAGCTCCCAGCACGAAAATATCTTGGGCTATGATCCACTCTGTCCGGCCTCCATTTATAGAATGTAAAGATCACCACACAGCAAGAATCTGGAAGGAATGACAAGGGAGTTAGTTCATCCCGAACCTGTTTCGTTAAATCCAAGATGCGATCTTGCAAGCATGGTCGTTACAACTGTACCAGCCGTTTTGGTAACTATGGCCATGCTGCTCGTTCTTTGGAGAAATCTTGAACTTCGGGAGTTTGCTGTGCAGGGATTATCTGTCCTCAAACGTGCACCGGCGTCCTTCTCCCTCGTTCAGGAAGCCTGGATACCACAGACACGTCTTGTCATGCGTCAAGCATGGCTATGTACTGCAGGGGGGCAGATGCGCATTTTTGTGTGTAGGTTGCGATGGCAAGGTGCATGGCATAAACAAGCTGGCGTTGTGTGGATGTGCGAGGAGGTGTGTGGGCTAGCTCAAGCCGTTGTCACTTGTAAGGACGATGTAGCCGCCTCCATGGCTTTCTAGCATGCAGTCCCAGTGGGTGATGACAATGTTATTTTTGGTTTCTCTGCAGCTATACGAGCCATATCTTCAACAAAATATCAGCTATAGTCAGCTTATAGCTATGGGCTCTAGCCACACAGTTGATGGCTGCAAAGAGGCCTGGAGACCTTACCCAAGCCTTGATGGAAACTAGGTGTCGTGTCTGCACCCCTTCATCAACCCTATTCTTGCTCTCATTGTCTATGGCAATCCACAGCTAATCGAGGACAGCACTGCACCATCGCCACTTGGCCTTTCATCCATGCTCGTTTTTTTATAAAAATTATTACAGAGACCCGTCCAAGTCCAAGATCGAATTCTCAAGCATAATCACCAAGCCTCACTTGTTTGTTGATCTTATTTGACTACAATATTCCACCGGTTCTGCTGTAACTATTCCACATGAAAGCCAACGACGGCACAATCTGCCTTCATGCCAGCCTGTCCCTGCTCGCTGACAAGAAACCAACAATAGCCAGCCACTTCTCAATTCGGCCTTTTCTGATTGCACACCATGATATATGCATGAACAACTCACCAAATCGTTTGTCATCAGTACCGATATAACATTGGCACGACGACTTGTAGACATGACCCAATCCACCCGTCCATACCTTGGCTGCTCACTATGCGCAGGTCTGAAACCATCAGTCTGCTCAGGAATTACCTATAGCATGGTATTTTTATCTCTGCAGCTGAAGTCGAAGACCACGGTCCACCTACTCGCGTAACCAGCTGCACCTCCTCCCTTCTAACCACCAGATCTTCACAATGAGGCTTGCATCCTAGCCTTGTGAGACAACAATAATGCTGATCGTTTCACCATGCTCGGCTCTCAATCTGCCGCTCAGCCAGTGACTGTTATAAAGGTAGAATACCCATGCACTTTCGTGTTACCGCTTTCAACACACAGAAGCCTAACTTGCCATTGCACCCTCGTGTTTCTCTCTCATCTTCACACAAAACCCACAAGTGCTAAAAACTAATTAAGCTCACATCTTGCACTCACAGATGCAAACTCATCTCTCTCGAGTGAAAAGATTCACAAAACCAAACCAACATTTTACTCATAAAATAAGAATCAAGCCACTGCACCCCCAAGGCTTAGGGGAATCAACAGTACACGCGCCATAGCCAACGCGGGAGGCTCAACTCGAGAGAGATGAGCCTCGCCGCGCGTTCGCCATGAAGATAAGCCACGCCCATGGGCCAACAAATATCTTGATCCCTGGGTTGACACTTGGATCAAGCCCAAGTGTCATATATAAAAACTAGTTATTTATTGGCTAGTTTCACACTACTAGTAAACTTTACTTGACATCCTTCTCATCTCCTTCTCTTTTTTCCTTCTCCTTTTCTTTCTCCTTCCCCTTCTCCTTTTCCTTCTCCTTCTCCTTCGACTTGTCTTTGTCCTTTGTCTTTGCTGGTGACTTGGCTGTGCCATCTGCAGCCTTGTCTTTGGGTTTGCGCCCACACTTCTTGCCCTTCTGGGCTATTTCCTGAGCGTCAGGCTCCTTGGCAGCCAGTGCTGCTATGTTTCTTTGGTACTCCTCATCGTTCAGATGTGCCAGCATCTCAGCATGATTGTTCAAGTATTTCATTTGCTGCTCCTGGAAAGTTGTGTGCTCAGGAGGGCAGGCCAGGTACCAACCACAGTCCCTGAAGTGTGCAAGACTCCAGTCCTTCAATATCCCTGCAGTATACATGGTTGGATCGTTTCCCTGGTCCGACCACATGTCAAGATAATCCGGGACACCACTGAGGTGATTTCCATCCATCAGCCCATATTTTGTGTATCTGCGAACCACGAGACAAACTGGAAATCAACCTCTCTATGCAGAAGCCCGTTGTTCTCAAAGTGAATGTTGGCACCGACATTCAGAAATTTGTGAGAGAAACACTGCACTGTAGAACTATTGGCACCCTAGAAACGTACAAGATCTTCTCGGTATAGAAGCTCACACTAGCTTTGGATGCGATGGTCGTCAACGACAGTCACAAAATTCCATTCAAGAACATTGCCAACACACCCTAAGTTCCCTAATCCAAGTGAATGAAATCTCTGTCCATAAGATCTCACAGTCATGGAAGTGAATGTCGGCACCGACATTCACTTCCTACCATTGAATGTTGGCACCGACATTTGATTCCTATCAGTGAAGAGCCCTTCTAACAGCGCCTAAGGATTACTCAGAAGATGCAACATAGATTCTAGTTGGAAATGCACATGTACACAACTCGCATCATGGCCCACTCCCCCCCAACCTGACTGTCAAAGTTGTTGGACCGCAGAATGTTACCATCCTTCGAAAACTCCTGGAAAAAACAGTAACGCCAAGTGAGACCTCTCCACTTCCTGATGTATGCTTCCAATATCATTTGAGGCGGGGAAACAATAGAAATGTTCAGGTCCTTCAAATTCTGCTGGAGGACAAGGATGACGCGCTTCTCCAGCTGCAAAGGGTACATTTGTCAGTTTTGCAAATAAGGTAGTCATGACATTCATGAAGTCAACAAAGATGAAACTTCAATGAATACACACCTGACTCCAAAATGTAGCCTTGTGAAGCCAGTTGTCAAACACAATGTCACTTATTCCCTCCACCTTTGTACCTGTATAGTGCTCTTAGGGAACTGATTCAAGTCCTTCACTGTCTGATCTGAGTTTCAAATCTCCAGCCATCTAATTTTGGTTTGGGGGTCAACCATGGAGATGGCCAGCCTGTGCAATTTCTCTTGCTGCATCTCCGGGTGCACGTGCTTGTCATAGTGAGATTTGATCTACAGAAGGAACTCATCTCCAAGGCCAGGATATACTATTCTAAGCTGCTTAGAGAAGGCGGACATCAGTTTGGTTCTCCGAATTTCATACTCCTTCTTTATTGCTGCCTCCACACCGTTTGATGTCCTAAGTTCCTCTGTTGTAGTGCGGTAATATTTGGATTTCCCCTTCTCAGCTGCCTCTGCTAGTTCTTGCTGCATTGATCAAAGTAGGGATGAGAAAAAACAAATTACAAACATGTATTCAAAAAGGCAAGTGAGTACAGGCTCGGCCTTACCACATACATGTATTCCAGAAACGCCTCTCGAGTCAAAGAATACCAAGTGCCTGCAGCTCTTCCTGTTTCACACTTCTTGATTATATCGGGGTGGAGTACTGTGTGAAAATCATCCAGCTTCATTCAGACCAATCCTCTGAACTCGGAACAGTGTGTGGACCAAGCTTGTTGTCACATGCGATTTCTGTGTCGATTTGCAAAAAGATTGGAAACAATGCATTGGTAAACATCATTTTTTGGTGGGATCAACAAGACATTGGAGAGGCAATGGAGTCTCTAGGATGACTTACTAGTTCACGTCGTGCATAGCTGTAAGAAGACTACCGATGTCGTTTCCAGGATCCAGAACCATTGCCTCTACAATAACATGCTTGTCTTTGTCTTTTGAATGATGTTTCTGAATGTATCCCATCCATGCCAGCAATCGGTGGTTGCCGTCCCAGACGTAGAACATGTGGTTGCAGATTTGCTGGGTGTTTCTTCCCATCATGAGGCCCAGCTCGAACTCCTCATTAACATCCTTCCAGCACTCATCCCAGGTATCTATGATCTCAGGAGACACTAATGTGCTTTTCCCATTTGTATCCGTCAGTGACACATAAAAAACTTGTGCACCAAGTCACGAAATCAGTTTCCAATTTTGTAATGTCATGGGAAAGAGGAGGATACACAACAGACATAGATATCATCCGGCATAGTGGGATGTCCAAACGCCCTCCAGAGACGAGCATGTCCCTAATAACCTCCTGAGAGTTTACCTTCTGGAATGACATGAAATCTTTCACCTTGTCAAGGTAGTGCACTTCAGGTTCATCTGCTTCATCGCTATTCTCAGAGCTCTTGGCAGACTCGTCCCCATCCCCAGAACCTTTTGCCTCTGTTCCTATCTGCTTGGACTTCACGGTTTTCTGCACGATGCCATGCCGATCAGACACTGAGTTATGTGCAAATAGTGAATGTCGGTACCGACCATCAGTCTGTCTCGTCTCAAATCAGAGCGAATGGCGGCACCAACATTCACAACCATCTACACAAAAAAAGCTGATACAGACAAATGCAAACCAAAACACTATGACTACATAGTGATGGTCGGTACCGACAATCACTATGTTTCTGGGCAAGCAGGTACAGAGAGGTTCTGAGCATTAGCGAACGACGTTAACGACAATAAAAAAACATTACATTTGAAGGACCTACAAGATCGGATTGGTGCAAGGAAATATATCTCTTAGTGATTGGCGCACCGACACTCACTTTAGTTTAGGGCAGAAAGTGAGTGCACATAAGTCAGAGAGACTCCATTGTGATGATCGTCACAAACAATCACTATGTCTTGTCTGTTTGTAATGTACTATGCAATCGATACTCTACATGAAGCTACAACATGGTCTCAAAAAAAGTGATTGGCGGTACCGCCATTCCTCTTCCCTAATCTGTTCAACCTGAAACAAAGAAAATGCAATGCAAGACTATATGACTGAATATGCCGACCATCACTCTCTCTCCACGCATACAGGTACAGGAAGCTCATGAGGAGAATTGAATGGCGTTAACGACACTCACACTACACTAGAATAGAAAGCATTGCGTTTGGTGTAAGTCAATACTGGATCATAGTTACTGTCGGCACCGACACTCACTTTCTGTTGTATCAGAATGAGAGTTTTGAAAAATAAAGAGAATGACGTTGCCGACAATCACAGGTTCCTGCTACAGAATGGAAGAGAAAGAGTGATTGAAAGGCAATCAGACTGACTCTATGATCTGAAGAACAGTGAATGGCGGTACCGCCAGTCACAAACTGCTGGTGTGGAAAACGATAAACAGAGGAGTACAAAGCAAATCAACATGACTTCATAGTGATGGTCGGTACCAACCATCACTTTCTAGGCATTTCACTCACTCTCTTTGTAGATCTGTAAACAGGAAATGGAAGGTAGAGAACACTTACTGGCGCCTTCTTAGGTTTTGAGTTTGGATCCCCTTCTGCAGCTTTCCTCTTCCCCCTCACATCTGCTGGAATTTCTGTCTGCTCTAGGGCAAGGGGCAGCTGAGGACTGCCAAAGACCAGGGAGCCAAGTGGCTCTCATGCAATACTGTACTACTGAGAGAAAGGGAAAATGCAGAAAGTAGGTTGTTCACAGCCAACACAGAGAGGGAAATTGCCTTACACAACGAACAAGAATGGAAGCAGCAGCTGGAAAAGCTGACACTGCGAGCAGGGCTGGATGTAGCAGACGCAGCCTTGGCCCGAGCGTGGTTGAGTGAAGGGAGTGAACTGGAAATGAAGAAACTCAACACGGCAATGGTAAGACAAATGAAATGTCAATTGGCGAAATTGGTGACAGACATTCATGAGGAATTCCTGCCACCAATTCCAAAACAAGAGGAGCTCACGAATGAGGACGACCAAGAGGAACAAGACCATGAACACGAAGCACCAATACAA
The DNA here is from genome assembly GCA_030704615.1 of Takakia lepidozioides. NCBI lineage: Eukaryota > Viridiplantae > Streptophyta > Takakiopsida > Takakiales > Takakiaceae > Takakia > Takakia lepidozioides. Next base: position 29,104,918 of record CM060734.1, read on the forward strand.
TCAACAACAACAACACCAGCACAAACACCACCAACAACACACCCACCACCAAGTCAACATGTACTGGTACACGCCACAGTAGGGCCATCTACTCAGGAGGTAAACCCCGTACCATTACCAAGTGTTCTGGTAGCATCAACTTTAGTAGCAGTGGATGATTTCCAAATCATGCCATGCAAGCAGGATCAGGAGTGGCTAAAGTATTCAGATGAATACTTTAAAATGATGATAATCCCAGCCCACCAAATCCCAGAAGTACTAGAAAAGGTATTCAAAGCCTTAACCCCCTGTAGGTCATTTGGTCAATTGCATCTGTTCAATCAAACTCTCATACCTTTGAGATACAGGATGAGGCCACTGGCTAGGGAGGAAACATGGTCAGGGGCAGAATTGGTTGAATTTTGGCGCCAGGCTCCCCTAGAGTACAAAGAGCTGGTCGCTTACATGTGGGCAGTGGGGCAATTGAAGATTAATCCTACCCCGGCAGTAGACGTTGTAATGGGCTGCCCAAGTTTTTATATTGGCAGCTACTTGTACCGGATGTTCGTCACAATGAGGGGAAGCTGGCAACGCTATGAGAGTATTGAAAAAGATACTCACTGGGAATTACCCAAATTCCAGCCACCAGAGAGAGTCTCAGGCACTTCAGCATATACGAACAGACCACTATATGCTGAAGCATGGCGCCAGGCGAAAGACCACTTTTCACCGTTGGTCTTGGACAAAGACCACCCTTTCAGAGAAACGGGGACGCAAGCTGTTAACTAGTTAATGGGCAGCATGGCGACTAAAAACATTGTACCCTGGACCAAGGAGGAGCTGCATACCTACCGAGAAACCTTGACCACCAAAATCGACATGGTACGCGCGGACGGAATAGCATAACACCCTGATGACGAAAGCTGGCCCACTCATGAACCACGGGAGCATCCAGACAATGATGACAACAGAAACAAGAAGCTGCCACCACGACAATCTTGGGACGCACTACCTAACCAGCAGATAGGCATGCCACCACCCTACATCCCCAAGAGATACAACAAACACTGACGAAATTGTGCGGACACAATTTCAAAAGAGGTGGGGGGGAATAAATGATAACGGCTAAGTATGACGCAGCTACGAGGGCCAGACAGCGAGAGTCACGATGGACATACCGGGTAGTGATTGGTTTACATTACCTAGTCACGGGCAGAAAAGGCTAAGTGCGCGGCACTTAGCAAACGGTGGAACGAGGATACCCTACCACGGGAGCAGTAGTGGTTGGATCTTTCAAGCAAAATAACTCCCCAAACAAACTGGTGTGCCCGTCCAGGTGCTTTGGGAGGTGCTTGCAGCAAATATAATCCACACCGAAGTGGAGACGAGGGAAGATTTAACGGAAGTTGCATCATCTTCCACTGCACCAATTCAGCTTGGTGATGAGGAGACACAACCCATTGGATAGCTCTACGGGAGCTGGGCAAATTGGCAATGCTTGCCAATACAATGTGTTGTGGAGGTGGGTGGTCTGTGTTTGCTGCTTTGAGAGGAGACTGTCCTGTACAGTGTTCTGGTCAGGTGCTTAAAGCTTACTGCAATTCAGTTCCTGTCTTATCATGTCACACTTGCCTTGCCCTATCTGTTTTATGTTTGGCCTTAGCACTTATCCAAGGATATGTTGAGCATGACATTTTGTATGAAATTTGAGAAACTGGCCTCTTGGACCAAAAGAATGTTTCAATTGAGGTTTCTACAACAAACTTCCAACACTGCGAAACTAGCCTCTCTCTGTGGGATCTCTAAGATCGCAAGTCTTGATGCTCCATTGCAGCACAAGGAAGGCAATCGATGACCTCATTGCTACAACATGAGCTGGAAGTGTTGAGGGACCACATCTGCAATATTCAGCAAGAGGATGGACTCCTTATGACCTGTCAGGATGTATCATGGAACCCTGTGCAGGATAGGTTTATGCTCGACACTAGTAGTGACCTATGTGAGGATGTTGAGGAGAACTGTGAACAGGACAAGACTTCAAGTACAGGATTGGAGTCTATTCAACTGCCTTCTCGTCATCATCGGGTGGGCTGCTTCTGAAATGCTAATGCAAGAAAGCACAAACAAAGAATGTTCTAAGTAGATATGGTCTATCAGCTACAACACTATGCAAGTCCGTAGCTAGAATCTAGAGTTGCGTAGTTTATCCTACAGAGCATGGTCTCCTCATCCCCGTAAAGAGGCAGGTAGATGATAGAGAAGCAGGTAGAAGAGTGTGGAAATCCCTCACCTGCACGAGGGAGCTTTTCTACCGAGATCCTCTTCCCTCCAAAACACTCTACGCCCGTGATGAAGACCACGAGGCGTGTGCGCTCAGAGTAGGTCATGCTTCATCTGTTCTTCCTCAATGTTGAGGAAGGTGCACTTAGCCAAGAACTCATTGGCATCGATGGTGGGAGCTCCATTAAAAACCACTCGGAGGGTCTCTGGAGGGAGCCCTTGCAAAGCGCCATGTATTTGAATGTCGGCCGGTCCCTGTGAGGTTGCCAAGAGGAATCCCTCCCTCATGGCTCTTCCAACCTCGACCTGGCCACTAAATAGGTGGCTATACACAATCGCCCAAACCTTCTCGTCCACCTGCTCTTCCCACCTGCCCTTCTCCAAGACAAGCTCACAAAAGCTCCATCCGAGCTCGTCTGATAGCTCGTCCCTCCCAAAACAAGCCGCCATATCTGTAGCTTCCTTGTAGGAGGTGCATTGCCTCAATGCCCTTAGGAATGCCCACTTCGAACCCCAACCCAATTGGAAATCCCTCTCTAGAGCCACTCTGAGGCTACCTTCCACATCGTGCAGGGAGGAGTTGTGGCCTCTGGCACCTGACTGCAAAGGGCTAGAAGGGTGCAAAAGAGAAGGGCCTAGACAACTCCAACTCTGACTCTACCAAGAGGAAAATCAGATACCCCAACATCCTAGCTGCATCTAGTTGCATATCTGGACGCACAATGTTTTCGTCTGGCAGAGGATGAAGAATGAGGCCTTGCCTTCAATCTGGATAATCGAAAATACAATTGTAGGCCTGTAGCAATGCAGCAAAATGGTTTTGGCTTCTATTAGGAACATCAGGTCCAACTTCAGCAGTTACTAGGTTCCAACATAGTATTTTAGCAAGTGTGTCTTGTACTGAATCGGTGATTGTGTCATGGTTTATTCTTCTACACCAATGACATTCTGATTTTGTAGTCTGTCAGTCAAGCCAGCAAGAAAAACTTTATGAAGTGATAGGTTGGAGGGAGGAGGCTCTCACAAAGGGGCGGGCCCAGAATTGCTTCCAGGCGTTAGTGAGCCAAGTGTCTCGCAGCCCACCCACATCACAGGTTTCTGCCTCCTCCATGCCGCTTTTGTGCACATATTTCACCTGTAGTTCATGCATGGCTTCTGGCCCATTCAAGTTGACCTCATTCCAATGTTCAGTGAAAGCGTTCAGCTCTTTTCCTTGGTGTACCTGCTCAACACCAAGGAAACGACAGTGAATATGTGTGTCTGCATATATAGGTAGATCAATTGAGCATGTCAAGGACATAGGGAATATGGAATACATACCATGATGTGTTTTGTAGGGCGCTCAGAGTTCGTGTAACTGTAGAGAATGTGATTCAAATAGGCTTTTTGATAAGCAAGGAGGGCGTCCTCAACCTTCCCCCTTGCCTCCAAAACCTCAGTCTCATCTAGTTGTGCCATTTGCTCTGTGCGACACATTAAGCGGAGTTTGGCTTCGGTGAAATCTGTGAAAGTAGGATCGTCAAGGATCCTGTCTGCATCCTGTAGGCTCCAAACACCTGGAGCTGGCCCTCCTCCACCAAATTTGGAAACAAGTGCATGTGCTTGGTCCAAGCATGCACTCTTTTGCATTGACTCCTCAAAAGTATCCCATTCTCGCCAAAATGGGCAAGCCTTCAGCTCAAATGCCCAGCAGATGTCTACAGGGGCGTACATTGCGAGCGCAGGGTGTCTGCAAAGATTGGACAGCTATGCCTCGGAGTTCATTACGCCTCTGCGAAGGTCTCTTCTGTTGCACAAAGTGCGATAGACAGGACTGTCACTTGAATCAATCTGAAGGGCATAAGCCTCGAAAGCTTTCCAAAAGCTGTCGGCTTTTGCCTCCTCATGGGGGTGGTACACTTGGCAGCCCCCCCCTTGTCACACTGCGTTTGATCTCCAAGGCTGCAAAGTACTGTTGATGGCATGCAATCCATTGTTCCTGCAGTGTGTCAAGGGAGATGAAACGATATGTTGATGGAATAGGACCTGTACTGGAGGGTGTTGGAATGGAGGATGTTGGTGTAGTGGCCGCTATTGGAGTGGGGTGAGGTGTCGATGTTGAGGTGATCGGGTCTGCCAAAGCTGCCATGACAGGGGAAGTCACTTCTAGGTCGACATAGTTTTGGCAGTGACTATTGAATCTCACAACTGAAAAGACTTGATCAAACTCATGAGACATGGTGTCCATTAAAATACCTAGTCTAGAATTTGTGGGAGCATTTCCAGGGGTTGATGTTTGGCGTAAAAAAGGAGGATTTGGTATTGTTGGTGCTGCTGCTCTTAGAGGACGGTCATCTTGATCATCATCCCTACCTACATTCAACATAGAAGTGTAGGAGGTAATCGCTGCCCTAGGTAGAACAACAGGATCTAGACAATACACAATGTATGTGTTCGCTGGGACTGCACCAAATGGACTTTGACATGTAGGAGCAAAGGGGTGGAGCTTGAAGCCCCTCTCCGAGCCTGTTCCTTCAGGTCTTCTGTCGCGCTTGTAAAAAAGTCTAGAAAACAAAGTTCCACGAGTGTGTTGATATTGGGGCAGCCTAGAAAAGGCCTCCGCTATTGCAAACTCGATGGATGTGCGAGCATATGGGGTAGGGTACACATACCCACACCATCTTGATGTTGCAGGCTGTGAAACAACGACTGAGGGTACGTCTGAAGGCCACGAGGCCACCATGGGAAAAGTAAAGCCGTCTTTGCAAGTCCATACTACAGACCTTGGCAAAGTATAAATAGTTCGGCTCATAATGCGTGGTGCTCGTGTTGAACGTTGCCGTCTGGAGGCACGAGCTCCTCTCCGGTTGGAATGTCCAAAAATTGGTGGGTAAGCAAATCCCTGACCTGCCCCTTGAATTGGAGATGGAAGTACGGCCCTTCGTAGTGTAGGAGGATGCTCGTCTTCCATGTCTTCTTCCATCTCTTTCACGGCTTCCATGTCATCTTCGCACACCATGTCATCTTGGTAGTGGTGCATCCTGGTAGTCAAATTTCCGTTGTCAGTGTAGCAATTGTTCCCATCTCTTGATTCCCCTCATGTACCTCGTCCTTTGTAACAATCCATGATTGGCACTACATGAAATTGATGTCAATTAGGAGTTGTACCTGTACATTAGGCACGGACAGTGGCTGCAGTAAAACTCTTGGTTTCTTTCAGACTGAAGGGTCCAAATGAGGGAACCCCCCAACTTAAAGAAGAGGAATTGGGAGGGATTTAGGCAGGATATAAATTTATATTGGTTCATTGGAAAATAAGTATACAAGTCCAACTGGGAGGGAGAGGAGATGATCCTTGAAACAGGCCAAAGGACAGCTGATGGAGTCTTAAGGCAAGGCCTAGGAGATTTAACATGCTTCACCAACAACTGTTGGACTTTGTTCATTCTATATCATCCGGCAACTGGGGGTTTCCTTACTCACTGTGTATGGAACTCTATCCTGGAAAGTCATCCCTATGATTTCCTTGCCGAGGGTCACTGAGCAAAAACTGAACTGCAGGTGAGAATTCTTTCATCATTCGGAGTTTCTGTTGCCAAAGATATGTGACACTATAATTTTCTTATTTGGAGGCCCAGATTGCCATGAATACCTCAGCATATGAAGGGGACTCAGGGAGAAGGGTTGGAAAGGGGTATGAGTAGAGGAGTCAATTGCCTACTATCCTCCTAGAGGTTGGCTAAATCCTTAAAATGCATATGAGAAGGGAAAAGTTTTTGTATTGCGGATTCTGAATGTGTAACACATCTACTAAAGACATAACACATCCTATGTTGACTATCTCCAGACAGGGAGCCCCGGATGCCCATCCATTCAACCCACGTCAAGACAAGATAAGATAACCAAGGTGAAGGACAAGATGATTTTGCTCTCTTACCTGAACGCATGAATTTGTGCAAAATTGAATATGCAGGCCCACCACTGCCAGAGACCAAAGCTGTCACAAACAAATTACAGAAGTTACAAGACACAGGAGCTCCACAAAACAAGACTGACATAATATGAATATCAAGAAGACAGGGAGCCCCGGATGCATTCAACCAAGGTCAAGACAATATAAGATAACCAAGGTGAAGACAAGATGATTTTGCTCTCTTACCTTAACGCATGAATTTGTGCAAAATTGAATATGTTGGCCCACCACTGCCATAGACCAAAGCTGTCACAAACAGGTTACAGAAGTTACAAGATACAGAAGCTCCACAAAACAAGACCGACACAAGGACTCTCCACAAAACAAGACTGACATAATAGGAATATCAAGAAGTGGATATGACATAAAATAACCTATATTATAATATAGGTTATATTATACGAAGTGGATGAAATGGCTTTTTCAACGAGATGGACGTGGATTGGAAAGGAAAGCTAATACTCTGGTGGCATGATTGTGCAGGTTTGCCAATGAGCAAGATGGAGCTGAAGCTCGATTGGAAGCTGGAGAAGAATATGATTTATCTGTATTTTATCTATATTTTCATGTTGCCATCGAAGCGGCTTCCTAGTGCTTGTAATCCATGGTATGATGTAGTTCTCCATTTACTACCATTGTTGTGTTGTACGTGCCTTCAGCTTCGAATCTGGAGCTTCTCAATCAATTGAAAATTTGGCTGTTGTCTCTTGCCTTCTTCGTTGGATGGTTCACTCACCGGCCCTCTTCGGCCTCCATCTACTTTGCTGGTTACAGAATACCAAAAGAGCTATACTGGAAAAGATTCCCATCCTAGGGAAAGATTCCAAAAGCCACGGGCCAAGATTCCAAAACCATAGAATATTCTAACATAGCACTAGAAAAAAATTCTCTTATCCCCAAGCCAAAATGCTCTATATCATGGGATGCAATGTATGGGCTTAGCATCTAACACTAAGCCCACATACGTACATACATCTCCAAAAGTATGTATAACTATACAAAATACATGTATCTCCACCACATGTGCCTAGGATCATTTGGCTTAGGGCTGTTGGAGGACATTTAGCCTAGGGTCTGGGACATTTGGCTTAGCGAGGTTAAAGGGTTTTAATGACACATTTTGCTCAGTAGTTGCAGGGTCATTTAGTTTTCCCTACTAACTTAGGACTATTGGCTTTATGAACGAACCAAAGACTGCAATTAATGATCTATCTGTACTTCAATTCTTTTTTGTGTGCAAGAATTAAAATTAGTTCCTTGGCTGCTATCATTGGCTGCTCTCTGACATCCAAGGAACATAAACACCATAAATAATTTGATAGTCTGCAATTTTGAATAAATTGTAGTGGACTTGCTGGTTAGAAACTTGGACTATAACCTCGTGGTTGGGGGTTCAATTCATCTTCCCACATTCCCTGAAGTTAGTTTTGAATATGTTCTTCAATTTTGAGATCCCTATGGGAGCTCTATAAATAATTAGATAGTCAAAACGTTGTCAACAAATTCTCATGGACTTACTGGTTAGAAGTTTCCAACTTTGACCAAGAAGTTGGGGTTCAATTCCTCTCCCCTCGCCTTTTCTTGAAGTTAGTTTTGCTTTTCTAAGAATGTTACTTGGTTGAATATATACTCACATAAATCAATTGGGATTAGTAAAAACTAAGTAAATAAATATCTATATTCTTAAAACTTAAACTATATTCACAAAGAAAATAAACATTGAAATTGGTTAGCTGAAATTAAATTTTGTTGTTTGCCTAATAAATAATATTTACACTAGAATATCTCTCTATATACATGTATCCACTTGTTCACTTTTCCATTTGACGTTGCAATTTGTGAGGTTCCTTGAAAATTGATGCACGGTGTAGGTTTGGATGCTATTAACTGAAGCCGAGGACAAATAGAAAGACTCACAACCTTGCATACGATTTTTGGTCGTGATGGCTTGTGAATCTCATTCCAATTTCGGGAGGAACTCCTTGGTGATTCATTCTGCAAGAATGCAGTTCACGGTGGCAACGTCGTCTGCTCCACAAAACTCTAGTCTGACAGTTATTGTGTTAAAAAAAACTACATTTTTTTTTAACAAATATGGAGGGATAAGAACTGAGGGATTTGAACTCTTTGTCGTGACAAAAGAGTTTCTCAACACGAAACACTTGTCTGACATTGATTTTGTTCAAAAACCTCCATGCTTTTGAAACAATATGGAGGGATATGAACTAATGGATTTGAACTCATTTGAACTCACGAAACTCTTGTTTGAACTAATATTTGGAATGACAACATGGATTGTGAGTTGAAAAATTTATATGCTTCAATCCCCATTATAAACACAATCAATATTGAACAATATGATTTACGATCCGTTTTGTAATTCAGTCAACCACTGGAGAAAATACTAAAAAATTGCAAACGTCGGAAGATGACATTTTCACAAAATCCGACTATTCCATGATGATGGATGAATCTGAATATCGTAGTTTAGTTAGACAATTAAATGAAGAACAAAGACTAATGCGATGTACGACAGTTGAAGAGATTGGTGAGCAGGGTTACTGGTGAAGCATTTGGCATGTTCCATAAATTTACAGTTGAAGAGTTGTGTGCTCGAGCTCGCACACGGAGTCCTTCACGAGAATCTCATCATCAGAAGGGTGCTCGGTCACAAAGGTTTGCTGATCCTAAACAGTAAACGGTGAGGACACGGTTTTTTGAGAGGGGGAGGGGTAATGTTAGAGGGCTGTTTGGGACTTAGACGCTTTTACGAGTTCTGTGGGGTACCCCTAATTTTTGCGCAGACTTACGGATGGTGGACTGAGACCAACAGAAGTCTTAGAGGTGACAGGCGCAGGCTTTAGGGGGGGTTAGACAGCCTGACACAGCCTGACACAGCCTGACACAGTCAGTCACAGCCCGTCATAGTCTATCACAGCCAGTCACAGCCCGACACAGCCCGACACAACTTTACACAGCCAGTCACAGCTCGACACAGCTTGGCACAGCATGTCACAGCATACATAGAGAACGATTATCATTGACAGGGAACAACTGTGTGGGAACGACATCTACAGAGGGAACATGTTACTTCAGGGGTGACAGTTAGTTAGTTAGTTAGGTGGTTAGAACAGCTTACGGGTAGATCAAGCAGGGCGACAACAGGAAGGGGATCATTTCTTGGAGAGCGCGACTTGGTCAGGGGAAGATGAGACGAAACGGAGAGCGGAAACAGTGAAGAGGAGATGATGACTTGATTGAGGCTTAATTCCTGCAAGCTGTAGAATCAAACAAAAGGGTAGATTAGGGACACCATGGCAATGGCCTGATACTTGATTAATCTTAATCTGATACATATTCGATACAGTCATACTGTGTAAAGAGACATGAGAGAAGCTGTGGAATGAATGATTGATTGATTGATTGGAGCTTGATAGATACTGAAGTAATCTGATGCTTCAGTATACACAGTAAGGTAATTGACTAACATGAAGGCAAGAAGAAATACAAATAGGAAGCACAACCATGATACACTAGCTATAGGTCATGACTAATTGTTCTGAGCGGGCTGAGTGCTTAGAGATATCCAACTCTTCTATCTTGGAGTTTCCGCCTCGGATAGCGAAGGGATGGGTGAGTAAAAGCCGCTCGACACTCTCTCCCCGTCGAAGAGCGTAGGATTGGCTGAGCCATGCTTTCGAGTAGCTCAGACCCATTTTGCAATAAATGAGAATGTTGGGGACATTGTCACAAAAGAGGAGGTGTGGGAAGTGGTTGGGGCTCTGTTTTGGCGTGTTCATCATTGTAAGTTTTCAATGACATTTTTACCACCTCTGTCAAGTAGAGGAGGACTTGTCAATAGTTTTTATTTCTGGCTCTGGTTTTGTTTCCTCTCTCATGTTTTCTTCCACTTTGTCCCATAAGCTCTACGAGCTTTCCGCGGACATTATAAAGCACCATTTCATTTCATTTCATATGGTCAAGTTCAATTCCATCAATATTTGAGGAGACCTGATGCTGATGTTTTCAATACCTTGGTAAGCTTTGAGGTGCGAGACATTGTAGATCATTTCATTTCATGTTCCCTTCAGAAGGAAAATTGTGAACTCAATTTACATTATTTTGTTTGTGGGGGACCTGCAGTCTGCACCAGGAATGACAAAATACTGAAAATTGGCATGGACTTGGATTATGCTCAGGGCCTTGCACCTCTACTTGCGGTATCGGAGTCTGGCAGTGCTACGTTTATACACTGTAAGCTCTACTGTTCGTGTGGACAGGTCTCTAACAAAGACTTCTGTTATATAGAATTGTCATGACCATAGTTATATGGAAGCCTTTGCAAAAGAAACAATTGTTTGGCAAATTGTTCGGTATTCGTATGCTTTTAGTTGGATTGGAAACTTTGTACATGCGACTATCATACATGTACATACGTTCATAAAAAATATTACAACGAACGAAAATCATCCAGGCATGGAACGATCCTCAGTATCTGTATGAATTTTGTTGGATGCAAAACTTTGCAAGGGCGAACAGTCTCTGTGTACATGCCAAAAAAATGACAACCAACAAAATTCATTCAAGTGTGGTTGCTTAGTATTGTTTGGCTTTCGCCCCATTAGAATGGATGGATGATATGGTTGTATATATAATTGTCTTTAATATTTTGAACTTTTTCCGACTTCACCGTTAATTATAAAATTGAACAATAAAACCACATGTTATCACTTCATCTTACTTCATGTTATCACTTCATCTTACTTCATGTTATCACTATATGTTCATTCATTTTCTGCTGTATTTTTGCAACTGAGTTTCACTCCCATATTCCAAGACGAATATGAGCAGTTTGCATTTACATTCAGGACTGGAGCACCAGCATCCATATGTTGTTGGTGATTGTTTGTTGCTTATTTGCTACATTATACTCAAACTGCTTCAATGTTGCATCGTGGACGTATGACAAATTTTACTCAATCTTTGCAAATGCCCAATGACGAAATAAATGAAATGCTTCAAATTCATTTTTCTACAGAAGCTTTGTTTGAACTACATGACATACATACTATTCATGAATTTGCACAAAACATGACTATAAGTGCTCAAAATGGAAGTTTAGAAGACGACAACTTTGCTGTTGTGTGTTTGGCTAATTATTTGCATTTTCTAATACTTGTATGGTCTTGTGTAAATGGAAGAGTTATGTTTACGGCTGTGTGGCTTGTTGTCAAACAAACTTATATTAAACAAAATCTAAATTGATTTTGCTTTCTGGTGGCTTGTGGTCGAGCAGGTAATTGTGGCATGGAATGGGCTGTGATATCAGAGAACAGTACATTCTCAAAGGATCAATGCATAATGTTAGATGTTATTCAACCATTTGTTGTTGTGGCAGGTGTATATGACATACGTGCATTAAACAACTCATTTATCAGGGAATTGCTGATTGGCTACAGTTGGAGGTCGCCCTTGTCCTGTTGTGGCAGTAAGTCTTGTTCGTACATAATTTTATTCTCTTGGTTTCCATCCAGGCCACCAGACAAGCATAGTGTAAGAAGTATGTCACCGACTCTTGCTCGTCACACCATGAAGCCATACTTGGGGATCTGAAATTGACTTGGTTATGCTCTGAGGCAAAGTCGGAGCGGACGCGCAATGGCACATATGCGCAATGATCTATTTGACTTATAAGCTATAAGATAATCAAGGAATTTGGAGTGAAGGAACTGGCTCTACAAAAGTAGTTTATCCTATATTATACATATATCCTATTGCACCTCTACAAACAACCAAGAGCACTGCTGCATTGCCTCGAAACATGAGTAGACAATAAGTGCCTAAGTTGTTGGGTTTCTGAAGTTAGGACGATCAGTTTTCTTCGTAAGACGCGGTGACGGTGATTAAAAATGTGGACGCGTTGTCGAAGCAAGCGTCACTTATGATGTCACTTGACCCCATAGAGCTACTGCCTTCCGGTAGGAAGGTGGACACCGTAATGACTTCCAACAGGTGGATTGAACCCACAACCACTCGTGAGAGGGTATGTGCCCTTACCACTGGGCTACATGCTGGTTGTCGACGGTGATTCAGAAAGAAGCTGCAGAACGAGTAACTATATAAGGTACATTTCTCTTTCCTATGCTGGCCCATTATTCTTTTGATTTTGGTGATTGAAGCTTCAGTAGTACTAGTGGAGAGAGTTTCAATTGTGATTTTAGAATGGAGAGGACTTGGGAGAGTTTTGTGATTCTACTCAAGTTGACATGCGGAAGCTGGAAAGAAGCTGTACGCAATTGAGTTATTCGGTAGCCCCTAGCACATCATCTGAAGGGGAGCTAATTATTACAATGTTCAGATGCAGGTGGCGTTGCTTACTTCTTGGCCATATGTGATGGGCAAGGAGATGTTCTTTTTGAGCTAGACATTTGGGATACTCGCTATTGAGTACAAAGAGGTTATTTACCTTGTTAGACCATCCCCACCGGTGGCTCGGTATAAGGGTACATCAAGTGCCTTTTATTGAGGCATGTGCGGAGCACGCAAGAAGCTGGGGTGCCTGCAGGCGGAATGCTCCCCACCGCTGCGCGGCAAATCTCACGCCAATCTCCCGCCTCAACCTCTCGCTCGCCAGCGTCTCAAGTGTGGGATGCTCGTTTGACTCCACATCTTGGCTTGACTCGTCTGACGTTGACTTGCGTGAGAGATAACGGGCCCGGAAGGACACGGCAACGTTCGGGGTCCGCAGCCAATTTGGAACGCACGGAACCTTCCCGCACGTTGTAACGTGCAGCGGTGGAGCCTGGTTTTTGTGTGTTTATATTCAATCAGTTTGCAGGAATTCCTCTTCTGTATACAATGGTGTAATTTTCTATAATGCATTCAATTAGAGATCACTTACAATCCATATGCCATAATGCCATGGGCATTGTGACATTATATTGCATCCTCACAAGTGTCCGTACAGGTGAAAGGATTCGAAGTGCTGCAGCAACTTGGGGGCGAAAAACCCTCACACTCTGAGCACGCAAGGCTGCTCTCACTTGGCGCACTCCCCAATTGACTCCATTTCGGTTTGTTGGTAGCAGCTCTTCTATCTTATGCTGATGGAGGCGATTGAGTACTACCTGGAAATGTCTAACCCTCCTGTGGTTGGTAACGAGGTAACCTCTCAGGCATAGGAGATCCCCGTCGTTTCTTCTCTGCCATCTGGAGTGCATAGTCCTCTGCCATGTCAAAAGATTCCTCTGAAGAACCAGTAGTATCAGAATCATTGTCCCCCCTTAGGTGTTTTAACGGCTGAACTTTAAGTGGCTTCTCCGGAATCCTGCGTGGCATACAATGTTGGCCCACCATGTCTGGAAGCTTAAACTGTACTACTTGTTGTAAGCGCGTGCAAGCAAAATGAGTGAACGCCCTGAACTCCTTAGCCGTATAGGTGAGAGGTGTGCCAATGACTTTGGAACAATGTAAGTATTTCCAGGCTTCATATCCTTTATAGAAAATATCATCAGGGCCCAATTTCTCTGTTGCCAAGTTGTTCCAAGCCAAATTAAACCATGAACAAAGTTGGGAATCCTTCTGCATCATGACTTTTGCATCATATAGGTACATATGAGGTGGCACTGAAGGTAAGACCCAATGATTCCCACTGGAATAACTCAGAAATCATGATTGCATCTTCTGCTGCTCAATGTGATAACGTGCCATGAAACAAGCAGCATAGTATAAGCCGGGGAATGCTTGCGCGTGAGCCTGGCCGCGTGAGCCTGTGAGCCTGGCTAGGCTCACGCCACGTCAGCAAGCATCCACGTGTTCAGGCCCTAATTCCGTGCTCCCCCCCCCCCTTTACCGCGGATCAGCTGTCGCCTATGTCCTAATTTTTTATCCCTCTTCATGGCCCCCACATGAATATTCTTTGTGGCCGAGAACAATGGCAGGTTTGCGGATGAATTATGATTGAGGTCATGACTTTGGAATGAGGAGATCGCCCACTAGAGAACTGAATATTAAAAGCAAACATTTTTTTTGGGCAAAGCAGTACATTCATTCCAACACACAAACATTTTTCAATTCCGCAATCCGAAGACCTATCCTAGGCAATCCCTAACTGTACTTACGGGAACGCGCAAAGAACTTGAAAAATAGTTTGGAGATGGAAGCAAAACCAAAACACAATTTATTGAGCCTCGGTACTTGAACCTAAAGAAATATTGGAGGTTTCAGAGGAACCACTTCCAGAGTTTACAGCAATATCATCTATGAATACAACAGCACATCCATGACGTTTTTTTTTTCCACGACCTTCATGGAGATGCGAATACAGTGTTTGTTCGGATAACACCCGTGCGCAAGCTTCCGCGTAAACCGGCAAGCGGTTGGATCTAGGGGGCTCGGGGACATGTAGTATCCTTGGAAACCGAAAGGTGTCTGCTGATTCGATGACTGGTGCTGAACTCTGCAAAGCAAGAAGAGGAATGGTGGTAGATGTTAACATCCAGATATAGACAACGAAAGCCACTATTTCTCGAATGGGAACGACACAAGGAAATGCAACATATTTTGCACGACTACACAAGAACTTACTCACACTCAAAATCGGAGTCCACGTCCAGATCCTCGTCAGGCGCTTCGGGCTCGTCCAGAAGTCCCTCTGTGGATGGGGCAGAAGTAGTGCCCGACTCAAGCTGACAAAGCTCGCTTGAGAAGAGCTCCGTATCAGATTCCATGCCGAAGAAGTGCCTTCCGGCGCTCTTGCAAGCATGAAAACATGCTCCTGCAAATCCAAGAAGAACGAAAAATAAAAACAGGGTTTCCCTAAGGTCACTGCCCATATGTCAAACACAATGTGAAGGGCCCCACCTGTGCCCATAGACAAGTCAACCACTCGTCCACCATGACGGCTGCATGTCTCCACCAAAGTCTGCATGAAAGCTGGAGATTTCTCCCGTGCACCTCTCCAAGGACACCAATCGACCTTTTCATAGTCCGACCCGAGTCGACGTAATTGAAGATAACATCATCCTCCACAGGCTCGCAGGTGGGGTCAATGTGAGCTGCAAGGTCCTTCAACTGAAACTCAGCAACACCAGCAGGAAGAGTGTCCTTCCGCCTCACCAGGCACAAAGCTTCGAACACCCGTGTCTGTCAATAATCACGAAGAGAGCATGAGACAGAAGACATAACCCACCATTTTGATTTACCGAAAAACCACGAAACATCAATTGAAAGAAACCAACTCACTTTCTGCCCCGGGAACTCGCCCTTCGTAAGAGGCAGAGTATTGATGCATGTCCAAGTTTTGATGACACGAAACCCGGAAGCTTTCATGTAGCTGAAAAGAGTTCTTCGAGCCGACATGTCCTTTGACTGCATGAGAAGAAGAGCCCCCGAGTCCGAAAGGAACTTGTTGCTGAACGAGAAAGCCCACTGCCAGTAACGAAAAAACCGATTTGTTCCAAGTCGGGGTCGAATTGGAAGGAAACACATCAGGGACAGGAAAACCGTCAGGAATGTCCAGCACCACAAGGTCAGTCGCGTATGCCTGCTGAACTCCATTCACCCATTCCGGACTTTTTATGACCTACAGCCAAAAACATGAGACAGTGTAAGAAGCCCAATCCAAATCTAACAGGAGATCAATCCCCTGGACAAGCCACAACAAGCTGCCAAAACACAATTATTCATACAACAGTTTAGACATAAGTGTTCACCTGAGTGAGGAACGAAACAAGCATGTCCCATGATTTCGAGGGCACCCCTTTGAATGTGGACTTCCTGGACTCCATCATTGCAAGAAAACTTTCATTCAGCACCTTACGATTGAACTGGCCCAAAACCCTGGAGGGATGTTCTCTCGCCTCGAAAACTTGCTCCCTCGACTTTGATGTTCTCCTATCCCTCCTTTGCGGGAGAAGGCTGTCTTTCAGGAACCTCTGACGGTCCCTGTCCTTGCGGAGCTGCACTTTTCCCCTTCCCCTTCGGATCCCCGACAATCTTCCCCTTTTGTTTTGGAGTAACAGTTTTCTTGGGCTCTTTTGCAGCCAGAGCCGAAATGATTCTGTCATGGATGTCTTTGTCAGCCAATGGGGCAATCGCTGCGGCATTGTCGTTCAGGTTTCTCAAAACAACTTCATCGAATGGAGTGTCCTGTTTTGGCAGGTCGAGGTACCACCCACAGTCTCGGAAGTGCGCCCTGCTCCAGTCTTTGGCAATACCAGCCGTGTACATTGTCTTGTCATTGGAGGGGTCAGCCCATGAATAGATGAAGTCTGGGTCATCGCTAAGATACTTTCCCGGTATGAGGATATGATACATATACCTGAATCACACACAAAAAACCCAGACAGTCATTCGATCAGAAAACGAAAAAGAACACACATCCGGAAAAAGATATTGAAATGCAGGAAGGCAACACTGAGAAATCTACTTTTGAAATCCCGAATCAACCTTGCGTTGACGCAATGTTCATTCGAGCAGAAATGGGGAACACCAAATGATAATGTTGTATTGATAGAGACAACGACTGAGAAGCGAAATTCAACATTGCTTCAACGCAAGGTTGTTTTCATTCAGAGAGGAAATGGAAAACACTGCCTGAAAACTACCATCTGACTATGTACTGGTGCGGATATTCAACATTGCGTTGGCGCAATGTTGAAATCCTCTGTTGAAACACATGTCAATGCTATCTGATAATGATAAGTTTCCTACAATTGTATGGAAATCGGGGGATGGCTGCGGGAAATTTCCAGCAATCCATACCGCCAAACAACCTTGCGTCAACGTAAGTCTGTTTGTTGGTACAGTGAAAGCTGTAAATAGCATTTCAAACCGACTCCAAACAGTCTTATGTTCATCTTGGCAGCATTGGAACTAGATTTGAACTGCCCAAAATCACAGGAAAAGCTACATAGCCTGTCACTTCATCAACCTTGCGTTGACGCAAGGCTGATTTTCCTGTCAGTTTATCCCCTTTCACATTCAGAAAACGGCATTATGGGATACCCAGGTATAGGTAAGTGAAACCAGGACAATGGGAAACAACCTTGCGTTAACGCAATGTTGCTCGACTGCACATGCAGAGCCCTCAGAGATCTCGCAAAGCACTGCAAATTCGCAATTCTTTATGGAAAGAACGACACAAGATTGCAGAAACATGCCCTTCAAGCACCAATTTTGATTCAAGGAGGTCACACCTGTACAACACTCGCTTCATTGCTTGCTCGCTGTTGTACTGGTTTTTGAATTCGTAAGACCTGGAGATTCCTTTCTCTTTCTCAAACTCCCTGAAGAAGCAGTTGTTCCAGACAGCGAGCTTCCATCTCCTGATATAGGCCTCCAGTGTGATCCGGGGGCAAGCCATCTGGATTTTGTAGTCTGCCATCGACTCAGCAAGTGCAGCCACTGCACGTTTTTCTAACTGCAACAAGAAAGCTCGTAAGAATTTAGGAGAGGTTACGAGCAACACAAATGTCTGAAAATGGTTTGGTGGAAACCTTACCTGGCTCCAGAATGTGGCTTTGTGTAGCCACTGGTCGAATGTGTGGTCGCTAACAACTCTTATTGCTTGTGTCTTCGGGTCCCTCTCTGGAGTTGGGAACATGTTCGTGTCTCTCACAAGAGGATCCGAATTCCATATCTCCAACCACCTGATTTTGGTTGCATTGTCCACCATTGAAATGGAAAGGCGATGTAGTTTCTCTTGAGTCATTTCTGGCTTGGAGCCATACTTGTCATAGTGTGCTTTCACCTGCTCCAGAAATTCCGTGCCAAGACCTGGGTCTGCTATCCGGATCTGTTTGTCGAATGCACTCATGAGGTTCTTCCTTTGATTATTCATCTCGAACTTCATCATGTCCTCAAGCCCAGTTGCAGACCGCTGCTCTTCTGTGTGGGAATCATAGTACTCTGCTTTCGCCTTCAATCCAGTTTCTGTTATTTCTTGCTGCATACATTACAGGTAAAAAGAATCAAACACTGGAATTTCTTCACAAAATTTGCAGTAACAACAGGCAAACAGGTGTCAAAAAGCTTACAGTGTACATGTAGTCAAGAAAAGCCTCCCTTGTCAAGCTGTACCATGTGCTTGTCTTCTTATCAGCACACCTCTTCATCTGCTGAGGATTGAGCACGTTCGTGAATGACTCCAGTGGCATCAGCCCTACCTTCTGGATGCGGAATAGAGTGTGGCATAGGTTGGTCGTCACATGAGATGTTTCATTGGACCTGGAAAAACCTTCAACTCATAAGATGATTTCAAATTGTCGAAACAAGGAACAGACACAAAGTTGGAAACTTACTTGTTTATGTCGTGCATGGCTGTCAAGAGCTGCGTGACACGTCCTTTGTGATCGAGAACCATGGAAACCACGCTCCAGTGCCATTCGATGTCGTCTGAGTGCAAGCTTGAAATGTAATCCATCCAGGCAAGCAGTCTGTGGTTCCCATCCCAGACAAAAAACATCTTTCCCATGAATGCTTTTGTGGAGGCCTTTTTGGACAGCTTAAACTTGAACTCCCTGTTTACATCCCGCCAGCATGCATCCCAACCTTGCTCAATGTCCTCTGTTACAAGACACTCCTCTCCTTTCGTGTTCATAGTGGATACGTAGAACACTGCTGATCCCTTGACATAGCCGTGAACAAAGTCGTTCTTCAACTTTGTTATATCATTCCTCAATGCCGGTCGAACAGCGGGCATGGAGATCATCCTGCACAGCGGAATGACCAGGTTTCCGCCGGGAACCTCCATCGACAGAATCACCTTCAACGAGTTCATTTTTTGCCCACCCATTATCTTCTCAGCCTTGTCTTCATAGTTTCCCTCCAATGAGTCTTCCTCACCTTCACCTTCTGACGCGGCCAAATCTTCCCCCTCGGATTTCCTTTTTCTTTTCCTCTGCACAGAATGAATTATCTGTGAGTGACAGATTGAGCACCCATGGATCAACCTTGCTTTGACGCAAGGTTGATTATGGGGATGTAGTTTAGACTGAAAGGCATACAGGAAAGACTTTTGAAGCAAAAAAATGCTTTGCGTTGACGCAGGGTTCTTTTGGGAGCTTCAACTAATCAACTTTCCCTACCTTACAGTTCAGGGTATGAGAGATCGGACGCTTCCATTGAACAAAAAATCATCAAAACCAGCCTTGCGTCAACGCAATGTTGATTCCTGTGCGGCATCTGTTCGTTTCACTAGAAATTCTAACATACACCATGGAGGTTGGCATCAACCTTGCGTTGACGCAAGGTTGATTGCAAGCTCTCGGATCGGTGTTGAACAACACAAAAGCTACAGGAAAAGGAGATTGCTGTCTCTGCTTCTTCTTCAAACTTGATGATGCGTCGCAAGCATCCATGTCTGTCTAGCTTGATTGTAGTGCAGCATCTGCACTGTTTTGATGCCCAATATATACACTTAGGAGGTCGACTTCAACCTTGCGTTGACGCAAGGTTGATGTCGACCTCAATGCTTAGCAAGAACCAGACAGAATCAGAGAGAGAGAAAGAGAGTTCATAGCCACCTCCGGTTTCTTCTTTGCACTTGATGATGCTCCTGACGCATTCAATCTTTCCATGTGTCTGGAGGTAGCATGCTTCCAAGGAGGTCCCGATGGTGCAAAACAAGGGCAGACGGCATCGTTTCCGCGTCCGCGTTTGTTCTCCCTGCTCTTGAAGACCTGTTTCTCTACTCGCAGTGCTTTCTCCCGAGCCCAGCTCACTTCCTCGTCCTCCCCCCCTTCTATTGGAGGTTGCTCATCGGTCGCCTCCGGGATCACTTGAAGACCTTCCTCTCCACACTGCGGTTGCAGAATCCTGTTTTGCCCTTCGTCTTCCTCTACGCCGGATGTTTCTTCTCCCATTCTAAGTTCCCGTCTCGCCTTCCTCATCCTCTCCTTAGCGCGGGCCCTTTGCTTGTTTGATGTGAAATAAAGTGTTCTTCGACGCTTGCTTCTCCCTCGGAATGGGGTCACCGTCTCTGCAGAATCCAGGGTTGCAAAGACAATTAGGAGAGGAGGGAAAGGAGATTCTGCAAGCCGGAGCGATAACCTGCAATTCTCTGTGAGGACGCCAAAAACTTCCGCTCCCACACAATTTGCATTCACAAGCACTGTCGGACTGTGAACTCTACTTTATGAAACAACATCGACATATGGCCTCCCAGGCCATGGGCTCCCTTGACGCGGACTTCTTCAGTGAGGACCACCCTGTGCCATTTTCTTACGAGGTGGAAGATGATGGTTTTGCGCTGGTGCATGAACACGTCCTCGCAACGCAGTTTCGGTTGGAAAATGGAACTCTATTCCTTCAAAGGGAAGTGTACGATGCCAATGGAAAACTGCTCAAGTACGTGTTTCCAAACCTTCGCATACTGCCCAGCCACACAATGGAGAGTGCCTCCAGGCAGATACAGGGTGCTCAGTGCTCCTCTGAGACAGTCTGCAGGATCTTTCGTACTCCTGGCACGGCAGCATCAGTGGCCCAGGAGAAAACACCCGTGGTTGTCAAGAAGGAGACCGGTACCGTTAACCTGTAGTTTAGCTTTCGGACTCATCCTCCGATGACACATGTGCAATACCCCGCCCGTGGATCAGCCATGTCCACATGTAGAAGCAGATGTGGAGGAGATCACCAGTGTCATTCCTAAACTGAAAGCCATGGGTGGGATGGCAGGATTCAAGAGTGAGTTGAGGGGGATAGACTGGAGCACTTTCAATATTCAGAGGGTGGCATTCTTGCCGGAATCTTTTGATGGTAATACTGTTTTCGAGCTGCCTCCTCCTGGTCGCGTGGGGGGCATTTCCAGTCTCCTGGAAGGAATGGACAAAAAGCACGATGGGCACCCTTGGTGCCGCACAAAAACCTCCAATATTCACAACAACGACAACCTCATATTCAGGCGAAATCTGTAATGGCACCTGAAATGCGAGAACATGAAATGCAGACACTTCGCATTGTCAGGTGTGCAAAACCAAAGCGAATGGGATGGTGTCAGTGAGAATCCATTCAAGCCTGGGGTGACACCACATACAGTAACACTTTTGTGTGCAAGTTCTGTAGGGTACCACCTTTGCTGCCTTGCTTTGTGTGGCGCCAGAATGTATTATGTGGTGCATCGATTCAAAACCCTGACTAGAGCCTGTGTCCATTTCGGTTTTCACACCCACCCTTGTCCAAGGGGGATTATAGGAGAGCGTTGACACAGTCTCGCGTCTGATAAGGCAAGAGTTGGATACCAATCCAACTGGAACCACATTTGCAATTGCCATGGGGGCGAGCAAGTCCTTTCTGGAAAGCCGTATTCTGTGTGCATCAAATTCGGTTGGAGGAATACTGGAGGGATCGGCTTTGGACACTGTTATGGACCATTTCCTCAACTTTGACTTCTCTCAAACATTAGGAATCAGGTGAACGCTTTAAGAATGGGCTCTGGGAGCCGAGGTTATATGGACAATATTATGGATTTGAAGAAAAGGAGCATGTATGACTACATCCAAGACAGCGTTTTCCCGGGACAAGGAGCCAGGAAAGTGTTCTTGTTCAAAATGTCCACAAAAGGTGAGGGCAGCGGGTTAAACGTATGCAGAAGGGTGGCGATCTTGGCAACTGCTATCCTTATGTTCGATCATGTCAAGGGTTTAAAGACTGGACCACAATGGCATGTCATGTTTACGACCCTGTGTACTAGCGGGTCATGACAATTGCAGTGTGTGACATGCAGTCAGAGGACCCAGATTCACAACAGCTCATGTGGGAAGCTCTCATTCGAGTTATGGCCTCCAATGGTCTCCCATCTCCCAATTTCGTTGGTTTCATGGCCGATAGTGCTCAAGCTAACTTCAACGCTGTCCGCATTGTGTTCGGGACGGGAGACCCAAATGGCCAATGCCTGGAAGAGAACGTACATGTCTTTTTTCCATTGGACACAATCCCTGGACAAACACACAAAGACATACATCAAGCCAGATATGCAGACTATGCATCGCCAACTGGCAACCAGTACAAAGACGCCAAAACTATGGGGAAGCGAATACATTGTTCAGACAATTCGTGCCTGGTGGTACTCATCTGAAGCGGCATCGAAGGACACATGAGGGCACTGCAAGACTGGTTCGCATTTTTGGCACTTCCGTTCCGACAGTGGGGAGCGGCCATGACAACGGTGAGTGGTTTGTATTCACCTTCGTTTGGGTGCTTCGGATATATCTTTCAGGGTCCAATCCTAATCGGCTTTCTGTTTTTTGCCTTGCAGCATATGTCCATTGAGGAGATGGCGGACATGCCTTCTTGCAATCTTGCAGAGACATGCACAATGCCTGGTTGCAGCAATCCGGCAAAAAAGGGAGAGATTTGTTATGCGGCGACGGCCGATGACCTCATTCGTGCTCTGCAGCAGCAACCAGATATAGGTCATTCTTGAGGTGTGCCTTGTGGCAAAGGTCGGACAGGAGCGAGTTGATGTTGCGGGCAGCTGGAAGATCAGGGGATCCCAGCAAAATTCGCGGGCAGTGAGCATATGTGCAAATGGCACCCCTCTCGTGGGAAGAGTTCCCCATCTTGAAGGCTAAGAGAGATTCGGGCTTGCCAACGGAAATGGACACCCCTCCGTGATCTGATTCAGATTCCCATAGGGCGGCACAGGGTGAACTTCTCGCGCCACGTGTTCCCGTGGATCAAGATGGAATTGGCGGAACAATCCACCTGTGAGGGCTACTCTGGCCCCAGACCGACCCCTGCATCAAGCATTGTCACCGCAATGGTGAAGACCAGAACGTGGTGCCGCATTAATCGAGTCCATGGGCTTGGACAGGTTTGGCTATAGAATGACCAGTGCTGGATCTCGTGTGAAATGCACGGTGATCAGGGCCACCAATCATGAAAAATGTACATCATTAATCTCCAGAGGGAAAGAACGCACTGCAGCTCCTACATTCACGGGTTTGTTTCTCCCTTACGGACAAGGCGAGGCAAAGAACCACAAGTTCTGGTTCTGCGCTGACGATTGTGGGAGATGTGTGCATGGTACAGTGAGGCCTTCCGTGGTAAGGAAGCCTACTCCACCAACCGTGTGGCCTGTGAAGATGGGCACAGGTCTCACTCACCGAGAGATCGCAATGCTGGAAGAGGCGGGTTTCTCCCTAGCCAGACATTCCATTGCACGTGAAGGTGCTTCAAGTGGAAGCGGTTCACGGGTACCTCCGCCTGACGCTCACTTGTGGCCAACCAAACGGAATGGGAAGCTGGTTCGACGATTCCTTCCAACCGCAGAACACTACGGCAAAATTGAGTCCGCCAGAATGCTTCACGCTTGTGTTGCGGGAACAATGGAAGTGCCTGATCCAGGATATGGTCGGGTCTTCACCATGATCTCATCCACATCTGCGCTGCAGGACAGGACGTACGAAATCACTGTTTCCAATTTTCCCAATTGTACATGTCCTGATTTTGTTGGTATGCTTTCAGTAGTTTGGGAAAGAGAGGGAAGTTCATACCGTGCAAACACCTTTACTTCGTCTTCTTGAGAAGGATGGTTTGTGATCCAAAGCGCGACTTCTTCATTCACCAAGCCACTATGAGTTTCAACGAAGTCAACACACTTCTACAGCGGGATACAAACCCATAAAAATCTGTGTTTTCCTTGACTACAACTTGTAATGGAATGACTGTCAAGTCCAGTGACTCTCAATGTATGTCGTCTAACATCTTTGCTATGCGTGGGTCAATGCATTTGTCGCATTGGTTTGTCATTCTCTTTTCATTAGCAAACACAAGAAACTACCTTCAGATAGACAGATGATCAAATCAACCTCGTCTCAACACGAGGTTTACTTGAAGTTCTCCAAATCCTCCTTATGTTGACACAAGGATGATTTTAGTTCTCAGAAAATAACATCGTGTCAACACGAAGTTCATTTTTGTTCCAGGAAAACAACCTCGTGTTAACACGAGGTTTTGTTGAAGTTCTCCAAATCCCCCTTGTGTCGACACGAGGTTCATTTCAGTTCTACGAAATGAAGCTCCTGTTAACAGAAGGTTGAACTCCAGGAAAGCCCAAAACCCTTCATCTGTTTCACCTTCATGTGGTGAAATCAGCAGTTGGGGGCTCCACGGTTATAGGCCCACCTTCTTTGTGGTGACGTGGCATGACCTGGACCAGGCTCACGCCACGTCAGCATCAACACCATGTCAGCAGCGTGAGCGTAGGCTCACGCCATGTCATCATTGTGTGAGCGTACGCTCACACGCTCACGCGCCAGGCTCACGCGGTAGCGTCGTTGGTATAATCCACAGCCCATGACAATACTAGATACCTCCTTGGTCTTGGTATAGATGTACCTATGTACAACCTGGAAGGCAATTAATTCCTTCAGCATGGTGCCCTGCCTCAGACCAGTACCTTGCAAAGTGATGATCCTCAATGGGTCGATTGTTCGGAAGAACCTTAGTCCGAGTTGCCACTGACAACCAAATGCGCATGATCTGGTAGTAATGTGCCAATGACTACGGAGGACTAAATTCCTTCCAAGCCAAATCCAGCACAATGGGAATTTGGTTGAAGGGCATAATCATTGCCCGATTGTACTCCAGTGCAGCAGGAGTCCTAGGTGGGTGAAAAGCAGCATCCCCCCAAACCTCAGGCTGTGGCTTTGCCATAGTATCAACAAGGTCAGCCCCCTGCATAGCCACCTGCTGTGAAACTGTGATATTGCCACCACTGGCCCTTCTACCACTGACAACTCTTGCACCTCCTGCAAAGAAGATTGAAAAATCAAAGTCCTGGCATGCAAATAAGTAGCCACCAGCTGCTCCTCAGGAATAAAGACTCTCTTGTCAATATTTGAACTCAAGTCATCCACTTGAGTCTGCATGCCTTCCACATCATCCTGTAACTCCGCTATCCTACTATAGACATTGTCTATAGTAGTTGTGGCAATGTTCTGCACCTGCAATCTGAGATCATTCATCTCTCCCTGGGTGAGCTTCCTTGGTGCTTTGCCTTCTACCGGCCCTTGTGCTAACCACACTTGCACAAGGTGATTATCCACCAAGTCCTGTGTGGCACCCCTGAGAGTCTGCTCCTCCTTGAGTCTGTACACATCTAACTACTGCTGTAAAGCCTCCATGTGCTTTGCATGAGGTTCAACCAGGCCCGCATAGGCAGCAGCCAGATTATTGGTTTCATTCCAAGCCTTGTTAGCCACAGAGAGATCATTCTTATGGACCATGAGTGTTTGCTGCAACTCCAGGATGTACCTTTCTTTCTCAGCCTCAACCTGACTGTACTATTGGAAAGTATTCTCATTGCAACATATTGTAGCCTTCAAATCAACAATGAGTTTCCCTTGCTCTATTATTTCAGCTTCTGCCATCATACATCTCTCTCCTTGTCTGTTAACTTCTAATGCAGTTTGCTCTAGAGCAATTGTTAGTGTGGCACATTGTATGGTCATTCTCTGATGAACTGCCTCCAACTCTGTATGTAGCACGTTCACTTCCTGCAACTTGCCCTCATGCTTCACCTGCAATTGGTATAACTGTTGCTTATGTGCTTCATGCAACTTCTCCTGCTCGAGACCTGCTTCAATCAAATTCCCCTTAGCCAACTGCAAGGCAGCCTTTGTGTCCTCCAATTCTTTTTGCAACTTGAGGTTGGCCTCTGCATCTACCTTGTTTGCACACTCGGTGGCAATTCTAGTCTCAAACTCCTTCTTGAGTTCCTCCCTCAAAGCTGCTAATTGTGTAAACGGAACATGGGATTTCACATAAGTGCCCAACAAATTGAGTGTCATGCTTATGGAACTCATAAGCATGGCCTGCTGTGGGTCTTCATGGTGAACTTGTTGCTGTTCTCCCTGATCCTCCATAGTGTGATGTTTCACCAACCATTCAGGCCATGTTCCCACCAGATCCTTTTCCTGAACCACCTCATCCTCCACAGGTGCTACAGTGCCCTTACATTCTACCCCTGGTACCTCCGCCACAGGTGTGGGTATTACATGCACAGCAGTGATTTCCCTTGACAGACTCTGCACCTCTGGTATCACTGATTCCCTGACCAAGCCAGAGTTTTCATAGAGAAGGTCACCCTTCTCAATTTCTGTCACAACCTGCTCTGTAGTGGGAATGTTCAACCCTTCTCCTTCCAGAGCAATAGGCTCTGGTGGAACATCATGTACTAACTGAGGAACCTCTGAGACAACCGAGTCAACTGGCTGTGATGGCTGTAGTACCAAAGTGACTTCTTCTTCCCTCTTCAAAGGTCGTGCTTCCAGTAATAACAGCCCTCTGTGCTACTGTGCCCCCATCCTACACAAGAGCTATGGAAACATCATCTTGCGGTTTCTTGAAGCTAGTGGATCTGCCACTACAGTCATATTCCGCTTCTGTCTCTTAGACTGGTGTTGCCCCTCCAGTCCACCCTCACTATGTGAAGAGCCCTGCTCCTCCATTGCAGTGGTTGCTGCCTCAAACACTCCCATCTCTTTACGTTCTCGCGCATCAAGTATGCATTTCTTCCACCAGACCATTGTACATTAACTCTGCCCAAGCTACATCCTCTCCCCTCAAAGCTTTTAGTATCTCCTTTGTGAATGATCTGCTCAAATATTGTTGGTTCTGTTTCATGGCAAACAGAACATTCAATATTTGGTCAACTTCTCTGAGCCCTGGGTACTCGGCTTTGGTGCAAGCGTAACCTTGAGTCTTAAATAAACTCCCTTCTTGGAACAAATTCCCTATCTGCAATCTTGCCCTGTGCTCATCCACATCCACATGACCCGATGGCAAATCGAACAATTGCTACAAGTACTGGGGAGTAATTTCTATATCTACTCCCCTCACCTGGGTAACTCCCGTCCAAGGCTCAAAGTTCTGGAGAAATTGAATCATATACTGCCGATGATGCAAGGACCAGTCCTTGCGTAGCAGCCCCTTCAATCGCAACTCCCTCAGCAGTTGCACTGCCTGTGGTGTAGCAATTGTTTGCTTCTGCAGAATCGTGGTGCTCTTCACCCTGATATCCTCCATTCCCCTCACTCTCTTCATTCTAGACAACAAAAAAAACCTTGTTTGAAACAGCTGTAGGAAAGCTTGCAGGGCACAGAGCATAAAGGTATGGTTGGCACAGAATGGAACGGGTAAGTGCGTGTAAGCATGTGGGGCTTGCAAGTATCGAGTGAGAGAGAATGTACTCTCAACCCACCCGTCCTTGCGCCACTGCGTGAGAAGTAAAGCTAATGTATAATCCGTAATTTCCGCCATAGCTACAAAGCTATAGCTTTGATTGCCCCTCCAGTCGAGATGCTGGTTATTCGGAGCCACCCCGACTCTTGCGCTCATAACCCTGCTAATTTCTTGTTCTTGTTTCTTGGAGGAAACCACCTGTATGTAATTCTTGCTCGTGATTGGCTGTTGTCTCCTTGGGTAACTTCTTAATTTAACTCCCCTCAGTGGACATTCCCCCCTGGAATGTCCACTATGACAGCACATGTGGCAAAAGTCCCCCGTTTCTGTACTCATAAATGGTTCCGTTACCTTTGCCCTGAATGCATTAATGGGCCCACAAATAGTTTTGGTTGATGTACCGTATCTTCTAGAGCTTCATCATATAGGGTCCACGATGCATTCTCCGGGGCGTCATCATCCTCTTCTACCCCCTCTACCCAACCTCCATCATTAGCATCATTATGACCAGTCCATCCCTCCACCGTAATTGCCTCACCCCGTGGA
Organism: Takakia lepidozioides; assembly: GCA_030704615.1. NCBI lineage: Eukaryota > Viridiplantae > Streptophyta > Takakiopsida > Takakiales > Takakiaceae > Takakia > Takakia lepidozioides. Next base: position 29,132,861 of record CM060734.1, read on the forward strand.
GATCCGAGACCATGATAGATACGTCTTCCTCTTGGCTGAGCATGCACAACCACCTTCCAATTTCCCCCTCTTGTTTGGTCATTGGAGAAGAAAACTTGCTCCATGTCTGAAGGAAATGCAAAAGGCTCATCGGAGGGACAATGAGTAGGGTTGAGCCTATCTGCATTGACGCGCATGAAACCACAATCATCTTGCACTAGTGTTGCGGAGGGCCCCACAAGATGTGGCTGGAACCACATTCCCTTGACGGCCCAGTTTGTCCTCTTACATGATGACACCCACTTTTGCAATATATGCACCACGGTGTGCTTCGCTCTAGTGGCCACGTGTTCATTTTTAAACATGCTTCCGTCTTCCCCTGTTCGCATGGCACATTCTCTGTGTTTAACTTCCAAGGTGTTCTTTCACTTGGCGGCCACTTTTCTGACGTTAACCCGCGGCCACCTGTCACTGACCCTATAGACTGTGCAACCCGCGTGGGCTGTGTTGGGCTGTGATAGGCTGTGTCAAACTGTGGTGAACTATGATAGGCTGTGTGACACTGTGGTGGGCTGTGATAGCTATGCGAACACCTCTACTTCCCGCCCTGGCCATACACGCTCGGCTTAACGACAAGTGCTCCATACTCCGTTGGTATCACCGGCGCAGCCCGTGACTGTTTTTGTGTTTCAACAAGCAAATCGTGCTGCAATGGTTTGTCATGGATACCACTGCATCCCTTCAACTTATTGGCATTGACTCTTCCCAACATTTCTTGTTAATGGTTTGTAACATGACGGTGTTATTATCTTACATCTTCTGTATGACATAAGGTCCTTTCCATGGTGACTTAAGCTTAGAAGCTTTAATTTTTCCCTTCTTCTGCAACCATAGTACCAAATCTCCCGTCTTAAAAGTCTTTAATTTACCTTCACCAAACTGATCCTTCCTCTTCATCTGAATTCTGGTCATGTTATCCGTTGTCTCAGCACGTACTTCTTCCACATGGTTTAATTCATGTTTCCTGACCTTAATTGAATCTTCCAATTCCATTCTCCTTCCCCATTCAGTTCTCATGGTAGGTAACAAGAATTCCACTAGAAGTAAAGCTTCCATACCATAAACTAATTGAAATGGTGTATACTTAGTGGTGACTTTAAATGAAGTCCTGTATGACCACAAAGTTGTCAGCAGCTTTGTATCCCAATCTGTTCTGTTTGCATTGACTATGTCAAGTTATTTTACCACTAGTGTGAAACTAGCTAGGAAATAGCTAGCTTTTACATATTGACATTTGGGATTGGCCCAAGTGTCAATCCAGGGGTCAAGGCAGATTTTAGGCCCTGGAGTGGTTATCTTCACGGCAAGCGCGGAGGCTCATCTTTCGAGTTGAGCCTCACCGCGCCTAGCTATGGCGCCGTAGTGTGGATTCCCCATGGCGTGGGGTGCACTTGGCTTGACTTGTATTTGAGTGATGAGGTTATATATGCATGAGTTTATGCTTCAGCTTTGTGAGCTCGCATGAGCTTGTGCTTGTATTCTTCTTCTTTATCACTCGAGAAAGATGAGCTCGTATCTATGAGTGCTAGATACGAGTTAGTTGTAGCACTTGTGGTTTTTGCTTGAGAATGAGAGAAACCAAGTTGTTATGCAAGGAGCACCGTGGAGCTCTTGGTTGTTAGAAGCGGAGGCGATGTGGGTTACGAGGTGGTAACCTTGGCATTCGATCTTCAGCTTCAGAGATGAAAGCACCATACTGTAGGTAATTCCAGAGCACCTTGATGGTTTCAGATTGTGTACATGCATGAGCAAGCACGATTGGGAAGAGGACCAGTCAAGAGCAGGTTATAGTGGCTTTGGTGGCAAAGCTGAGAACTGGACTTGGGAATGCGAGCTTTCATTGTGTGAAGGATTGCAAGACCAAGCGAAAGGGCTGATTTGGCTTGGGGCAAATCAGTGCACTTTGTGGAGTATGGTGAGATTGGGTTTCAATCTCGAGCTTCAGCATTGAGAGGGCTCTTGTCATGGCAAGAGCAGGGCTGGAACAGGAGCTAAGAGGTGCGGCAAGGCCATGGAATGTGCACCTAGGGTTTCAGAGCTTGGAAGAAGAGCTCTTGCACCACAAGAGAAGTGTCTTGTGGCTGGAAATGTAAGCCTTAGGGTTTCAGGAGCTTGGCAAAGGCTATGGAGTGCTTAGTCTTGTCTTAGAGAGCATCAGGAGCCAAGGAGCCAAGATAGGGGGCTGATATCTCTTGTGTGAAGAGGTTGCATGTGTGGAGCATGTATTCAGCTCATTGAAGCTTCCATCTTCAAGCTTGGAGGGCAAGCAAGGAAGAGGGAAGGGCTGACTTCCCTTATGTGAGGGCAATGCATGTGTGGAGCATGCTATCAGCCTGGTGAAGGCTTGCACTTTTAGGTGTGGGAGTGCAAGAAGGAAGGAAGGGGCTGGTTTCCCTGTAGGGCATGTAGAGCATGCTTTCAGCCTGCTGAAGCTTGTATTTTCAGGTTTGTGGGTGCAAGAAATGAAGCAAAGGAGCTGATTCTCTTATGGTGAGAGTGGGGCATGTGTGGAGCATGCCTTCAGCCCATTGAGGCTCTTGTTTTCAAGCCTTAGAGAGCTAGAACGGAAGGTCTAGGGCTGGTTTCCACTTGGAGTGAAAGAAAGCACTTGTAGGGCCTATGTGAGTTGGGGTTTCAACTTCAAGCTTGAAGGGAGCGCAACTCTTGAAGCAACAGGTGTAGAGGGCTGGAATAGGCTCTAAGACAGATGCTATGGCCAATGAGGGGAGTGCTTGAATGAGTGCTCACAAGGGCTGGGAACCAGCAGGGCTTGGTTGTTTGCCATTGAGTTTAGTGGCGTGTTTGGGGAGGCTAAGTGAGAAAGAAGGCTTGGTTTGTGGCAACCACCTCATGGCTTAGGGCTACTATGGTGGTGTGTGGGAGCCGAAAGAGCAAGGATACCTTGCTGATTTCCTCACAGCCACCATAGCTCGGTGGAAAGAAGCCTAGAGTCCAAGAGACACAAACCCTAGCTTGGCGTGGCTAAACCCCTTGGAGAAATGGCTAAACTGCCAGAGCGGCCATGTGTGGGGCTGTGACAGGCTGTGGCAAGCTGTGACGGGCTGTGGCTGTGGCTGTGATGGGCTGTGGGCTGTGTGTGTGGCCTTTGGGGCTGTGACAGTGTGGGGCTGTGAGGGCTGTGTGTGGGGGGCTGTGATGGGCTGTGGGCTGTGACTGTGACGGGCTGTGACAGGCTGTGAGGCCTTTGGGGCTGTGACGGCTGTGCTGTGAAGTGCCCGAAGTGGGGGGCTGTGGGGGCTGTGAAGGCCCTGTGATGTGAGGCTGTGTGTGGGGTGGCCTTTGGGGCTGTGTGTGTGTGGCCCTGTGACGGGCTGTGAGGGGCTGTGATGTGGCCTTTGGGCTGTGACGGGCTGTGACAGACTGTGAGGGCTGTGACAGGCCGTGCCCATGGCCTTTGGGGCTGTGACGGGCTGTGAGGGGCTGTGACAGGCCGTGCCTGAGGCCTTTGTGTGCTGTGTGTGACAGGCAAAGGGCTGTGAAGGGCCCTGTGTGAGGCTGTGACTGTGTGTGAACTGTGGAGTAGGGGCTGCAGGCCGTGCCTGAGGCCTTTGGACGGGCTGTGAGGGCTGTGTGTGGCCTTTGGGGCTGTGAACAGGAAGGCCTGCTCAGGCAGGCTGTGCACAGGCTGTGCCCAGTGGCCTGTGGGACTGTGACGGCTGTGACCAGTGAGCTGTGTGGGCCTGTGCTGGTCTGTGGTGGCCCGTGTTGACCTGTGGACGGCCTGTGCTGACTCGTGGAGGCACTGGTGGACTGCCTAAGGACTGGCATGTGGTCTGGAAGGCCGAATTTTGAAGCTCGTGGAGGGCGGTTTGAGGAGTATCTTCATGATATTCCCATGGTCATGCAAGTGAGGAGAGAGGAGAGGCAGTGTTGGGATGAGAGCATGCTGGGGTTAGGCATTGCTTTAGCTTCTCTTCCTCGTAGTTTCCACCCTCTCATTAGGCCAAGACCTTTCCGTAGGTGGAGGCAAGAGTCAGTCCGGGTTTGGGCTGGGTGTCCTTGCAGGAGCAACACCGTGGAGTTGTTTTTGGTGTGGGGGAGTTGTCGTTCTGATTTCTTGTGTTTGGATCCCCTCCATACCTGCATGCTTGACTGTGCGCCATGCTAGTTTTGTGTGGGCGCTTGTTTTTATAGGTGATTGGTCCGGATTTGATCACCGGCCAGTCCTAGAGCATGCTGTCGATGGTGAGGCTGGGGTGATGACCAGCCATCATTGTTTCTCCTGTGGTGAGGTTGGAGGTGATGACCAGCCAACCATAGGAGTGCTTGCGGTGGATGCAGGTACAGGTGTAGGCTATGTTAGGAACTTAGTATTCCAAACCATAAGCCGCAACAGGTTCTCTACCCGGTTACCTTGTGAGAGGGGGTTAGGGACATGTTCATGACCGGTTGAGTGTCAACACGGAGGTGCCACTAGTTGCTGGGGACAGTGCCGGTTCGAGCACTAGCGATACTAGTGGGTACACGAGACGAGGTGTGCGGTTTAGGCCACCTTCACCTCCTGTGTCTTCCACGGAAGTTTCTGATTCGGATTGTGAATCAGGAGGACTCATACCGGCGGTGCAAGTTGTTTCTTTGCCATTGTTGTGGGACACAATGGAGGAGATGTATGGAGCTACCAAGGGGCCACGAAGGTACTCTGGGGCGGTGGGCACCATCGAGTTGGATGATTTTATCCAAGAGTTTGATAGTTGGTGTGATTTGCAGCAAATGCGCAATCCACAACTATTTTACGCCTTCATGGCATGGAAGGGGCTGTTTCAGCACCTTGAGGGGCCGCCTATGGATGATTACCATGAGTTTCAGGCGGGGGCATGAGGTTGAGATCGAGGAGTGGAGGATGTACTGGTCACCCGACTATGTCTCCATCACTAGGGGCACTAGAGCCACGAGGGCAGTGGCTACACCTGCCGCTGCACCGGCAGCTTCAGCAAGTAGCAGTGGGACTGGTGGTACAGTAGCTACGACGTCCCACCCAAGCCACTACCGCACCAGCACTAGCACCCGTGCCTGCCTTCAACCCTGTTGTGGAGTTCTTCGAAGAGTTGAGAGGGAACTACCAAGGGGTGAGGACAGAGAAGTTGCGGAGCTTGCAAGAGTTCCAACGGAAGCCGACCGAGAGCTTGAGGGAGGCTTTCACTCGCATGAGGCGCTTGATAAATGTAACCCAAGGGGTTACGGAAGCTCAGGCAGTCCAATTCTGGTATGGGATATTGGACAAGGAGCTGAGGAGAAGGGTGCGGGATGCAACTCTCCTACAAGCGGCCCAACCCACCTTAGCAAATGTGTTTTTGCTGGCAGAGCGGATAGAGCTCAACATGGTGGAGGAACGAGTGGTCATGGTGGGATTTGCTAAGGAGACACCACGGGGTAGTGGTGCTCCTAGCCAACCACTACCTCAACGTGCTCAAGGCAACAAGGGGGCTCAGGTGAAGCTCAGGGAAGGCAGAGAGGACCTCAGATGCAGGGGTCTCTCCCTTCATTTGCTGGCCAACAACGGGCGGATGTGGTGTGCTGGACATGTGGAGGACCCCATGTCAAGAAGGATTGTCCAGAGGGAGGCAAAGGGCCGGCACATGCACAGCCTGCACAGTTACAGTGTGGGCATTGTGGCAAACACGGGCATGGAGAGGCCAGTGTTATGGTTTGCATCCTGAGTTGCGCCCAGGCCAGTTCCAAGGGAACAATGGTGGCCGGGGGCGAGGTGGAGCAGCCCAGAGGGACGAGGTGGCCAGCCACGAGGTGCAGGCCAAGGCAAGCTCAACGTGGCCAAGGACGCGGAGGTCAGGGTGTTGACCAAGGCATGGCCAACCGGCTTCAGCAGCTAGAGCAGAGGCTCGCTGCCATGGCTACAGCTCAGGTGGTACCGGCTCTAAGGCCGGATGGTCCACCTCCTGCTCCTGAGGGAGGAGATATGGGAGGCATGGGATTCATGTGGAGCAGCACTACCACTAGTGCAGGTGGAGTCTGCTGCAGCCGTGACTCGAGGAGCAGCACGAGTTTCCTGAGCCACGAGGTGCAGAGGTGGAGTTGGATCCACAGCGTGGGGAGGCAAGCCGTCAGGCTAGGCTTCCTCAGTCATTCACATTGGCGGAGACAGTGTCGACGCCATCCATGGCACCTAGTTCTCGCCCGACTGTTACCGAGGCGGAGGTTACTATGCCATTGGGGAGAGCTACACGGGTAGCACCACTACCTAGTGTTGCCAAGGCTACGGCAGCTAGTGTGCTGCTAGGAGCGGCCACATCTGTGTGCCAGGCTCCATTGTTCTCTCGGCTACCATGATTGCGACGCCGGGGTAAGACCAGCTGAGGTGTTCAGGCTGGCAGCTACACTCTGTGAGAGTGGGGAGGTTACTTCATCTTCTGCGGAGATAGTGGGAGGTGTAGTGCCGGAGGGATCCTCGGATTTGAGGGTCAAGACTGCCACGGCGGCGCCATGGCAAGCTGCAGCTGCCAGGTTGATGGAGCTGCCAGCTAGGCCAGCCATTGAGCGCGCCATGGTGACACTGGAGTTGTCATGTTAGACAACCAGGATGGCATTTTCTGTTTGAGGTGACCGGCAGGCAAGAGGTACCGGCCACTGCGGTCTTGTTGGACTCGGAGCTCAGCCATGATGCTGGGCAGCTGCTATTGCAGGCTTGGGCCTCACGGAGGCGGATATGGAGCCTTGTCCTTTCCAGATACAGACGTCTCTGGGAGGATCGGAGCAGGCTCGGGGCATGACACGGCATGAGTTGGCTATCAGACTACGGCCGGATCACCCTACAGATGGCTCAGTGATGCGAGCCAAGGCCATTGTGACAGACGCAGTCTCATACGATGTCCTGGTTGGTGGGGCAGTGTTGTACCCCATGGGCTTCACCCTGGATTTTTGGGAGGAGTCAGCTTCCTATAGGCCTGCATGGCAGTCAGGGAGGGCCGGCGTGTGCAGCTCCCTGTGACGTTCATAGGAGGAGTTGCGGTTGCCCAGCGAGGCAAGATGCCGACACTAGCAGCATTCACAGCGGCAGTGAGTTGGCCTAGAGAGTTGCTTGAGGGCAATGCTCATTCAGAGGATGTACCACCTCCGGGAGAGCAGGATGACATGTATGGTATGGCGGAGTTGCCTACCATGGTTGCTCAGACTCCATTGTGGGGCACGAGCAAGGATTTGCAGCGGGATGCTGATCGACGGGTGCAACAAGCCTGGGTGGAGGCTTTTGTACCGTCAGGAGGAGGAGAGTGTGGGATTGCACCAGGACCACCTCAATTGTCTCCATTGGACACCACACCTATTGTGTGGCAGTCTCCGGATGAAGGCATTTGTCTTCTGGACTTGTTTTTGGCGGGATCAGCACCGGATTGGCTGCTGTGTTACAGGCAGGTGTACGAGTTCGGCGTTACCTGTATGTGGAGAGGGATGAGACTGCACGACGTTTCACTTCGCCATGTTGCTCAGTTGGTGCAGCGGTACCCTGAGTTGTTGTCGGTGTCTGCAATTCGTGGATATCAGCAGGCCTTGCCAGCAGACATTTCGTTGCTGGGGGCGCAGGATTTGGAGCGGGTTGGCTCCATTGATCTGGTAGTGGCAGGTTGGCCCTGCCAAGGGCATTCATCAGCCGGGCATGGCAATGGATTGCGAGACTCGAGGTCGGGTCTGTTTTGGGAGATGGTGCGGGTTTTGCGCCACTTGCAGCTTCATCAAGCTGTATCTCCAGCATACATCTTGGAGAATGTGCCACTGATGGGCGATTCTCGGGCCAGGGTGATGGCCAGTGTGCATCAAGTCCGGTCGTGGCTTGGGTCAGCAGTGTTGCTAGATGCAGCTACAGTGGGGTCACGGGCTCATCGTCCACGGCTATGGTGGACTAACATGATGCCACCCGCACTGCTCAAGCGTGCATTTGATGGGGTGCAGCGGCCAGCACATCTCACAGTGGATAACATTCTGGACACAGGGAGGCAGTCTCAACGTGTGAGACACGATGACCGTTCGCCTTTGGCAGTGGTCAACAAGGTGGGTCAACCACGAGCAGCATTACCTACACTGCTCAGCTTCCCAGGATCGCATGCTTTCCGGGATAGTGGACCTGGCCTCCTGTGGGATGCTCAGTTGCAGCAGTTAGTGGAGCCTAATGCTGACGAGCGTGAGCGGGCAATGGGTTTTACCACTGGTACCACGGCGGTGTCGTCTCTTTCTGAGGCATCACGTCGTCAAGTGTTGGGGCAAGCAATGGATCTCAATTGCTTGACCTGGATTATCAGCTTGGCTCTAGCTGAGCAACGCAGAGTGCGGAATACACTTCCCTCAATGGTCTCTCTGCCTACCGAGACGGTACAGGCAGTGAGTGGGGGCGAGCATGTGAGGACCACGGGGTGCATGCATCCATGGCACACGTGGGAGGTGCTCGAGGTTCAGAGGGAGTTGGCAGCCAAGGCGGCTGTGATGGATGAGGTTGGGGATTCTTCTCGGTTGAGGAGGTCCTCAAGGATGAGATGATGGGGCAGGATGATGCCTTGTCATTGACTGAGCAGGTAGGGAGTACTGCTCAAGAGGTTGCAGCATAGCAACCACGGGACGCGTCCTCTACCTCTAAGCCCACTGGACTTAAGGTTGTAGTTACGGAGGACAATTGGGAGCCTGACATTGGACCCATTGTCACCGGAGGAGAGAGACGACGTATACGGCGGTTCCTGAGGGCTTACAGGAATTGCTTTGCCTTCAGTTTGAAGGACTTGGGAGCACTGAAGGGTCAAGAGATCCGTATTGAGTTGGCCACTGACACGCCAATCTTTCGGAGACCCTATAGATACAGTGACATGGAGAGTCTTTGATTCAGATGAGGACTCAAGATCTCTGGGAGGCAGGTTTGGTGGAGCTCTCTGGTGGAGAGTATGCTTCAGCCACAGTGATGCCAGCCAAGAAGGATGTCTATGGCAATTGGACGGAGACGTATGTGCGGTGATTACCGGCCTGTAAATCGTCAGACCAAGTCCGATAAGTATGCCATGCCAACAACACCAGAGGAGATCTTTGATGCCATCGGGCATGCTAAGGGCTTTAGCACTTTGATTTACGATCCGATATCACCAGTTGCCAATCAAGGAGGCGGACAAGCAGAAGACGGCATTCTGGGGGATCAATGAGCACGGCAAGGATTGCCTATATCAGTGGCGGTTCTTACCATTTGGGCTTAAGAATGCTCCTGCAGAGTTCAGAGAGTCATGGATAGGATTCTAGCAGGGGTGGACTTTGCTCGGCTGCACATAGATGACATCATCATCTTTAGTGTTACGATGGAGGAGCATGAGAGACACCTTCAGGTGGTATTGGAGCGCTGAGAGCGCACGGATTGAAGTTGCATCCGGGGAAGTGCAAGTTTTTCCACAACCAGATTGAGTATCTGGGTCACACATGATATCCTGGAGGATTGGGGGTACAGCAGACTAAGGTAGAGGCCCATTGCCACAATTCCACGCCCCACGATGTGAGCCGAGTTCGAGCTTTCATGGGGTTGGCAAACTATTATAGACGGTTTGTCAAGGGATTTAGTACCATTGCAAAGGCTCTAACCAAGCTGACCAAGGTGGACCAGGAGTGGCAGTGGGAAGATGAGCAGGAACGAGCTTTTCAAGAGCTCAAGGCGAGGTTGACCTCGGCGCCTATCTTTGAGACGACCTATCAGGGGGCGTCCCTTTCAGCTGCATACGGATTGGAGCATGCTGGGGCTTGGAGCGGTGCTCACACAGGTGGATGATGAGGGAAGAGAGTTTTGTGTTTACGCTAGCCGCTCGAACAACGCTGCAGAGGCTAAGTACAGCTCATATGAGGGAGAGTGCTTAGCTGCAGTGTGGGCCGTGGCACACTTCAGTGCTATCTATACGACAATCTTTTCACCCTTGTCACGGATCACCAGCCACTCAAGTGGTTGATGGAGTCAGACAAGCTTAGGGAAGCTTGCACGGTGGGCACTTATACTCCAGGAGTATGACTTTCAGGTTGTGCATCGACCGGGTTTGGTCAATCGGATGCGGATGGATTGAGTCGCAATCCATGCATGAGCCAGCAGGATGACACTGGAGCTCGGTGGCATGGTGAGACGGACGAGGAGATGGTGCCGGGATGGCACGCATCTGCATTTTTGTGTATCTTGGCATTGGGAGGTCAGATTGGACCTACAACAGGGATGACTGTAGACGGAGTGTCTGAGGACCCTGAGGCTAGTGATGAGCTAGGTGGTGCCAGAGATATACATGAGGATTCGGCTGTGTTGGACTACCTCCGCACGGGAGACACGGCAGCCATTGTGACTGCCAGGAGAGGGATCGGATCCTGCAACGAGCCAAGAGGTTCAAGTGGGAGGGGATACACCTACTTCGAGTGTGGGAGGATGGTCGGGTGAGGATTGTGCCTCACCCCACAGCGTGCACGGTTGCGGCATGCCCATGAGGAATTGGGGCATTTTGGAGTGCGACGCACTCACAGTTTACTGCAGGGGCAGTATTGGTGGCGTGGTATGCATACAGAGGTGCAACAGTTTGTGGCTAGTGCATGGTGTGACAGGGTGCGTGCTTCATTCAACGCCCCTACACCACAGTTGCATCCTTTACCTATCATGGGATTGGGCTACAGGTGGAGTCTTGACTTCGCAGGACCGTTGCCACTGACTATGCGCCACCACAGATATGTGTTGGTGATGGTGGAGCACTTCTCCAAGTGGATTGAGTTGGTTCCATTGCCTGACAAGGCTAGTGAGGGGGCTGCGTATGCATTCTTGGATCGTGTGCTTAGCCGATTTGGTGCTCCAGCTGAGGTACTCACGGACCAAGGGAGAGAGTTCTTGGGGAGTTTCAGGCTTTGTGTGATAAAGCCTTGATAGACCACCGCACCACTTCTCGGGATCATCCTGAGGCCGATGGCTTAGCAGAGAGAGTTGTTCAGACGGTGAAGAGGGGGTTTGCGCAAGTATGGCTTGCAGAAGGGACACCTAGGAGATTGGGATCTTCAGGTTCCTTGGTTAGCCATGGGCTACAGGTTCAGCAAACAAGCATCACTTGCCTCCTTCTCACCATATTTCCTTCTCTTTGGCCGAGAGCCGGATTTGCCTGCAGCCATTCGTAGGGACACTGCTCAAGTCCTTAACCTTGACGATCCGGACGTTGGGTACGTGATGTGATCAGCGTGCAGAGTTGTTCAAGAAAGTCATGCCCATGGCTTTTGAGAACCTTGCCATTGCACAGCACCGTGATACGTTGAGGTATGCCACTATACGTGGTGGAGGATATCGTCCTGGGGTTCGGAGGTTTAGCCCTGGTGACTATGTTTATTTGCAGCAGACTGCTCCTACGACTCTGGATGTTACTGCAGGGCGTGTTATTCTGAGGGTTCGAGAGGTGTTGCCCTCAGGGGTCCTGATCTTAGAGGGTCGGGATGGCATGACTTGGAAAGACCATGTGCGTAATTGTGCGCCATGTCACCTTCCAATGTCGATGGCAGAGTTGACCCAAACTTGGCAGTGGTACCTGCAGGTTTGAGGTGCATGCTCTGTGGGTCTGCCAAAGGGGCAGCCACCATGCTGGTGTGTGATCGGTGCTCAAGGGGTTGGCATATGGGATGCTTGACACCACCTCTTGAGAAGGTGCCTGACGGAGATTGGTTGTGTCCACACTGCTTGGGATAGTGGCAGTGGACATGACTGGAGGCAGCTAACAAGACATGGGAGGCCAAGCTCATAGGAGTCAATACATAAGATCCCAAGCTCAAGTTCACGGGTTGCAAGACGGCGACTAACGATGGGGCAACTCTTGCACCCGGCCTCTTGATCTATCGAGTTTGAGTGTAGTAGGGATAGTGGTGGAGGACTTAGTGAGGCTATGGTCACTATCACATCTTGTGGCTACCTGGACTTAGAGGGACCTAAGCACCAGCTAGGGGGCGATTGTGTGGACTAGTGACTGCCATAGTGGGCAGCGTAGTGGCAGCCTAGTGACTGACTAGTTGTAGCCTAGTGGTTGGACTAGTGGCTGGACTGTGGTAGACTAGTGGTATACTAGTGTGTGGTGTGCACATGTGTTGTGTGGTTTTGGACAGCGATGTAGTTGTGTAGCGATATGTATGCGCACGACAGCTGTCAAGTTATTTTACCACTAGTGTGAAACTAGCTAGGAAATAGCTATCTTTTACATATTGACATTTGGGATTGGCCCAAGTGTCAATCCAGGGGTCAAGGCAGATTTAGGCCCTGGAGTGGTTATCTTCACGGCAAGCGCGGGAGGCTCATCTTTCTCGAGTTGAGCCCTCACCGCGCCTAGCTATGGGCGCCGTAGTGTGGATTCCCCATGGCGTGGGGTGCACTTGGCTTGACTTGTATTTGAGTGATGAGGTTATATATGCATGAGTTTATGCTTCAGCTTTGTGAGCTCGCATGAGCTTGTGCTTGTATTCTTCTTCTTTATCATTGTGTGGACTAGTGACTGCCATAGTGGGCAGCGTAGTGGCAGCCTAGTGACTGACTAGTTGTAGCCTAGTGGTTGGACTAGTGGCTGGACTAGTGGTAGACTAGTGGTATATGTGTGGTGTGCACATGTGTTGTGTGGTTTTGGACAGCGATGTAGTTGTGTAGCGATATGTATGCGCACGACAACTATCTTAGCCAAGATAGTACATAGTATTTTGTTGGTAGTATCTGCCTGCCCATTACCCTGTGGGTGATAAGTTGTACTCTTCCTATGCACAATCATGAACTCTTTAGTCAATAGTTCTATGGTCTCATTAATGAAGTGACTTCCCTAGTCACTGATAAATTCCAGGGGACAGCCAAATCTGGTAAGTATGTTCTCATATAGGAACCTTGTTGTGGACTTAGTTGTGTTGTCCCTCAGAGCTTTAGCTTCCGCCCACTTTGTAGTATAATCAGTGGCTATGATTATATACTTATTCTGTGTATTTCTGGCTGGTGGGTTAATTGGTCCAACAAAGTCTAGTCCCCATTTCTGAAATGGTTCAGTAGGCTTCGTAGGATGCAAAGCCATCTTTCCATATCTTTACAATGGTCCTAGCCTCTGACACTCATTACAACTCTTGCAATACTTGTGTACATCCTTGAACAATGTAGGCCACCAGTAACCTGCAAGTAATATCTTTCTACTGGTAGTCTCTTCTCCAAAATGACCTCCAGCCACTCCTTTATTCCTTCCTCCAAAACTTTATTTACTTCATGGTGGTACAAGCATCGTTTAAGTACTCCATCAAGTCCTAGCTTATACATTTTGCCCCCTATCATAGTGTAAGGTAAAGCCTTGATAGCTATTCCCTTCCTCTGCTCCTTCCCATAACTAGATGGGCACTGACCATGAGTAAGGTAATATCTGATTGGCCACTGCCAATCTAACCAATCATCTGCACTTCCCTGCACCTCCACTGCAAATAAACTCGCATCAGGTAGTTGGTCGTCTACTCCGGTGGCGGGCTCTCCTGTTGATAGGCGTGACAAGTGATCTGCCAGATGCAAACGGGCCAGGCTTGTAAACAAATCATTGTCAATGCTTCTCTTTCATTTGTGCTATAGTTCTTCTCAGCACTGTTCATCAACCTGCTAGTATAATACACAGGTGAATCTATGTTTCCTGTAACATTTTGGGCTAATACTACCCCCAATGCTTCCTGAGGCATCACAATGAACATGAAACACTACATGCCCGTGAGGGTTAATCACCACAGGTGTAGTTGTTACTGATAGTGTAAGTTCCTCAAAAGCCTGTTGACATTCAGCTGTCCATGCAAACACTGCATCTTTCTTCAAAAGCTTGCTCAATGGTGCTGCTATCTGTGCATACCGTCTGACAAATCTTCTTTAATAACTGGTTTGTCCAAGGAATCTCCTTAGACTCTTAACATTTACTGGTGATGGAGAGGCTTTAATGGCCTCTGTCTTTCTGGGATCCACAAGAAGTCCCCTCTTACACACAATGTGTCCCAAAAGTACCCTTGAATTCACATAGAAAGTACATTTCTCTGGATTCAAGCCCAGACCTCTCATCCTGCATCTGGCCAAACATAACTCCAATTTATGCAAGTGCTCACTCTTAGAGCTGTATACACTGAAATCATCTAAGAACACATGCATGAAATCATCCAGATACTCATGGAAAGATTCACTTATCACTCTCTGAAAGGTTGCTGGTGCATTACAAAGTCCAAAAGGCATGACTTTGTATGCATAAACACCCCAGTCTGTGATGAAAGCTGTCTTTCCCTGGTCTTCTTCTGCCACTTGCACTTGGTTATAACCACTAAAGCCATCCATGAGTGAGTACATCTCATGGCCTGCCACAGTGTCCAGTACCGCTTCTATGAATGGCAAAGAGAAAGGATCTTTCTTTGTACAAGCGTTCAACTTCTTATAGTTCATACAAACTCTCAGTTTACCATTCTTCTTGGGAATTATCACAATGGGTGACAACCAAGTTGTATACTCTATCGGGTATATAAACTTAGCCTCAGCCAACTTCTTGATCTCTTCCCCAACCTTCTGTGCATAGTTGGGATTCATTCTGTACCTTGCCTGTTTGATTGGTACTGACCCTGGTTCCAATTCAATCTTATGCTCACACATCTTAGGTGGTATCCCTTTCAAATCCTCATAGCTCCAAGCAAATACATCTCTGTATTTGATGAATAGACTCTTAGCTTCCTTAAAGAATTTTGGCTCCAAGTCAGCCCCTACTTTCACCATTCTCGGTTCCTCCTCAGTTCCCACATTCACTTCTCTCGCTTGCTCATCAGCTGTGATTGTCCAACCAGTCACTACTTCATTCTGTAAACTCACAGTGGCTGGTTCTTCTAATATTTCCATTTCTTCATAGAAATGTGGTGGGTAACTGCTTGTTTCACCCTCAATTGGTGTTGTTGTCACTACACCACAGTAGATACCTTTTAAACAACTTAGGCCCTCCATTTGCATTTCTGCAACCTGCTCCCACTCTGGGTGTGCAGCAAACAGGGTAGCTTCCTGCTCCTCATCAAGTCCTCTCCTCCAGTGATACTCTCTGACTCCCCGAGGTCTTCTCGTAGCAGGTAGTCTATTAGATTTCTTTGTGGTGATTTGTATCTTGTGCTTCCCATCATGCACAGTTAGTAACTGGGAATTCCAGTCATGGAATACCCTGGCCTGTTTCAGCCATGGTCGACCCAGCAATAAGGAGTAAGCTTCCATGACATCATCCATTTTCAACACAGTCACTGTGATCTTAAAGATCATCTTTTGAATCTGTATCTTAACTCCTATTATCAAACCTAATGGCTGAACACTTCTTTGATCTGCCATTGTTACTGTGAATGGGGCTGGTTTCATGTCACTTAAACCAAGCTTTTGCCTTAATTGGTCGGTTATGATATTCACTCCAGAGCCTCCATCTATCAGTACATCAGTTAAGTCTGTGCTTCCAATTCTCAATTGGATTACTGGCATAGAATCATCAAAGTCCATGACTGTTTCTCGCCCTTTTGGCTTCACAGTATAGCTTGTTACCTTGCTGTTCAGATCTGTGTTCCCTGTCACATGAGCAATCTGATTACTTGCTTGATACAGCCTGTGCCTACAATGAGGTGCCACAGCCAATAACTGTCCAATGGTAATCTCCGCCTTGGACTGGCATATTACTTCAGCCTGTGCCTACAATGAGGTGCCACAGCCAATAACTGTCCAATGGTAATCTCCGCCTTGGACTGGCATATTACTTCAGCCAAAGTCCCTTCATTACTCTGCACTTCTGCAGCTTTTTTCTTTCCCTCATCCTCACTCTCTTCATCTTCTCTTCCAAAATCAGAGGAATCTGCCATATGGATATCAGTACTCTCCTGCATTTCCCTTATGGTATCTGCCACTTCCTTGTGCAGTTCCTTCTCATCTCTCCAAGCATCTTCATCTTCAAGCACATCATTGCCATCTTCATTATCATCAACTTTCTCATCTACTGGAGGTATTAGCTTAGCTTTGCTTCTGGTTACTATCATTGTACTTACTTCTGGTACAACACATGGCCTAATCATGTGAGCTGCCACCACTGGGCCCTCATTCACAGGAGCTCTCATCTCATTCTGGTGTTTGATCTAGAATGGACAGGCTGCCTTACGATGTCCTGCCTTATTACAATAGTAACACAGTTCTTCCCCATTAGGTCCTCGCCCTTGGTCTGCTCTGGGATTGTTTCTATAATCTTGATTCCTTGGCTGGTAATTCCCCCTTGGATTACCCTGATAGTTACCTCTGGAATTTCCTTGGTAATTCCCTCTTGGATTACCTCTCCCTTCCATGCCATTGTTATAACCACCAGGCCTACCATAGTGGTCCTGATCACTGTTTCTTCTTGGCTGGGGCTGCACTTGATGCACCCTTACTTGCCTAGGTTCTCTAGCTGCCGTCCTTCTGTTGTAGTAACAATTCTCAGTAGAATGGTTATCCAATTTACAGATAGTACAGTGTTTCTCCTTCATGTGACATTCAGTGGTGGTATGGCCTTCATTCTGGCATTTTGCACACCAAACACCATTCCTCCAATGTGTTGCAGCCTTTGTGGCATACTTCTTCAAGATTTCTTCTAATCTTCTCTCATAGTTATCCCTCTTCAACTTTTCCTTCTTTTTATTCTTCCTCTTGAGCTCTTGCTCTTCTTCTCATCATCCCTTTTATCTTTCCTGAGCATTCCCAATTGCTCAATTCTGTTAGCTGTTTCAAATGCTTCCTCCACCATATTATGGGGTAGCATATCCACTTTCTTTTGCAACTCTAGTCTTAGTCCACTCACAAACCAAGTCTTTTGTAATCCTGATGCTGGTACAGCAGCCAACTTTTTCATCATCAATTCCATCTTTTCCATGTACTCTTCAACAGTTTTATGCTTATTTTGCTTTAACTGTTGTAAACTTCCATACACTTCATCCTCAGTTTTACTTGTCCTGAACCTATTTCGGAATGTTGTACTTAAGCCATTCCAGGTTAGGAAATGATTATCAGGGAATCTTGCATACCATTCACTTGCTTTCTTTATAAGTGAACAAGGAAACAGTCTCATTTTGGCATCATCGCCATTCTCATTGTTCACAATACACATGTGCTCAAATTGGCTGATGTGTACATCAGGATCCCCTTTTCCTACATATATTGGAAAATGTGGTTTTGCCCGTGTTGGTTGTAACGCCATCTGTGGCTCTACCCCCTGCCCACTGACAAGTGCTGGCCCCCCTGCTGGTGCTGGTCCTTGAGGACCTGTTGTAGTTGTGGTGGAACTTCCACCAAGTGCTGGCCCCTAAGCACTCCCTGCTACTGGCCCCACTATATTCACAGTATTCCCAGCTCCAGTTGCACTACTTCCCACACTCATTGTCCCCCCAGAGCCAGCTCCAGGCTGCCCGCCTGATCCCCCTGAGCCGACACCTTCGTTGGCCTGTGATCCAAGTGCTCCACTTGATCCAGGTCCAACAGGTTGGGATGTCCTGGTTGTAGTCTCAACCTCAGCTGTTGGGTCTACCTCTTCATACTCTTCATCTTCCAATTTCTTCTCTCTGTTTTCATCTTCCAAGTTTTGCCCTTAGGTTTCTTCTTCTTCACTCATGTAACTCAATTGCAATGGTGTTGGAGAGTCTGAACTCTCCGTTGGCTCTGCCACATCCTCTCCTCCTTCTTCGTCTTCCGTTTCAGAAACTGGAGTTCCTACTTTTGGTGTTCCATGCCAACTCTTATAAAAGATTTCTGTCAAATCTTTTATCCAGGGATGTACCCCATATCTCTCCCCTCGTGGTTGATCTTCTTCCTGTACTAATTCTCTTAATCTTTCTTATAAAGGAGTAGCATCCAACTCTAGTTCTTCCGGTATGGGTGATGTATTCTTTGATCTTAACGGTGTGAGAGGTCCAGATGATTCCCCTATGTCTATTCATCTCTCCCAAAGATATGGATAATTAGCTTTCAGATAACTTTATCTTTTTGCTGAATATCTCTGGAGTCTAGCTTCTCTTTCATCACTCATGTCCCATGTCTTTCATATCTTTAATGAGACAATAACCAGAACTCTCGTCTGTAGTATCTCTCGTATATACCTGGGTTTCTTTCAAGCTTCAATGCACCCTTGGCTATACTAGAAGTCTCCGTTACCATATAACCATATGGCTAACAAGTCTGAAAAGCTGTTCTTGGTGTGAGTTTGATCCACAGAATATCCTTAGGAATCCAATTCTTTACCAGTACAAGCTCTTCATGCATATGAGTGTAAACATTCACTTTCCTTTCCTCCCAGCCTTCAAACTCTACTTGCTTAATGGATAGCAATGCTATCACATAAACCAATGTTGGTAACCAACGTGCTCTTCCTCTACATGCCACTTGATAAATCTTTATCACTCCTTTCTCCAGACCCCACTCAGGGTCAGCATCATGTACTCTCTTAAGAATGTTTTCTTTACAACCGTCTGGCAATTCCAAGAACCTTTGAAAGAATTGTTTGGACAATCTTTCCTTCTCAGTTCCACAGGGAATTTGATTCACATCAAATTCTTTAATTCTCCAACCACCATGATCCCACCAGATGCCTGTCACATCTGGTTGTTCATGACCCAGATCCCCAGTATGGTCGCCAAATGTCGAGCGGCTTTTACTCACCCATCCCTTCGCTATCCGAGGCGGAAACTCCAAGATAGAAGAGTTGGATATCTCTAAGCACTCAGCCCGCTCAGAACAATCAGTCATGACCTACAACTAGTGTATCATGGTTGTGCTTCCTATTTGTATTTCTTCTTGCCTTCATGTTAGTCAATTACCTTACTGTGTATACTGAAGCATCAGATTGCTTCAGTATCTATCAAGCTCCAATCAATCAATCATTCATTCATTCCATAGCTTCTCTCATGTCTCTTTACACAGTATGACTGTATCGAATATGTATCAGATTAAGATTAATCAAGTATCAGGCCATTGCCATGGTGTCCCTAATCTACCCTACTGTTTGATTCTACAGCTTGCAGTAATTAAGCCTCAATCAAGTCATCATCTCCTCTTCACTGTTTCCGCTCTCCGTTTCGTCTCCTCTTCCCCTGACCAAGTCGCGCTCTCCAAGAAGTGATCCCCTTCCTGTTGCCGCCCTGCTTGATTTACCCGCAAGCTGTTCTTACTAACTAACTGTCACCCCTGAAGTAACATGTTCCCTCTGCAGATGTCGTTCCCACACAGTCATTCCCTGTCAATGATAACCGTTCCCTATGTACGTTGTGACAGGTTGTGCCAAGCTGTGTTGAGCTGTCACTGTGCCGAACTGTGACTGGCTGTGTAAAGCTGTGTCGGGCTGTGTTAGACTGTGTCGGCTGTGATAGACTGTGACGGGCTGTGACTGACTGTGTCAAGCTGTGTCAGGCTGTCTAACCCCCCCTAAAGCCTGCGCCTGTCACCCCTAAGGCTTCTGTTGGTCTCAGTCCACCATACATAAGTCTGCGCAAAAATTAAGGGTACCCCACAGATTCCGTAAAAACGTCTAAGTCCCAAACAGCCCTTTAACAGAGAGACGAAATCGCGTCTGACCACATGCCAAGATCTGGCCGCCCACATACGGGCATGAAATAAACTTACATACGTATTTGATATATAAACCGTAGCCCTGGACCCTAGGCCCTGGCCTAGGGTAATGAATCTTTTTGGAGCCTATCCTAGGCTAGAAAGATCCCTAGGCACAGGACATAATCTTTATCCAGAGTAAAGAATATTCTAGGAAACTACCTCGAGACATGGGAATCTTTCCTGAGGTCCAGGCAGCCTTGTATGCTTGGCCTTTTTGCTATTCCCTACTGGTAGATACTATATTATGTACCATATATAAAATACGTATGTCCTAGGGTTCGACCCTAAGACAAGCACACCAACCATGTCTCAATACAAAAGAGTCTGCAGATTCGGAACCAGTATGGCTCTTTTGGTATTCCATAGCTGGTGTCTTCCATGGGCCAGATTTCATGCAATTGTCTGGAAGACCTTTAGTCAGTTTGGTTTTTGGCAGACTACACCCTAATTACACCTTCAAATCACTTCAACTAGGGTGACATTGTTTAGGATCATAAACAATGTAGCTTCACAAGTAGCTCTGCTCTTTGTGCTGAAGGTTATCCCAGGCTCAATACACAAAGAAGCTAAGTTGCTTCGTCTCATCTCATGCCTCTGGAAATGGATGGTAAGGAGATCTTGGATCTTTGGTAAGTAGGACTGCAGGCCCTTGAGCCATGACTGTTCTTACTAGGATAACATCTAGTCTCTTGTTATTATAGTCAATTGGTTCAGGAACTGCAAATTTGCTGAACACTGTTCATGGAGTTGAGGTTTTATGGGAGTTGCATTGCTAGGAATGAGATCCCCACAACAGTGCGCAATTTGTCAGGCAGATTAGTGTGGATAAGCTTAGGGAATGATTGCATCATATGCAAGCTTATATGGAGAGATGCCACAATTCAACTTTTGCCCACAAAACTAGTGGTTTAAACTTTAGATTGTTCTAGTCTGTTTTTTGAGTAACATTATTTTCTGTGACTGTGACTGTATTTCTTTTGCAGCTTACGACAAACTTTGTATGTATGGGATTCGAGTGCATGCTGCAATCGATGGTGGTAGAATGTCATGGACATCTAGTACATTCTGTACTGTATAGGTTATTACTGGGGTTGATAGCATCAAGAGTGTATGTGCGCAGGTTATATGGAGGCAGTTACAAAGTATGGGATTCCGTTAAGAATCCGATCGGACTTTGCCTCGGAACACTCATTAATCAGGGCTCATATTGAGGAGGCGCGACGTCACACTAGAAACCCATTTTTAACGGGATCCTCTGTACATAACCAGGTACTAATGAAGGTTCTTAGAAAACGACAATGCAACCTGATGGATGCCTTGCTGCAAACTGTGTGTGGACTACAGGGGTGCCCACTGGCATAGAGATGGGGACAGAAAGAGGCGGTGAGATGGCAATGGGAGAGAGAGGAAAAGAGAGGAAAAGATCCTACAAAAAACACATGAACATGCTTAATTCTTGGAGTGGTAGAGATATCAAACTCAAGAATGAGGAAAATGCAACAATGTTTGGTATTCATGTGTGGTTATCTGTTATCCCCACAGAGAATTGAGCATTGGTGGAGAAATCTGTGGGAGCGCGTCGTGTTCTTTTATAAAAATGCTTTTCAGGCAATGGAGCGTGATGGGATACTGGATATAGCTGACCCATGGCAAAGGGAGTCTTTTTTGTTTGTGTACATTCCAATAATGCAAGTTGCTGTCAGTGAATATGTTAGTGTCTGGAATAATCACAGGGTGCGCCGGCTGAATGAGAATGGCCAATTCCGGCACTCTCATGTCCCTGCGAGGTATTTTAGAGAGTTTGAGCGTCTACATGGTTGGAGGTCTCACCTTCTGGAGGACCCCCATGGCCTGGTCCACCCCAGTGCCATCGGCACACAAGACCCTGGTCCACGGGGGCCACAACACTGGCGAGATACGAGACCCTTGCTTCCCGATCTTCCAACATCAGGGGCTGAACTGACAGCTAGTTTGGCTGAATTACGCGATCAAGCATATGGGAGCCGGGTAGAGAGGCTACAGGACTCAGTGGCGCGCTTCACCTTTCATTACTATCTGTCACGTTATTGCCACCTGGCCATGTCACAATATGTTTATATTGATCAGCTACAGCTAATTGACGACTCCAACGTGAGCCGGGAAGCTTTCCGATGCTTGGTTGATCTAGCCAATGCCTGATGACAATGCATGTGGTAGGTGCATATCCCATATCTCTTGATTCTTGCAGTCGGACCTCTGCTGCTTAGTTGATGCTTGAGTGAGTGCAAGACCAAGTACCTTGATTGGTAGGAGCCAGCCAGCAGAAATAGTTACAATCCACCTCATGGTTTCTTGTCTGATGTCAATTCCATCCCATAGTTAAGATCCGATGTATAGTAACTGGATTGAGCGCACGCCATGGCACTTCGGGCTGGATTGACATACCCTGGGCCTGAAACCCCCGACAAACTGGAGGAGGTCTTTCATGTGGCAGTAACTAAGCTCTCTTGTATCTTGCTGTTATGCTCGCTCACATTAATATCTCGTGAGCTGGGCTACACTGGGCGTGCTGTTTATGACCATTATACTTCCCATAACGATGTTAATTCCAACAGCCCTTGTACCCAAAATCAAATTCCTTTGAACCAGACTGTCGACTATTGTTCCATGACACTGCTGGCTCCTGGAGAGTCAGTAGGGATATATCATGGTGTACACAGGGAATGGGCAAGAGTACTTTTGATCCCAGTTCTCCTTACAGGCCATAGCAGTTTACATAAGTGTGGTGAGAAGTCTTTGCCTGTTATGCAGGGAAGGGAAACGAGAAGTTGACCATGACAGTGGCCATGCCACTTCTCTGGGGGGTACCCCTTGCAATTAACACCCGTCACTATGCCATCAGGTCGGGCGGTGGGATTGTTGAGAAAACCTATAGGCAATGGGAGTTTTTGTGACTCCTTGCAAAGTTTGAATGTTGGCATTCATGATTGCCCCAGATTCAAGGTGTGGGCCATGAGATCATTGGTGGAGTATGGAGATAAGTTACTGCATGCAAACATAAAAATAGTGTGCTTGTAGTCAGTTTCTTGTACAGTTGTGAATTTGTGCTATAGGGTTAGTATCTGCAATTGCAGATTCTGTAATGAGCCAAATCGATTCCAGTATGGCATGTCTGTAAGATGCTATCTTTCAGCAGCTTTAATGTCGATTTAAATTACCTTTAATGGTTTTGTAACTTCTCTGTTGGACATTTAGCTAATTTTGCTTAAGGGGAACATGCACCACTAGTAGTGTGAGATGCAAATGAAGGGTCGCGCTGTGGAATGGCAGTCCTTTCAGCAGCCACAATTGGGTAGGCAGTCAGGTGAGAGGGAAAAGAGGACACCTCAATCCATGTGTTGGTGTAGGTTAGTCATTTTCTTGTGTAGACTACAGGGGCAACCCTGCTAATCAACAATTTGCCAGCAGGAAACTGCAGACTGAAATGATGTTCAAGACCTTCAGAATTTTTGTCAAATTCCTAAAGCAGATGTATATATCAAAGCAACAGATGCGGCCAGGAAGTCCAATAGGTGGATTACCCCAAAAACTGCACAAACTTTCATTACATGATCATGGCTTTCTGCACCTTGACCTGCAAGCTAGCAGTAATATTTGCTCTAATTCTTATTTGATCTAGCATGAGAAACCTCTCAAATGTGTATATCACAGCCCAAATCACCACTTTGGGAAGTTGGTGAATAGTGGAGCTAATGTCAGCCTATACAAATATCAACATGAAATAAGTGGATTGAGTTCTCCAAATTCAGAGTTGCTTATAGCCTTGTGCTAATTCAAGTGGGATTTCCACACACGAACTTTTCTGACACTTTGCGATTGATATTTGGTTGTCACAACCATGACAAAGAAGTTGTGAATAGACTCACAATCTATGTGCCATAGTCCCATCGGCATCGTCACATTATACTGCGCCCGCACGAGTTGTCTCGCCCTCCGCCGTCTTGCACAATGGTAAGCTGAAATTATCCTAAGTGCAGCTGTAACTTTACGCTCAGGAATTCGAAGGTTGGCCATGGCGAGGGCTGACCGCACCTGCCGCATGCCCCAGTTCACACCATTCTCATGAATCGGTAGTAACTCCTCAATCTTGTCACAAACCTCCGGCACTGACAATTTATGATGTACAGTGAAATTGTACCCTAGTTCCTTGCTCATAAACCTTTTTAGTTGCCACGTATCCTGAAAGGACAAGGCATCTGCAATTTCTTTGAAGCCCCCCCCCCCCCCCCCGGCGGAGCATCCCTTCCACATACTCCACCATCGTCTCGCTCCATCTTAAGAGAACCAGATTGTCCCAATTTGCAATACACAAATAGCCTTTCAAACTGTAAAATCGGAGTGATGAGGTTGGTGTATTGATGTATAGGGATAGACAGGAAATCTTTCGGACCGTCGCACGCGGGCTTCGAGAGCTCGGGCAAAATGGCAAGAGCCACGGAGGCCGGGAGAGAGACGAAATCGTGGCCCTCGAAATCCTACAGAAAATCTCGGCCGTTCATTTCTGGGCAGCTGCCCGAAAATGCTACCTTTTTGTTCCCAGACGTTCCCATTTGAGGGGGTCTGGCGGGACTGGACAGGGGTGCCGGTCCTGTCCCGGGGTCCAAGACTGTCCCGGGGTTCAGGCCAAAACAGTTACCCCAGGCCCAGGCCAAAACTGGATTTTTTAACTCAGTCCTGTACCGATGGCTTGGGCCTGCATTCATGGCCTTTTTGCTATTCCCTACATGGCGACCTAACGCGGCTCGTAGGACCTGGCTCCCTACTATATCCGGTAGCAGGGGCTCCTCTCGATGTCCGGTTTTTAGGGCAGCGAGCCAGTCAGTTTACCCTTGTCCACCGGATATAGCAGGGAGCCAGAGCCGCGTAGGTAGTTAAAATCTAGTAGGTCGTAGAATACCACATATAGCACCAATCCTCAAATCCAGTCGAAACACGCCACATCAGCGAGTCTGCTCTAAAAATCGGTTACGAAGAGGGATCTACGGCGGGCAAAGCGCGGTTGTCGTGGAGGAAAAGCGAGGGTTGAGAAGATGGGATACGCGCACTCACGGGAGTGTTGGTTGCATGGCCCTGTGCTTGCTGCTGTGTTTCCCTGAGCTGGATAGAGTGCGGAAGTCAATGGTGGAGCGTTTCCTCGCTTCTGGACAACTGCCATTTGACTCTTCTTGAGACTAACTTGAGGGGGGAAGCAGTAGTAGGCGTTGTAGCGTTTTTAAGGTCTCCGTCGTTGTGGTGCATCGTGTCCTAGACCTTCTTCGGGAGAGGTTTTAGCGTTCCAGGGCGCTCGTAACTCCGTCGCGGATAGCCGAGTCGGGAGACTTCGCACCTGTTTTGTGTGACGACTCCAGGGGACGTAGGAGGATTTGCTTTCGAGTTTGAGGAGTGGGAAGACCGGTATCTGAGACCGGCTAGAGATTCGAACGCGCCTTTGCCGTTTGGGATCCCTCGTGCGTAGGGAAGTGGTTTGCATACAGGATAGGACAGAGGAGCACTGTTGTGGATAATGTGGATCACTGACAGAGCGAGTTGACTTTTTCGGTAAGTCTGTATGTAGGTACAACCTCTCTGTGTTTGTTTTTGTTGCTCTGTTGATGGAGTCTCTGGGATTGTGCGCCAATCTCCTGCCCTGTCTCCTACGAAATAGTCTACTCCACGGGGCACCTTTGATTTCTTACGCTATAATAAGTTTGTTTCAGGTGCCATTGCACGCCCATATGATAACTGTACCGAGTCGACTGAGTACGCATATCAAAGCTAGCTACTAGCGCAAGGCAGAGCTCATCCACCATTCCCTCTCCTTGTAGCATCCTTCGTCCTTAACAATTACAATCTAGAGCATTCGCTTTAGATGCTACTTCCTGAGAAGACTCAAACGGAATGGTCCTCTCTTACAATTCTTGAATCTGATGGCGTGGATGCTTTCCTGCTGTTGGAAGATATTGTCTGTGGTGGCATTGTTGTACTTCTATTATGTGTCCCATTCTCAGCGCGAATACCTTGACTTGACCTTTGGTCGGATTTTGCAGAGTGTTATTCATTTGCAACTGCGTTGTGCAAAAGCAAATTACGAGTTCAATACTGTGCTGAGGAATCAGGCATCCCTGTAAGATCCATGACCTTCTCAACCATGCGTCCAATGCATTGGAGATATGCATTGTTAACCAAAATTATTATGGCATTTTAGACCCGAATTGACCATGTTCACCTCAGGCACAATTGGGTACTTGGTTGTCACCCAAGACTTGAGATTGATTGTCACCCCAACAAGACACTACTTACCCTAGTTCCCTCATTTTCAGCCTCCATGCCCCAGTGTGCAGTTTGTGGTGCTACTGAAGGTGCCAAGCATATCAGATTGCTAGGTGATATAGTTTTTGAGGAGAACAGCTGATGTGTAAGTGCGTAGAGGCTGCCCAAAGATTCATATAGATTCAAGCATTGGAAAGCAATGTACTCTGTCGTCCTTAAACATTGCAAGAAATGTTAACTCGTGATGCTGGTCAATGCAATGTCATGGGATGGATAGCTTTGTAGCAAGTGCAATATGATGAAAGATTGGTTCTCCGGACATGTTGGACATAGTGCAGATGGAGATTTTTGAGGCTTCTCACAAGCTTTGATAGTAGAGAGATCAGACTTATGTCAATCGCACTGAACATAGCAGATTATCATAAATGATATATTATAATTAGTTGAGAAGGAACCTCATAGCACTATTCACTTGCCTTTTGTACATTAAATGACACTATATACTTGTTGGTGCAGCAATGCTGGGGGATTCACTAAGCACGCCAAGTCAGCATGGCTTGCAAGGAAGTGTGTCATCTCGGTCATCAGTGGTTCTTGCAGGGGGGCTGGTTACGGATGCGCCAGCAGCTTTTAGCAGGGTTGATGCTGTAGGATGTGGGGAATTGACTGATGTTTCCAGCATCAGTAACCTCTCTATAGCTGGCCTTACACAAGCTGCTGCAGCCATGGTGATGCAGTCTCCTCATCCAGCTTGCTCTCGAGTGTTTGACAACTCTCCTGTCAGTGTTCTTGCAGGTGAGACGTCATCATTGCTGTTGACCAAAGTACTCAGGTGGTTGGTTGGTGCACAAACACACACACAAGGAGCGAGAGATGCAACTATGAGAGGTGCTCGACATAAGTTTGTGCCCATAGTTCCTATGGGTTTGGCCTACAGGGAGACGCTCATTGTATCTGGACCCACAGTGGAAGTGTAACCCCTGTACATGGATGTGTGTCCTTTGTGTTCATATCATGAGACTTTGTGCTGGCATCGGATCCTTGTAAGGGACCTTTGCACCTATAGCTTAGCATGTTGAGTGGGTCAATCTTACAGTTGTTGACCCTTGCAGAGGTAGTTGACATCCTGAACTGAGGTTTGTGGAAATCTGCATATTCCAGAGTACTCATCGACAATTTGTTTTTTGACATTTTCATTACTGCAGCTACCTGGAAGAAGAGTTCTGTTGATGTATTGAAGTGGTCAAACATTGGGCCTTCTTACATTAATATGCCACAGAACAAGCTTGTCAGTCTAGGTTATTTTGGTATAGATTGGTTGACACTTATTCCGCTGGGATCAGGGCCTGGAGTATTCACGCCTTCACCATCACCATCACCATCACCTATACCAACAGGGAACAGCATAGTTGAAGGGAGAGATGCAGTCGCCAATTTGGATGCGTGCTTGAATGATGCCTCGTCACTTGACAGTGAGGCCGGCATTAGCCGTGTTGAACCTCCCCCTGCCACAGATGGGGCTATCTCATGCACAGGCCCTCCACCATTGCCTATTCGGACACGCCGAAAACCTCCACTCTCTGAGGAGTCCGGTGTAGCAGGCTGGCGCACTCGGTATTGGCGCCGAGAGGTGTGTTGCTTTAATATGGTTGACAGCTGATAAGTTTGTAGCCGTTGTTGGGAGGGGGACTCTTGTACGCATGATACAGTGGGTGCATTGCACATGGCTTCCTTGCCTTCTGTAGCATTCTATGCTTCATGGTTTGCAATGTGACTGGCAACAAGTACTGTGCATATCGTCTCATTAGAAGTGGGTCATTGTCATTCTTACATGAGCAAACGGTCAGTGAGTGGCTGGTTCTTCAAGCAACTGGTCTTATTCTTTGGTAAGTATAGAGATTTGTGTTGGTGTTCCTTTCTCCAGTTTAAAGGTAAGAAAGCATGGTGGGTATGTGAAGGCTGAAAGAAGATGTAAGAGCAGCAGTGACAGCATAAATAGAGGAGAAGAAGAAGGAGAAGCAGAGGTGGAAGGGAAGGTGGAGATTTTCTTAGACAATGCCCTCACTGTTGCCGATTCTGAACCTGAGTCTCCGACAACACCTTGTTCCACTTCTAAACCACAAGTTTTGGAATGCCCAAGTACTCCCTTAATCAAGTATGAAGCTCCTCAAGTTCCTCAATTCTTCTGTATTTGTGTGATTCCCATGGTCCACAGATGAGAATGTTGGTCACAGATAGTTGTCCTCTTGCTCATCTTCCCATTTCTGTAAATCCATATTTGTGTCTGCTGTATGCTTGCTGAACCAACAGGCCCTTTCCTGCAGTTCACTAGTCTCATCGGATTCACTTATCAGGGAAAAGGCCATATAGTGTTGCCTTTGGATTTCTGATATGCATCTTACTATTATGGTGCATTGTTAGCTACAGGACCAGGGTGTCTCACTGAGGTCTATTATTAGTTTTCTTGAACAGCATTGTCAAATAAGCAAATAGCTCAAATCTGATTGGCACATGGCAATGGCTGCCTGTTGTCCATGTAGGTAGCTTCAGGAATCGGTAATCAGAACTCTAGCTTGTGGCTTAATGTGGTTATTTATTTGTGGATCGTAACCAGCAGGGAGAACCCTAAAGCTGACCTGATTGAAATTCTGAATCTGAAAGCCCATAGCAGAACCTTACGAGTGGAAATGTTCTAGGAAGACTGAGGTTTTATCGACTTACAATGCTGCCTATGTTGTACTAGGCAGTCTCACATTTATCAGGTTGTCTTCTCACATTGATTGGTAGCAGGAGCAAGGAGCTGTCGCGGCAAAGCAGCCTGAATGACACAAAGTTGCTGTTGACTACTCATCTCAAGAGGACAGCCAGCATTTTCATGTTTGACAAGCACTTTGAGTTCCTTCGTGAGATCGGGCGAGGCTCCTTTAGCACTGTGAGTTGCTATGCTGCAGCAGTATGAACCTTGGCCTGTGTCTGTCTCTGGCGTTTTGGCTGTTTTTTACTACGTGTGGCTTGGAATCAGTTTATTTCGAGCAGCACCATTATTTTCTTAAGTTGGTCTCATCTGTCTTCAGTATATTCTCACCAGTTTAGGGAGAGTTGTGAACGAAGCTCAGAAATCTGGAGAATCATCTCTGTGAGGGGGAATTTACACCCAGCTGGAAATGACGCGTCAAAATTGCAAGGAGTGAATGTGAGAACAACTTCGTTGGCAGGTTTATGAAGCTCGAGACAGAAGAGTAGGCTCACTTTGTGCCGTAAAGATGAGCAAACGCCAGTTCCGAGGACGGGAGGACCGTGAGCGCTACATGCATGAGATCCAGAGTGTAGCATGCCTGGCGGAGCATCCAAATGTGATTAAATATTTCAGGAGTTGGCAACAGGACTCCCACTTCTACATACAGATGGAGCTTTGTGAGGCTGGCAATCTGCGCACCCTCCTTGATTCCCTTAAGGAGCCACTTGTTGAAAATCAGGCATGTATATTATTATCATTGATTGAATTCTGCTTGGGCAAGTGTTATTGTGGACTGTTCTGCTTAGTCGTGGCTATTTGCTAGCACTACTATTAAGGCTTTATGGCCTTTGATCCACGGTGCTTGGATTGCATGGATATATGGTTTTCCTTGGTTATTTTCCTGGTCATTTTGATTCAAAGCGGCGCTTTCTATTGGAAGCTGTTGATGCTGCTGTAGTATAGACATCCACATAAATATCTCATGTAACATCTCAGATCATGTTTTGTGTTAAGTTACCCTAAAACTCCTCATCTCCTACCTGGCCTTGGATGTGTGTTTTCTATCCCATAGATTTTATGTCAAATCCAGCTTTTGAGGGATCAAATGTTGACCTGTGCCATTCCATAGGCAGTTGAGATGTATATCCTGCTATTGTTCATGAGAGGTTGAAGGGGAGTTTTGGATAGATCTTCCTTACCACTTTCCACTAGACCTGAAAGTTACTTGGTTTGATTGTGGAGAGAGCCCACAAAATTTCACGTTGTACATGCCGATGTGATAAGTTGGATGTCAATTGTTGTAGGTCTGGACATACATAGAACAAGTGGCAGCGGGTCTAGAGCACATTCATTCCCAGGGTGTGCTTCATCTGGACATCAAGCCTGAAAATATATTTGTAGACAGTCAAGGTTTGCTCCAGTTCTTCCAGTCCAACAGTCTGTCATTTTTTATTGGGCTCACAGGTACAAAAGTTCAGCTTTAAGCTCTTGTCGGCACTCTCAATTTCAGCTGTTTCAAAGCGTGGAACCTCTTTGAGTTTTTGGCTTCCCCTTTGTAATGTGAGATATACAACAGTATTCCAGTCTTTGATATGTGTGGAACTGTTTCTTACAGGGGTCTTGAAGATAGGGGATTTTGGCTTGGCTGTTCCTTGGAAACTCTGGGAGTGGGAAGAAGGAGACGGAGGGTATGTAGCACCTGAGCTGTTGCAAGAGCAGGAACCTGGGCCTGAGGCTGACATGTACAGCTTTGGTGCCATGGTATATGAGTGGATGACAAATAGCAAACTGCCACGGTCTGGGTCTGCTAGAGAGGGTCAGATAGAGGTACCATCAAACAGGTCAATTACGCTTGGAAGCTTGGTGCGCTCTTTGTTGAATCCCAATCCTTCTAAGAGACCAAGTGCTACTAGAGTATTGGTATGGCGACAAGCGGCATAGTATAGTCCTGCTCTGAGCTGTGAGGGGCTCGGTTTTTGTCAAGGTGTGTTTCAAGGATAGTTATGTCCCAAGCTGGGTCATGAGTGATACAACCAGTGCAACATCTGTCAAGTGCGTTCCTTTCACTGACCAGGGCCTCAGTGAAACGAGTGAAGTGGATGTGAAATGGATGTAGCCAGTTGCCTGAAGAAAATGTTCCCAGTTGTGGCGCACAGTATTGTGGCAGTAAAACACAAGTTGCTTATGCTCTCAAGTTACTAATGTATAGTTTGAAGGGGTGTGGTGGTGGCTGTGATCGGGAGCAAAGGTACTTCCTGATTCTATATTTTCCAGGCAGTTTGTACAAATATATGCAAGCATTTTAATATAGATGATTGTGTTCAATTCTTCACCTCTGGATACTTGCAGATTCGAGTGTACTGTGGGATTGTGTTCTTCTGTGCGTAAAGCACTGCCAAAAAAATTTGTTTGTATTTATCGCGCCGTTAAAAAGCAGAATTCATCATCGGATGCATTCCGCTCCCTCAAGTGCATTCAGAAATGCAGAATGCACCGGCCATTAGATTTTTTTTTTTAAAATTGGCATTTCTTTATGCAGGGCAATGCCCCTCACTCAGGGCATTACCCTATACATAATACTATAGCTTAGTTATGCAGAGATTTTACTCAAGTAAGTTGGGAGATTATAAATTGCAGGAACCAAACTGAAACCTGAAACCTGAAACCAGCCTATGCACTTTTTCTTTTTTTTTTTCCATTTTCAGGTGAAAGGGGAGGTAGCCCTTGATTAACTTGAATTATTGAAGGGAAAAAAGTTAAAACCCTTATAGGTGTGCACATTGAATAGTGGGTTTCAAACAAAGTCTGAACTATGACAAGATTGCAAAGTCTACACCCCTCAAGTGCCCAGTTTTTGAAACATTGAGGGGTGCTACTCTTTGGCACATCTGGAAGGCTAGATGCTCCTGGTCTCTACCCAGCGTCAACTCAACTGCCATAGCCACTCTAACTAAGATTTTCTTCGATCTTACCGTAGCAGCTAAATTGGCTTGGGCAAAAGTGTGTGCAGGAATCGCCAAGCCCCAGAACGCCAGCTTGTCCTTTCCAGCAGATTTCAAGCCACCTGGGGAAGAGGTGACATCATATGCAATTGTGCAGGCCCTGACTCCTGTGAATGGCCAACCGATATCCCGCACCAATTGCAACAGCACAGATCCATCCTCTTCCGCTTCCCTTGAGTTCGAAAAATCCAAAGTGAACTGGAAGCATGTCAAGACTTCTACCAGGACAAACCTATTCTACAGATAGAAGCTCGGGCCAAGGTCTCTTCATGAATTCAGCTATTTCCTGTGTCAAGTCTCCCTAGCCCCTCTTTGATCAGATTTCATTGATTGCGCTAGGGATCGGTTTCTTCAGGGCCTCAATACCCTGGTATTTGGTTCATCCTCTGGACATAGAATATACGTTCTCTAAACACGTTCATAGTGTGTCATTAGTTGTCGGTATTGCAGCTGGTCATGGTTCGTCGGATCATCCGTCACGGAATGCCCTATGGAAATGATTTTGGTTCGCTCTGAGACTTGGCCACTATGTTCAATGTACCATGTAATAGACCCCAGAGTAATATGAGATCAATCGAAATTCGTTCAATGGGCCAACGGATGGTTGCCCATCCAAATGATTTTTCGTCATAGCCTTACACAGTTAGACACAGCTTGTCACAGTCTTACACAGCCTATCACAGCCTATCATAGTCTATCATAGCCCGACACAGCTTCATACAGCCAGTCACAGCCCGACACAGTCCGAAACAGCCAGTCACAGCTCGGCACAGTCACAGCCCGACACAGTTTGGCACAGCCTGTCGCAACATTCACAGGGAACGGTTATTATTGGCAGGGAATGACTGTGTGGGAACGACATCTGTAGAGGGAACGTGCATTCTGTCTTGAATGACAGTTAGTTAGTTAGGCGGTTAGAAGAGCTTGCAGGTAGAATAGGCAGAGTAGCAACAGAGGGGGACACTTCTTGGATCACGACTTGGTCATCAGGGAGAAAATGACGATCTTGAGCAGAGGGATGGAGAGCGCAGGGGAGGAAGAGACATGATCTGTTGATGCTTGATGAATGCAAGCTGTAGAGTTGTACTGTAGAACAGATTAAATACACCATGGCTTCGGCCTGATACTTGATAGATATTAATCTGATACATACTTCATACTCACACTGTGTAGAGAGACCTGAGTGAAGCTGTGGAATGAATGGATGAGTGGATGGAACCTGGTAGATTGCTGAAGCAATCTGATATTTAATTAGAGACAGTAAGGTAACTTGCTAACATGAATGCGAGAATGAATACAAAACGGAAGCACCCCCATGATACACTAGCTGTAGGTCATGACTGATTGTTCTAAGCGGGCTGAGTGCTTAGAGATTTCCAACTCTTCTATCTTGGAGTTCCCACCTCGGATAGCGAAGGGATGGGTGAGTAAAAGCCGCTCGACATTTGGTAACCATACTGGAGATCTGAGTCAAGAACAACCAGATGTGATAGGCATCTGGTGGGATCATGGTGGATGGAGAATGAAATAATTTGATGTGAATCAAATTCCCTGTGGAACTGAGAAAGAAAGATTGTCCAAACAATTCTTTCAGAGGTTCTTGGAATTGCCAGACGGTTGCAAATAAAACATTCTTAAGAGAGTGCATGATGCTGATCCTGAGTGGGGTCTGGAGAAAGGAGTGATAAAGATTTATCAACTGGCCTATAGAAGGAGAGCAAGTTGGTTACCAACGCTGGTTTATGTGATAGCATTGATATCCATTAAACGAGTGGAGTTTGAAAGCTGGGAGGAACGGAAAGTGAATGTTTACACTCATATGCATGAAGAACTTGTACTAGTAAAGAATTGGATTCCTAAGGATATCCTGTGGATCAAACTTACACCAAGAACAACTTTTCAGACGTGCTTGCCATATGGTTATATGGTAACGGAGTCTTCTAGTATAGCCAAGGGTGCATTAAAGCTTGAAAGAAATCCAGGCATATACGAGAGATACTACAGAAGAGAGTTTTGGTTATTGCCTCATTAAAGATATGAAAGATATGGGACATGAGTGATGAAAGAGAAGCTAGACTCCACAGATATTCAGCAAAAAAAGAAAGTTATTTGAAAGCTAATTATCCATATCTTTGGGAGAGAGGAATAGACATAGGGGAATCATCTGGACCTCTCACACCATTAAGACCAGAGAGTACATCACCCATACCGGAAGAACCAGAGTTGGATGCCACTCCTTCTTATTCTTTACAGAAAGATTAAGGGATTTGGTACAGGAAGAAGATCAGCCACGAGGGGAAAGATCTGAGGTACATCCCTGGATTAAAAATTTGACATAAATCTTTGATCAGAGTTGGCAAGGAACACCAAAAGCAGGAACTTCAGTTTCTGAAACATAAGACAAAGAAGGAGAGGATGATGTGGCAGAGCCAACGGAGAGTTCAAACTCTCCAACAGAGAGAAGAATTTGGAAGATGAAGAGTTTGAAGAAGTTTGAAGCCCATCTTTTGCCCGCATGTGCTTGAACATGTGCAGAGACACAACAGAAGAATAAATCATTTGCCTCCCCATCGACGCGCTCACCCCTCAAGCCATTCGAGAATTTAAATCAATTTTAAGCCAATGATTAGGTTTGCACTGCCTTTGATTGGGGGTTTCTGCCACGTATCGATTTTGTTTTTGGCTCAATTTTGTTCTGCGGCTTCAAGCATCCCACCGCTACTCCCCCGCCAAAATTTGGACCAATAAAAAATGTTCTCTTCGCTCACTATTGCAGAACTCTCTATGAAGAGTACATGAAGTAGAATACAAATCAAGTTTGGATTGCAAAACAGGGAAGAAAACTGTGGTTTTGGGTCCAAATGAATTTTGTTCGCTCCCAAATTTGGCACGCATGTTGCATATGGAATCATTACGCATACGGTTCAAAAACGGAATGAACCATGAGCACGCGAAACGCAGTCCAACAGGTCCCAGAGTAATAGAATATCCAACAGAATTCATGGCATCGGGTGAACGGATGGTTGCCTATCCAAATCATTTTTGTTTGCTTTCAAACTTTGCCAGTACGTTCGGGACATCCTCTCACAGTCCCGGACTGATATGAGATCAATCGAAATTCATTCGATGGCTCAACGGATGGTTGGCCATCGAAATGATTTTGGTTCGCTTTGAGACTTGGCCAGTATGTTCAATGTGCCATCTAAGAGGTCCCAGAGTAATATGAGACAAAACGAAATTCGTTCGGTGGCCCAACGGATGGTTGCCCATCCAAACGATTTTCGTTCGCTTCGAGACTTGGTCAGCATGTTCATCGTACCATCTGACAGGCCCCAGAGTAGTATGAGATCAATCGAAATTCATTCGATGGGCCAATGAGGCGTTCACTTGTCATCCAGTTTTCGTTCATTGCGGAAAAAAAAAATCTAGCAATGCGTGCACGGCTATTGCACCCATTGAACGGATGTGGTTGAAGCCTATCTTTTGCCCGCATGTGCTTGAACATGTGCGGAGACACAACAGAAGAATAAATCATTTGCCTCCCCATCGACGCGCTCATCCCTCAAGCCATTCGAGAATTTAAATCAATTTTTAAGCCAATGATTAGGTTTGCACTGCCTTTGATTGGGGGTTTCTGCCACGTATCAATTTTGTTTTTGGCTCAATTTTGTTCTGCGGCTTCAAGCATCCCACCGCTACTCCCTCGCCAAAATTTGGACCAATAAAAATGTCCAAAAAAAAAAGTGTTCTCTTCGCTCACTATTGCAGAACTCTCTATGAAGAGTGCATGAAGTAGAACACAATCAAGTTTGGAGTGCAAAACAGGGAAGAAACTGTGGTTTTGGGTCCAAATGAATTTTGTTCGCTCCCAAATTTGGCACGCACGTTGCATATGGAGTCATTACGCATACGGTTCAGAAACGGAATGAACCATGAGCACGCGAAACGCAGTCCAACAGGTCCCAGAGTAATAGAATATCCAACGGAGGGAAACAGTTGGATTCAAGGTACATGACCTTGAGGCTGCAATAGAGGGCAAGAGGTTGACTCGAGAAGATACATCAGTTGAGCTCCAGGTACAGGACCTTGAGGCTGCAAATGAGGGCGAGAGGTCGACAGGAGGAGATACATCAGTTGGGCTCCAGTTACAGGACCTTGAGGCTGCAAATGAGGGCGAGAGGTCGACAGGAGGAGATACATCAGTTGGGCTCTAGGTACAGGACCTTGAGGCTGAAAATGAGGGCAAGAGGTTGATAGGAGAAGAGTCCTCATGTGGACTCGAGTTACAGAGTCAAGAGGCTGACCATCAAACAATTGTCAGTAAGAAACTTTGGCAGCATCGGTCACGGTAGATTTTTTCCTAAACATTTGCACTAGGCGTTTGTTGCAGTTGATAGTAAAATTCTTGAGCAAAATATCAAGAATCACGTCGATTAGGTACCAGTTAATCTGAGCCGTAACTTCAGGGTGATATATGTACTGTTCATCTACGTGATGCGTCAGACTACCGGGAACATCAAGTGACAAAGTGGGTCCATCCAGATGGCCCCTGCAAAGCTGTGAGGGGCGCTCAATGTCATGTTCCAGCTTGCCACTACCATTGGCATTCTCTGTGCAAATATCATAAATTATGGTACATCCAAGGCTGACTGGGGTTGGCGTCTCTCTCTTGGATTAGCCGCTGTTCCGGGCCTTTGTCTCGGAGGAGGGCTCTGCCCCGAGACCCCTAATAGCCTTATTGAACGAGGCCACCTGGCCCAAGGATGTGCCACGCTAGAGAAAATTCGTGGATCCAGAAATGTCAATGCGGAGTATGACGATCTGGTAGAGGCGAGCGAAATCGCAAACAAGGTGAGGTTTTATCCGCTCCCAGGTGTTTTTGCAATCTAGTTTCAAACGTCTAATTATGGCTGTTAGTTTGATGGTTTTGAGCAAGGCTAGCTACTGGTCAGGAAAGAAGGTGGAGGTTTCAAAGTACCTCAATTCCACAGGTCTGGGTAATCTGATCGAGAACTGGGAATAAGTCAAACATATAGATCATGATTCATAAATCATCATGAACTGAACATGTTCTAGTGCTTGGAAGACCAAGGTTCCGAGTCCTTAATAAGCAACGGTAAATTTCAGCTAGAGCTCGAGAATGTTCGAGCTAGAGCTACGCAAGATACGTGGGATAAATGATCATGATTATTGCTGTCCAGATTGGAACTTCACCTGCACACCCCTTCCAAAGTTCTGGAAAATGAAAATTTGCTCCAGGATCTCGTGCATTTACATACCTAGTGATCGAAAGACCAACACAACTAGTTGCAAGGAAGATACATCATTTTGAACAATTTTCTCAGCGTCGAATGAGACACAAGGAGTCTACTGCTCGAATCGAAGGTAATAACTACTCACCAGCTTGAACCACAATTCTCTTTACAGGTCCTGGAATTGAATGATTAATGATCGCGTCCACATTTCCCGTCGCGATTGTGCTCTTTACAGCCGTCAAGGCTGTGCTACCAAAAGCTGGGCCTCATTTTGCAGCATGGACTGTTAGTGATTCAAAATCTTGCAGACTTCGCCAATTACAGAAAGAAGGGGGGTACCAACGTGCAGCTTTGTCTGACCCATTGGTACTTTCCTACCTGCAGGTGAAGCACCCATTCCGCAACATTTTAAAGAGGAAAAACCGCCCTCAATTGGTGATGGCAGTAGTCATCCCAATTTTCCAGCAACTTACCGGAATCAATGCTATAATGTTCTACGCCCCCCTCCTCTTCAACACCCTTGGCTTCGGCCTAGATGCTTCCTTATATTCGGCAGTCATTACTGGCGCCGTGAACCTTGCAGCCACTTTTGTGTCTGTTTTCACGGTCGATCGCTGGGGACGAAGATTGTTGTTTCTGGAAGGTGGAGTCCAGATGTTCGTCTCTCAGGTTGGTAAATATCTTAGTTCTTGCGGGGTAGAATATGGTTTCATTTTCCTCTTGAGCAAGTGGGTTCAGTCAATGTTACTTCCTCACATTGAAGTGAGTAAAACTTGGTGCTGAGGGTCATGAATGTTCTTCTTGTTGGGACTTCTCTCAAGTGGATAGATCTATGTCCAGAATAATGTACCGATACTCTGTATCGCTTAAATTGGAGTGCGACCAAGATTCACGTCTTCACCACAAAACAAGGTGGGGATGTGGGAGTGGAAAGAAGGAAAGCATTATAGAAGCCAGAGTACCATTGCGAATAGCTCACCCTGTATGGGACTAACGCTGGGTGTGGGCGTATTTGCAGATTATTATTGCGATCATTTTGGGACTGAAATTTGGAGGTGACAAGGTGTTGCCTGAATTCTTCTCAGAGCTGGGTGTACCAGAAGTCATGATGACTTAACTTCAGGATTTTCACAGGAGGAAAGACGATGAGTACTCTAGCATACAACTGTGCTAACTATATAGAAACAGAGACAAAGACAGGTTTCTGGAGAGACACACTTTACTCCAGAGAGAGATTGAAAGAGATTTTTTCAATGGCCTGAAGTGCCTACTTAAATACACAAACCTCAACTTTAGATATTTCTATTCGAAGTCGTAGTGTTATTCCTATCTGCACTCCTCTACCTTTTCCTGTCTCTGTCATGACATGAATAGCAAAAGCATCTAACAATATCCAACTTGCTATTCAGGGAGCATCAGTAACATTGAAGGAAACAAACTCTCTAACACTCCCACTTTGTGAATCTTCATTGTTCACATAACCCTAGCTGTATTCTGCATTGTTCCAACTTCGGTCTTGGAACACCTTTCGTCAAAATGTCAGCTGTCAGCTCCTCTGTCGTACAATAATGAAAGACAATCTTTTGCGCAAGGACTTGATCCCTCACAAAATGATGCTGAATATCAACATGCTTGGTTCGAGCATGAAAGACTGGGTTTTTAATCAAAGCAAGGCTACCTTGGTTATCGCTCTTGATCGGGGTTGCCTTCTCTTGGATGAAGTTCAGCTCATTCAAGAGCGTTCGCAACCACATCACCTCCTTTGCAGCTTGGGCAGCTGCCATGTATTCAACCTCTGTAGTAGACACAACAACTGTAGGTTGCTTTTTACTAACAAACATACCAACACCTTTTTTCCACCAGCTAGAACAGTTGCTAACCATAACTCATAAAATGAAGGCCACCATCCATTACCCAGCTACACCCCTCCACACCCACACAACCACCACATTTCCCCGAATCAAAACAAACAAAGCCTGGGGCATGGCACAATCGCGCCCCCCCCCAGGTAATACCACACAACCCCTTCCCCAATCCCCTCAATATATCACAACAACACCACCCTCAAGTATCCCCCGGCAAACTCACACTACACTGATGGATCCCTCACCAAACCTAATGCAAGATATGGAATTTATCACGCCGGCAGCGGTCGGGGTGTTGCCCTCCGGCTCCCTGGCCCTGCCACCATTCTAAGGGCTGAGCTCATGGCCATCCACGACGCTCTCTCTCTACTTGCCGTCTTCCCCCCCCCCCCCCCCCATACTGTATCTTCACTGATAGCCTCACCTCTCTATTTCTTATTCGAAACCACATCTCCCACCCTTCTTCCCATCATCATCACCCCGACCGCAACCTCGTTGCCGCCATTGTCCAAAAGGCCATCTCCAAAAACCATCCAGTCCATTTACTCAAAGTCCGCTCGCACACTGGCATTCATGGTAATGAGAAAGCAGATCTACTCGCTCAACTCGGCGCCTCTCAACCCATAATCGAACCCACACCCAACCCTATCCACATCGCCCATACCCACCCCTTCTGGTTTATACACCCCGTCCCAGACCCCCCTGTACCCAGACCGGTCCAGAACCTTCTGACCACTCTAACTAGAGAAGCAAATAAACAAGCTGCAGCCTCCATCAGCCACACCAAAGTACACATCCAAAAGTGGACTCAATCAAATGTATTGCACCATAAACTCTCAAATCATTTCTGGCTAACCAAAACTACTACTGACGCACAAATCCGACAAACACTCAAATTCAGATACGCCCAATACATGGGTCACCAACGCAAACACATCTTTTGGCCGCATATGTTCCCATCCCCATACTGCCCATTATGTTCAACCACTCACCAAGCTCGTGACACCTGGCCACATCTCCTCAGCCAATGTACGCACCCGATCATACATGGCCTTCATATCACACGACACAATCAAGCAGTCTGACATCTCCATAAATTTTTCTAAATCGTGCTGAAACCAGATGGTTCTCGCTCATAAACGCTGGCACCTACCAAGGTCGGCCACCCGACCACACTGTGCCATCCTGGCTGCTACCATGCATATGTACCCAATCACCATGCTCATGCCCTGCTAGGCTTTGCCCGGACATACTCCTTGTATAAGGCCTACCCATTAACACCCTACCCCCCACCTTACCTTCCCCACAATTCACCATTCATTTCATTGAATTCACATTTTGCCAGGATCGTTACCCCAATGACTCGATTTTAGAAAAACGTCAAAAATATGCCCCGTTTATCCTTGCAATCCGACGGTATGGTTGGAAAATTGGCCCATTAACCGTCATCACCGCCGGTACTCGAGGCGGCATTCATAACGCCAGTATCAATGACATACATGATAACTTCAAAATTCCCACTCTTCCCATCCACAAATGCTTCAAAGCAATTCACCTCACGGCACTCCGTTCACTCACAGCTATTATCACCAACAAATGCCAACTGGAATCCGGCACTTCAAACGCACCCTAGGTCCCCCAAGGTACCCCTGGGTACCCAGGCGTACCATAGACTCCCCTACTTTCTCCGGTCACTTGGTGTCTTGCAGGACACCTTTCTTTTTATAGGGCCCACCCCCGAAAGGGGGCAGTAGCTGCAAGGCGAAAAGACTCTTAGTAAGGCGGCTTCGGCCGGAGTCTTCTCTCTCTCTCTTGCTTTTTACTATTCCAGTTGATTGCGGCACTGCCCAAAGTAAAGGCATAACCTGTGGTGGACTTCCTACTATCCAAGTCCCCACCCCAATCTGAATCGCATTTGCTCCACCCTTAAACTGCAAAACCATCTGTTGAGTCCCCTTCAAATACCTGAAGATTCTCTTGATTGCTTTCCAATGAGCAATCCCCGGATTTGCCATAAACTGACTCACCATTCCAACTGCAATTGCTATATCTGGTCTAGTGCCTGTCATAGCATACATCAGACTGCCTTGTGTTTGAGCATACCCCTTAGCCACTAATTTGGCTTTCTACCTCTCCACTTCTCCTCCAGCATTTCGCTTGATGCAGAAGACCCACTTACAACCAATGGCTTATCTTCCAGGTGGTAAGGTAACCAACCTCCAAGTCTTGTTCTCCTCCAGGGACTTCAGCTCCTCCCTCATAGATGCTTCCCACTCTTTGGCTTGGTCTCCCATTCTTGCTTCCTTAACATTCTTGGGCTCCTCTATTTCCAAAATGTTGGTCGCTTCATCCTCAACAAAGCTTCCAAAGATCTTTGTGGGTTTTCTGATTCGCTCACCTCGCCTTGGCTGCAACTCTGTCACTATAGGTTGAATGGATGGTAAGGGCTCCACTTCCACTTCTCCCACTGGCTCCACTTCTCCCACTGGTTCTTGTGCTTCCAAGGGATTCCAAATCTCTAATGGCAGCTCCTCCTCAAAGCTTGTTTCCAGAATCTGTTCATCAGTCTTTGGTACTTCTGTAGTTTTCTCCAATACCACTACATCCCGACTGGTGACCATCTTTCTCTTCTCAGGATCCCATAATTTGTAGTGTTTGCCATCCCCCGAGTACCCAACAAAAATGCATCTTACACTTTTCGGCTCAAGCTTGGACCTAGTCTCTTTAGGCTTGTGCACATAAGCTACACTTCCAAAGACTCGCAAATGCTTAACTGATGGTTTTCTTCCAGACCATGCTTCCTCTGGTGTTGCCCCTATCACAGCCTTGGTGGGGCATCTATTCCTGATGTAAGCAACTGTCACAACTGCTTCTGCCCAAAACATATATCCAAGACCCTCATGATGTAGCATACACCTAGCACTTTCAATCAGAGTTCTATTCATCCTCTCAGCAACCCCATTCTGTTGCGGAGTATATGCTGCAGTGAACTGTTGATGAATTCCCTCTTGCTTACAGTACTAACGAAAATTACCAAAAATGTATTCTCCTCCATTATCACTTCTGAGTTGCTTGAGCTTGCACTCACTTGAAGTTTCTACTCCCACCTTGAACTCCTTGAACTTACTTAGCACCTCACTTTTCTGCTTCAGAAAGTAGCACCATATCTTCCTAGTACAGTCATCAATGAATGTGACAAAATACTTACAACCTCCCAAAGAGCTGTTCTTCATGGGTCCACATATATCGGAGTGCACTAACTCCAAGGGCTTAGAAGCTCTGTTTGCTTCACCACTTGCAAAAGGAAGTCTCTTCTGCTTGCCAAGCAAGCAACCTTTGCAACACTGTAGATAGCTTCACATGGCCTAGCGTCCATTCCATCCACTAGATCAAGTTTTTGCATTTGCTGAAGTCCTGAAACACTAAGATGTCCCATTCTTTTGTGCCAAAGTGACACATCTTGCTTTTGGTCTCTTCCAAGATGAGCATATTCATCTGCCATCTCTGAGCTACAAAGCAATCTATACAGTCTACCATCCCTCGCAGCTTTTGCTATGATATTTCCATAATCATCTTTGATCCGACAATTTCGGCTA
This sequence comes from Takakia lepidozioides, assembly GCA_030704615.1. Lineage (NCBI taxonomy): Eukaryota > Viridiplantae > Streptophyta > Takakiopsida > Takakiales > Takakiaceae > Takakia > Takakia lepidozioides. The sequence continues at coordinate 29,175,249 of CM060734.1, forward strand.
CCAAACTCAACAAATAAGTTCTTGGCTGTAGCCTTACTGACTGAGAAAAGGTTCTTGGCCAAACCTGACACAAATAGCACATCATGCAGATGACCATTTTCTACCTTGTTATTGACTAACATGTCAATAACTATAGATCCTTTTCCCACAGCCTCTTGTATCGAATTATCTCCCAAGTAAATCCTAGTCTTAGGAATCTCCTTCAAATCTGAGAATAATTCTTTCTGAAAAGACATATGTTGTGACGCACCAGAGTCAACATACCAGCTCCCTGATTTTGGGGGATGCCTCCGCGTGAGCGCGGTCAAGCTCACGCCACGTCACCGGTTCTCGCCACATTGGCTCAAGGGTCCGACGCCACGTCAGCAGTCTTCGCCAGCGTGGTTGACGCCACGTCACGCCTCGCCATGTCATTTCCACGGGCGTACCTATGACCGCGGACAGAACAGGGAAAAAGGGGCCTATAGCCGCGGAATTGGTAGCCGTAGACAGTTTTTTTTTTTTTTTGCATTTGACATTCGGCATTTGGATGGATGTGATGATCGGTGCCGATCATTACTTCTAGTTTTTTTTTTCTTTTTTTTTCTTTGCTTTTGATATTTTGCATTTGGGTGGATGTGATGATCGGTGCCGGCCATCACTTCTGTCGGTGCCGCCGATCTTTTTATTTTTATTTTTATTTTTTTTGGGACATTCGGCATTTGGGTGGATGTGATGGTCAGCACCGACCATCACTTCTGTCGGTGCCGCTGATCATCACTTTCTGTTTTTTTTATATTTTTGTTCTTATTTAAATTTAAATTGGCTTTTGACATTCGGCATTTGGGCGGATGCGATGGTCGGTGCTGACCATCACTTCTGCCAGTGCCGCCGATCATATATATATATATAATTTTATTTTTATTATTTTTGGACATTCGGCATTTGGGTGGATGCGATGGTCGGTGCCAACAATCACTTCTGTCGATGCCGCCGATCATCACTTTCCGTTTTTTTTTTTTGTTTTTTTGTTTTTTGTTTTTCGACATTCGGCATTTGGGTGGATGTGATGATCGGTGCCGACCATCACTTCAGTTACCGATCACCACTCTCCGTTGTTTTTTGTTTTTTTTTTTTTTTTTTTTTTTTTGGCTTTTGACATTCGGCATTTGGGTGGATGTGATGGTATCTGCCGACCATCACTTCTGTCAGTGCCGCCGATCTTTTTTTTTGGCTTTTGACATTCGGCATTTGGGCGGATGTGATGGTCGGTGCAGACCATCACTTCTGTCAATATCGCCAATCATCACTTTCTCTTTTATTTTTATTTATTTTTTGGCTTTTGACATTCGGCATTTGGGTGGATGTGATGGTCGGTGCCGACAATCACTTCTGTCGGTGCCACCGATCATCACTTTCCGATTATTTATTTATTTATTAAATAAATTTAAGGTGACTTTTGACATTTGGCATTGGGGTGGATGCGATGGTCGGTGCCGACCATCACTTCTGTCGGTACTGCCGATCATCATTTCTGTTTTTTTTGTTTTTGTTGTATGCCCAGGGAATGCCACTTGTTTCTAGAATTCCACATCTTGAAGGGGAGGAGAGATTCGGCTCTTGTAAGAGGAAATTGAACACCCCACCTGGCTCGGATTCCGATTCGCAAAGGGCAGACCGTGATAACTTCTCGAAGCCTCGTGTTCCCCTGCATGACATATCAATGTCCGGAACCTCCATTCTGGAAGAACCTCCGACACGACGGCAGGCTCTAGCATCAAACAGTGCCATTGAAAGTCCATACGGCTAACCAGAAGCCAAAAACCACAAGTTCTGGTTCTGCGCAGACGATTGTAGTAGATGTGTGCATGGAACTGTATGTCCTTCCGTGGTGATGAAGCCAGCTTCTCCAACCGTTTGGCCCGTCAAGGTGGGAACACATCTCACGAGTCAGGAGATTGCAATGCAGGAGGAGGCAGACTTTTCCCTTGCGAGACAACCCCAACTGCATGCATGTGCTTCTACTTCTGCATCCTCTCGGGTCCCTCCGACAAATCCTCACTTGTGGCCAACCAAACGAGATGGAAAGCTGGTTCGGCGTTTCCCTCCAACCGCTGAACACTTCGTCAAAGTGGAGTCCGCAAGAATGCTCCAAGCTCGTGTTGCAAGCACCACGGAAGTGCCCAATCCAGGATATGGTCGGGTGTACACAATGATCACTTCGACATCTGTTGTTCATGACAGGGCCTACGACATCACGGTTTCCAATTTCCCCAATTGCACATGTCCCGATTTTGTGAATATGCTATCAACCAGTTTGGGCAAGAGAGGTAAATTCATACCCTACAAACATTTGTATTTCATATTTTTGAAGAGGATGGTTTGCGATCCCAAACGTGACAACTTCGTTCACCAGGCCACTCTGAGTTTCAACGAGGTCGATACTCTATTGCAGCGGGATACAACACATAGGTAGCATCTGCTATGCAATGTGGTATGTGGACGACCATGCTATGAAATGTGCAATTTGCAACATTGTCATGGAAATTCAATTCAAATCAAGTCGTTTGCAACATCGTCGGCGGTGCAATGATATGACATCCCTTATCCCTCCATTATACTTCCAACTATACTGAGTGAGTCTGAGTGACAACTTTTAAAAGCACATGCATCATTGCACATTTCGAAGTCTACATGTTTTCATGTCGCTATGCACTGCAATCATCTTTTGAAGATGATCATAACTCTCATTGTTATTTGGGGAGGCAGCAAGGTCTTCCCGTGGCAGCCTCTATGGCGCATACTTTGTGAGGATATTTTCTCGTCCTTGTAATTGTAAAAGTGAAACAAACATTTGTAATTGCACAATGTTGGATGCTACAATTGTAGGCCCCATGGTAGTCTTCATTGTATTCAGCCAAGGATTCCCTGCATTAATCCCATGGTCATAGGACCATCCTCGGTTATAGGCGGCGCATGTTCATGCTGACGTGATAGATGACGGCGCAGTGCCACATCAACATTTGTCGTCATATCAGCCTGCTGACATCATGCTCACGCCACGTCAACGTGGGTGCACGCTCACACCATGTCAGCTGGCGTGAGCATACACTCACGCCACGTCACTCCTGCGTGAGCGTACGCTCGCGCGTTCACGCGCAAGGCTCACGCCATTGCGTCGTTGTCTGATTTTGAAGCTTCTGGACGTGAAACAAAAACATTCTCAAGTGTATGTGCTTGCCCCTTCTCTACGAACCTCTTTGGATGCGGGCATTCTCATGCCCAATGGCCGGGCTCATGGCAATTGTTACAGTTGCCTCTCCGCTTGAACTTTTTCTACGGTTGTTGTTTTTTCTGTCCATATGACTCTTTGGGTTTCCCCTTCAGCTTCTGTACATAAAAAGTTTTTTCATCACTTGAAGATGTCCCTTCTGCATTCATCTTCATCTCCAACTCCTCATGCAGCAACCTCCCATTTACAAGTTCCAACGTCAGAGCATCTGTCCTAGTCTCTAGAGCAGTAATGAGGTTGTGATAGTTCTCTGGCAAGCTTAACAACAAAATCATTACTAACATGCCATCACTCACTAACTCTCCCACTGCATCTAGCTGTAGTGACAATTCTCTAAGCTTATTGATGTGACTTGTCATGGCGTCTCATGACTGCATCTGTATGTTCATCAGCTGTCTTAGAAGGTATAGTTTGTTTGCTGACCTTCCCTGGGCTTTGTCTGAGCCCCCTTGTTGCCTTGAGCACGTTAGGGGGTCTGTTGTTGTTGGCTAGGAACCCCACTTCTTTGTGTCTCCTTGCCAAACCCCAACATAACCACTCGCTCCTCCACCATGTTGAGCTCTATCCGCTCTGTTAACAAAAACACATTTGCTAGGGTGGGTTGGGCCACTTGTAGGAGAGTTGCATCCCGCACCTTTCTCCTCAGCTCCTTATCCAATAGTCTTTCTCTTTCTCGACATTCGCTAGGTTTTTCTTCGTAGCGTCGGCTCGTTCTTGCTCGGCATCAGAAGACAAACCAGAGAATTTGTCGTTGCTTCCAGATGCCATTCTTTGGGTGACGAATCTGGATCGTTCTTGAAAGACTTTGCAGAAAATTTTGGGTTGTACAATTTCCATAGAATTTGTTTGAAGCAACGTAATTACTACTTCCCAAACATATTATCCTTGAAACAGTAGGAGTGCGTGCACCCAACCTGTACGGTGTAACGCGTGTAGGTACTATTCCGTCTTCCAGTTCACCTAATCCTCTCTCAATGATCTACAAGTTGATCGTGAGGAGAGAGACAAGTGCACTTCCACAGGAGCAGTGCCTTCTAAATGGCCATACTTTTCGAACATGGAACAAATTTTTGCTACAAATCCGAAAACAAGTGGTGTGCCAGGTGCTATTGACGATGGCGAGAGACTAAACACCAAGTGGACTATGCCATAAGCTTTCGAAGGGCATGTTGATGATAATGTTGTGCCAAACACTTCGAGGTACTGCACACAGGATGATGGAGGTAATCCGAGGTGCACACAGGATGATGGAATAAATATCGATGCAAATGTGGAATGCATTAATTTGGAGGAGGCAAGTCCTGTCAATATTCCGACCACCCCTACCACCCCACGATCAGCAAGAGTTGCCCATGCCGGGGTGGTTGGTAAACCAAACAACAAGACCAAAAAAAGAAGGCGGAGCTCCAGTGGCAGCCCCAATGCCGCAAAATCCCTTGCTGGTGCTATGGTCAAATTTGGTGAATTCTATCACAAAACAGAGGTGGAGAGGATGCGTCAAACTGCGGAAATGGAGAAATTCCGCCTTACCATGCAACTTGAAATGACAAAGGCTTTGGGTGGACAATCCTCTACACCTCCCGCTCCTCCTGAATAGCCATAGGGCCTCCAAAGTAGTTTATTTGCTTGTGATTTAAAAGAGTGCATTGTTGCCTCTTCATTGTTCAACGGTCCTCACTATTATGTGAAAGCAAATAAATGATTTCAATTTGCAACCACTTCTCTGTACAATCAGATCACACATTTGTACCAGAGTCGTTTAGAGTCATAATTATAATTCTTACAGTCCTTACAGTACTTATAGTCCTTATATTACTAGCAGTCCTTACAGTCATAGATGCAGAATCATTATGGTCCTTACAACCCTCCAATGTGTATGTTTAATTGGGTTGTGTATTCTCTTATGTTCATGCTTGAAGCCCTTTTGCTCTTATGTTTATGCTTGTAGTCCTCTTGCAATCATTAATCTTTATTATGCTCTTATGTCCTTATGCTCTTGTGTACCCTTATAGCCCGTCTTATGTTCATGCTTAATTATGCTTTCAGTCATTACAACACTTACAGCCTAGAGTTCAATTTAGAATTCATTACAATCCTCTTACATTAGAATATCCATGTTTACATGCTTACAATGATCATGTCTGTTCTTAGATTCCTCTTATGTACATGCTTACAATTATTATAGACATGCCCTTGCAGTCCTCTTGCAATTCTATGTAACCACACCACATGAGATTGGCCATAATTGTGCACCAAATTTATTGCTGTGTGCATGTGCAAATTTTGCACCATGCCTTGGTTACATTGGTTCATATCATCTATTCTCTAACCATTGCTGGAACAATGCTTGTCGCATGGCAGTGCCTGCACGCTCCGCCCGTTTTTCCCCCATAACAATAGCAGGCGGAGGCACATTAGGATTGTTGTCATTGTTCAAAGGGTCATGTGGCAATTCTCCTCGCCACACCTCCCCATTATCGATGCAAAAATTGTGCAATACGCAACATGCCACAATCGTTTGTGGTGCATATGGTATTGCAACGTTTAATTTCTGCAATATCCTCCACTTGTTTTTCAACATGCCATAAGCATTCTCGATTTTAACCCTTCCTTTTCGTAGACATTTGTCATATGCATTCTGGTCACCTGTGCCAATGGCCCTTGTATGATGAGGTTTTTGACACCACGTTCGAATTGGATATGCCGCATCCCCCACAAGAAAATGAGGCCATTCTGCGTCACCGGCTCTAAGGAGCGGTTCTTTTATGATTACTCCAGTTCTCAATTTTTGCCACAACGAACTGCATCTAAAATGTGTGGTATCATGCGTTCCACCCGGTCGATTCACACACACATCCAAAAAGCATCTGTTGTGGTCACATACACCTTGCATCAATATAGAGAACCCGCCTTTATGACAAAAATAATCGGCGGGCACATACTTCACGTCTGGTTGTCGCCACAAAGGAATTTGGGATCCATCAATTGCTCCCCACATATTACGAACTCCTGTTAAGTTCTCAAAACCTGCAATGATGTCCTCTAAATATTCTCTGGTAGGCAAAAATATGAATTGACGGTACAAGTGTGTTGCAAGAACAACAGTAATAAGTTTTGTGTAATCAGTCACAGTTGATGGTCCTACACCCATAAGATTGGCCACTTTTCTCACTGGCAAGTTGTGTGCGAGTCTAATCAAAACAAGGGCTACTGCATGTTTAGGGTGAAGAGGGGTTCTCATGGTAGTGATTTGTTTTTCAATGAACGGTGTCAACAGGCTCACCAATTTCAAGAAGTTGATATGAGTCATACGGTATTCTTTTTTCCACCGTGAATCGAGCATGCCATCTCCAAGCTTCTGGCCAAATTCGACAATGGATGGTCTCCCACAAAACATATTGTCTGGGTAGTTTCCACCAAGCTTTGTTGCATCTCCGTCTCTTCCAAAGTCTTGCAAGCCATGGCAGCAAATATACAAAATGTAAACAGAGTAAAAGAAGTAACCCCTCCAAGCTCATCCTCACCCACATCTGAGCCAAAGATTAACCAAAAAATCAAATAAATATGCATCATGTACACCTAGTACTAACTGTCATAAACAGCTTGTACACTTAGTACTCTCCAGTATAACTCTCATGAGCTTGTACTCCTAGTACTTGCATAACTCTCATAAGTGTATCACATAGTACGAGCAGAGCTCTCACAAAAACAGAGGCAAAATCCCTTGCTTGGGCGTGGCTAAACTCAATGTTGCCTCACATGTGCATATCACGTGTGAACATGTTGCACCGTCCCTCCCGTCCGTCCCCCTTCACGCGTGCGGAGGGCCCGCCACTATGGCTGGACGGGACGGACGGATTTACGTCGTGTGAACCTGCCTTCAATCAGCAATCCGACATGAACAAGTAGCTTCAATTGTCGTGCGCTGTCAAAAATGTCTGGCTTATATTGATCATCTGAACTCTGGTGCGCATACATGCACTCAAATAAGCGACATCCTGCAATTGCATGTGAGGGTGGGATCATATCAGTTCTTCAGATTCCATTTTGAAATTGAGATCTATCATGTAGATAAGGGAAAAAAAGGGAAAGGGCACTTCATCAGTCGGTTATCCATTCAACTACCCAACTGTTCAAAACTGAGAGTTTCTATTTGTAGTTTTACTCTTTTGCCCCTCTTTCTTTTCTATATCGGAAGTCAAATATAAAGTTTGCAGATTTCTAGAGACTATTGCTCAACGCACAGCCCAGCAAGGGGCCAATGGACGGTTGAAGGCACACGTTGAAGGATTGAACCCAGGATCACCAAGTAGTTTCACCAAGTTTCCAAACAAGGATTTTGTGTCTTCCTCAAAATGCAGTGTGTTTTGAGGTGCACGCCACCATGGACATTGTGGAGTGTCCTGGGCCATCATCTTCCCTGCCCACACTGAACAAACCGACCAAAAAATTCTTCTCTAAGTTGTGCCTGCAGTTTGGATTCACTAGCAGGAACCCAGTCACACTCAGGCTTGCCTTCTCTAAACTCACTGTGAGATACATTAGACAAAACTACTGCTGATCTCTTCCGAGTAGACTGCATGTTTGAATTAGCCATCTCAAATAAGCCTCATGGAATAGCTTACGCCTCCATCCTACACTCATCTAACTCTGTGTTCACACCATCTGCAGCTTTAACACCGTACTTTTATGACAATCAAACTCCTGAGCATCGTTCGGACCATTCTCTCCTTCATCCTCCGACCTCCTTCCTTTCCAGCTGGTGCTCTCAGATTTTCCTTCTTCTCCACTGCTATCATCATGGTAGATGTCGCTGCTAATGCCCTGGGCCCCACCTGACAGTTGGTTCGTAATCTGCAAGGGTCCCTGCAGGATGGTCTACCTGGTAAGCATACCGACTTTATCCAGACTAATCAATAATATGCATGCACTCAAAGGACCCAATCATTGACCCTAAAGGTTTCCTCATGAAAAGCAACAAACCACAAGTCAATGGAAACTATGTTTCACTGAAGCAAATTGCATATTTAGAGTAAAACTCCAGACTTACATTTCAAGGGGGCCCATAAAAGAGGAAGATGAGACCACACAAAGTTCTTTACAATCTTGAAGGATATGCTAGTTCAAGTATAACCAAAATAAATCTAATAATTAAGTTCTAGTATTGACAATGACTCAAGTCAATCGATAATTGACAGTCGACGGCAATCTTGCAGTACATCACAAGCTTACTTGTGGGGAGCTCTGGGTCTGGGAGGCAGATTGTTGTGGTTCAAAGCAGGGAGGGTGGTGCATGTGGAGAGGACCTCCACTTTTCCCTTTGTTCACACCAGAGAAATACTCTTCAGGGAGAGAGGGTTGGCGATAGTGTGACTGTTGAGTGGGGGTGCTGGACGCGAAGTCATAAGGGCCCCCTGTAGATGGCTGAGTGGCTGCCACTGCAGCCTTCGCATACTGTGGTGGTACCCAAATCCCCCCTAGCACGACCAGCTGTGGTGTTAGCTGAGGTGCTCCTGTTTGTGGAGATAGGCTAAGTGGTCTTCGGGTGTGCAGCCGATATTTCTGCACAGCAGATAAGTCCACTGCACATTGTTAGTCCTAATGAACAGCATAAGTGAACTGACATATAGAGAAGCCCTAAGTTGATTTGAAGTTGATACAGAAGAAAACAAAGTTATTGTCCTTGCATGGTGCCAGGTGTAGGAAACTGGGGCTGACAGAAACCTCTATGGTAACATCAGCAATTTGATATCTGTCACATGTGAGCATGGCCTAAATTGAGTGTTGGGACGGACTGTACTGTGGATGGAAGAAAGGAGTACCTGTAGATGGCTCTTGACTTCATCATTTGTAAGTCCATCAACCTTCATTAGTTCTCGAATCTGCTTTGGTGTGGCAACTGAACAAAATAACACAGCAGTTCAATCATGATGCAGCAAAGGTATAGTACTACTAGCTAATTAATGTAGTCCACTCTGCAGAAGCATGGACAATACTATCCCCTCTGTGTGGATAAAACAACAACCACGAGGTTTCAAAGCTCTCCCACATAGCACCCCAGACTCGCACTTTTCTAGACAGGGAAATGATGCAGGCTGGAGGCTTGCAGCAATGATGAAGGTCACTTGCTTCTATTAGAGCATTGATTGTACCTTAAGTTTGCTTAACCCTTCTATAGCATTCAGCTCCTTATAAATTAGGATTAAAACTGCCCCCTTACCTAACCGATACGATCCAAACAAGCTCACAGCATTGGAAGCCCTTCCAAACAGGAAAGATAATGTAAGTGCATATTAAACTCCATCTGTAAATGGACCACTTGAAGGGACAAACACTTTGAAGGCAAAGAAAGGTTAACAACCTTGGGAGCCGCCAAGCTGCTGGAGAGCACTTACAAACCGGCCGTGAAGCTCAGGTGACCAACACCTGCATGAGAACATTACAATAACAACAATTTCTGAAAGTCAGGTGCAAGTGCACAGAGGGATTTATTTTTGAGTGGGAGGTCATCACACTAGGCACTACTTGGTCGGCCAGGTTCTAAAAAATGTTCACAAACTGGTGGGAGGACCCCGACTCTGACAGCAAGCCTAGTTGTCCACATCACCTTACACTAAGTCAAAGCGTGCACCATCTTCACAAAGTTCTGAAGTCAGAAGACAATACCTTCGCGATTTGCGCTGTGATTGACTACAATTGGTACTCATTGCCCCAGACACTCCATTTGACGTTGGCCCCATATCCTTGCAGCCTAGTGCATCCAGCTCTTGTTCTGGTGTCCGTAAGTTTATGTCAATGCTTCCAACCTCTGATTCAGCTGCGCCAAAGACATGACCATTGGGGCTAGATACCCGTTCCACAGACAAGAGGCCACAGTCAGCCCCAGTACTCCCCATACCACCTGCAGGCTGTGCCATAAGGGGTGCAGTGGCTAGTGGCTCTCTTATGAATGGTTGGAAAGCCCCCACTGGTCGATGCCGTGGCCTTAGGAGAAGTTGTGAGGTAGTGATCGAGCTCTGTTCCTGCTCCGGTTGTGCAAGATCCGACAGTCTACGGACATCTTCCCGTGATGATTCCTTCTGTTTGGTCAAGCAACGAGGAGTCACAACCGAGAACATCTCTTCACAATATTTCCCACTTAGACCTACCTGACCATACATCTCTGCAAGTGAAACTCTGCCAAATTGCATACTTGCAGGGCGATGCTCAATAGTACTCCAAACGCTGTCGCTAGGCACATATGCAACTGACTGCAAATGATACATGACATATTCATGGCACCCTACTAGTAGACAAGCTTAGCTTTTTGTATGAGGATCTTACACACCTTGTTTGAGAGGTCCGATTGTTTGGACTGTTGGGTCCAGAGTTGAGCTTCTGCGATCCAGGAAGGTCGTCCTTCATCAACCCCACTTTGGGCAGGCTGTTCCATTGGTTGATCTCCTTCATCATCGCCCACGTCTTCTCTATGGTGTCTTTCCCACCTCCTCTTCAAAGGCAAGAACTCCTCCAGCATCGGTCTCCCGTTTGGGCTCTCGGTATCACTCTCTCTCTCCTCCAAAGAATTGCAATGAAGCTGAAGGTGTTGTAATGCTGTGGGAGAGCTTGGCTGACAGTCTACAAGCTGCTCCTTGGACTTCTTAATGGCTGTGCAAAACAAGTTATAAAGTATTAGTTGCGGTGCCATAACTCGTCACTGAGATCATAATGGATACATTTGACCATACGGCATATGGTATAGAAACCAAGCTATGGCGAACCATTGAGATGCTCATGGTAAAGAGTAAAATTGGGCACTTCTCTCTCTCTATCTCCTTCTCTGTCCCCACAATACATCGTGCAAACTCCAGGGACAATCAATCCTTCTCAAAAATAGGGAGATCTTCAACCCACCATCATCAAGTAGCTGCATGCAAAGGGGAAGCTCTCGCTTAAACGCTTCAATCTTGTGCCGTTCATCCTCAATTGCTCGTAAGTACTCCTCTACCTTTTGCATGTGCTCTAACAGGTTTCCCACAAAGGGTGGGCCAGTTTTGCACACGGTGGTTGTGGGTGAATTACTCCTAGGCACTTCAGTGTGGCCTAAGGTGAGGTCAGATGGTGAACCCATGGTCTCTTCATACACCAGCAGCACAAGAGTTTCTTGAACCTGACTGAAATCATGTGCAACTTAGTGTTATTCAGCTTGTCACCATTCCAAAGAAAAAAAATGTTGCGAATGAAATCCCTTTCAAAGCATGAATATAATCTAGAGTTCATGGTATGACATATGAAGCAGTGAATCAATTGACCGCCAGAAACTGGACCTAGGCCATCTGATCTTCAGTCCAAAAATATGGACGAATTTTTCGAATTATTTGAGCCCACCCACCCTGGAGAAATGAAATGGTGCTTTATAACGTCCGAGGGAAGCTCATAGAGCTTATGGGACAAAATAGAAGAAAACATGAGACCAAGAAACCCACAACGGTTGGTTTCACCTTCAAGTTAGATCAAACCTCACACCTATCAGTTTGGTAAACCATGTGACGCACTGGTTCAAACAAATTTTTAATCTGAGCCAAATGTTAAGGTTGGATTGCCCTGCTTATAAAATGCAGCACCTTTCAAGACATTGAACTATTGCTCAAGAACTACTGATGCCCACTGCTTTACAGCAAGCATAAAACAGTCGCGACCCTCCTTTTATGTAGAGGTCTGATTTGAGCTTTTCAACCGAATGACTTTTTGGACGACTTCATCCCCACGTATTTTGCGATTACTTCAAAAGTCAACCTGTAACTGAGAAACACAGAGCCTTAACTGCCTTTGAGATCAACGCTGGTTTCAATCTCTGAATACTTTACAAACTGACAAAGCGGTCTCGCTTTAGTCTTTGACGCAGGGATCCAAATCAGAGAGATTGACAACTGTGGTGCCAGTCGAAATAACACCCAGAGGTAGACGTCATATTTGCGGACTTTTTGAAAGCTATGCCGTGGGTGCTTCTTTTGCAACAAGGTGGGGATGGAGAGTACATTATTCACTCCTTGACTGAACGCTGTTTCAAAAGTAAGGCTTGGACTAAACATTTGCAAGAGAAAGAGGACAAACGCTGACAAACAAACCAAGGTTGAAAGTGGAGACCGGCCGACGATATTGAGACATCCAACATCCATAAGAAAGGGAAAGATCATGCCCTCACTGAACTGCACGAATATCATCGCCTGGCCATGGACCCAGTAACACAGATAACACGTACAGCATGTGAGTGTTTAAAAGAGATATGTAGATACCTACGGATGCGCGAGTATATTAAGCAGCTGGGCAGCTAAAAGGCGCATTTGCTACTCAATTGTGGCCTCGTTGATTTTCCCTCCCAACTGCAAACGAAACCTCGAGCAATCCGTCGTCGTGCGTCAGATGCACCGCCTGCATTTGCTCCTGATTATTGGAGCCTCAAATTCTTGATCACCAATTGGATGTGCTTGAACACACCCCCCCAAATTCTCATGCCACACTGTCGATCTACCTTTACAATCCACCAGGAAACGATAAAGCTCCTCCCCCTACGCCTTACTTTGCCTTCCGTTCTTCGTTCTTCTGGAAGGCTGTGCACCTATCCTCCAATGTGCGCGACTGTTGTCAGCCCGGTTGCTTGCATCCCAGTTACGAGACTGTAGAGGTGCCCTATATCCAGTTCGGATCAGAATCATGCCGGGCAGACCTGCGCTGCCACGATTCCATGAGGGATTTTAAATCCCGGCCGCTCTCTAGGGTTCCGTCTCCGGGATATCCAAACCCCCATGCAGATCTCTCATCAAAACATGATTCAGGATCTAGCATCTCAGTATCACATCGCAGCCGCTCAAATAAAGATTCTGTTATCGGTAGCTTTGATGCCCAATATTGTAAAGAGACCATCGCGGAATGGTTTACAAGGCGTCTATTTTTTGAAAAAAGGATGTCGGACATAGGGTTCGCTACGATATGGGAACACTGGGCCAGTCTTCCCATTCTCGGACCCAAAAACATATAATATACCAAACGAATCCACCCATCCATATGTTATTGATTTATTTCAATAATTATAAAAAATATTTTCAAGAGTGCTCTTTGCTCTCCTGGCCGGTCAAACCTCTTTCACCATCACTTACAAGCTTGATTTTGTTGACCGCCCGGCAATGTCACTCCCCCATTATATCTCACCTCGGATCAAGTATATCTCTGTAGCACCTGCATATTCTTGTGCTCAACTCCGACGCCGGGTCATACCATATGCAGGTGTCTTTTTGTGGATGTTCCTTCTTCCTCCTCTTTCCTAGGGTGCATGTAGACAATTCAAACCGTGGCACGGCAACACTGGCAGCCTCTCATCAAAACTAACTCTCCAGACAAAGACTTAAAACATGTGATTGGAACAAAGGAATATCTGAAGCAACAAGGTATCAAGCATTCCAGCATATATTCAGGGCATCTCTGCTCCCTTCCCGGTTAGGAATTGCCTGACTAATGCGCCCCAAATTCCAGGTTTTCCAAGTACCCGGGCTTTTTGTGCATCCCACAAAAGATTACTAAATTGGGCTACTTGTACACGCCTTATCTTCGTTCATTTGTTGTTGCCGGGCGCATTGCAAGGGCACCTTGACGGATAACACCCTTCCGGAGTTTAGCGTGAATCTACTTACACTGAGCCGGCTTCGAGTTTTCACCGCCCCAACGAATCCTCCAGACTACAATCCACGCATGCTGATGGCACTACATTACCTGTTGGTACCATGTCAGCTCAGCCAGAGCATGAGAAATAGCCGGCGGGAGCACAATTCGTGGTTATAGGGGTAATATGTTTGCAAACGGAAGTACAAGCCATAAGTGGACATAGGGTACTGATGCGTTAATAGGGTGAGTTATGGTATTTTAAACAGAGATAAACCTTTACTTAGAATTTTGGAAATGCGAAAAAGTTCATGGCTTCTTGAGGTTACTTTTCCCTCCTCTAATGCAATTGGCTCTCATTTTAAATTAATTGGGTCTTTAATGCGCTGGTGGGACCCGCTAATACTGGGCTGCGAGGGTCACCTGCAAGGCCAGGTACCCTGGCTTGTACCCGTCTCCAAAAAATAAAAATAAAATAAAAACCTTCATTGAGTTTTATGCACTTTCATTGACGGAAAATGAAAGTGAGAAAATCCATAAAATAGTTTCAGTTCATTCCAAATTTTCTTTTTTTTTCTGGATGAATATCTCATGCAAAGAAGTTAGATCGAAAATCCAGTTGTAAAGCACTACTCAAAAATTTTACCCGGATTGCGAAAATGCCCGGGTCTGAGGGCTGTAATCCACCGCAGAAGCGTCGTGCATGATGCTTGGGGAGGTCGCACTTTTTACAAAGGGGAAGTTTCGAGCAGCCCTTCATGCTCTTGGAGGCCAATTTGCCCGCGGCCCTTCAAATCAGGGCTATTTGTACTGCAGAAAAAAGGAGTATTAACAGAGCGCCAAAGAAAAAACCTGCCCTAGGGGGTGGTTCCCCGCTATTTGAAGCCTTCACAATCCCTTAAGTGGTTATTTTTTCTCTTCATGCCCCCTCTCTCATTTTTTTTCTTTTTTCTCTTTTCTTTTTTCTTTTAAGGAAACTGAGGGGAGGAAGCCCTTGAGAGCTACATTGAAGGTTATTGAATGGAAAAAAATTAAAAACCCTTAGAGGCGCGAAGGCTGCCATGAGGCCTACACACACCGGAACCGGGAGACGGAGACCGTGACGGAAAGCCACAAGCAGTGAGAAACTCGAGAAGCATGTCTCCTTTTCCCAACAAAACAAAAACAAAAAACCCCATAGACCAGCTATCATTAGGTAATCCTTGATCCAAATAAATACGTTAAGTACTAAGTAATTATTGATGAAGGCTGTCAGAGGGCACACATAAACTTGGCCCTGCATTTCGACAGGTGGGGCCGCCCCACCCTAAGCACGCTTGGAACAGACAACAGACCCGGCTGACTAACCCGCGCGTGGTTACCTTAACTACTACTATATGTATAATACCCTCCTGCGGCGTGCGATCCACGTGACCCCCTTCAATGAATCTGTAGAGCTCCAATCCCGATGTATCCCTGGGCCTCAACGTGGAATCTCCGTACATATGTATACGTCACGCGGGGATATACGATGGGATCTGGTATCTCTGCGGTTCCCCAGATTCTAGCCCCACGTGGCGCCCTTTTGGCCATCGACGGGCTATTTCTCCCACACCCCTCCCAACAAATTGGAGCTCATCAGAAATGTTTTATTGGCTTCTCCCGGTAGAGACCACGCATTGGTGCCAAAAATGAGTAAGATCCTGATATACCTCCACTAGATAATACCTACATGAAGCACATAATCCTCCCCCACTCAAATGCTAACTCGAATGTACCTTGATTGGATAAGACCCATAAGTGAATGAATGAATGTTTAGGATGAATTACGATGGATGAGTGAATGAATGGATGAATGAATGTGCTCGAGTTTAGGGTTGTTAGGTCGCAGTGTTGCAGGGGCTGGGACTAAGTGTTTTTTGGGGTTTGCGTCTTCCTAGTGCCAAAGCACGGTAGATGGTCTTGTTGATCTGCAGGATGTGCATAGCTTGGGTGGACAGCCGCAATCGCAAGGTGTGGCTTTTCCTTAGTACGATGTGAAGAAGTTTGTCCATCTTGCAAAGGTGGGCTCTTGGCTCCTGTTAGTACCATGATTTGGCATTCTTCCTGATGTTTACAAGGTTCTTGGGAGAGTCGGGTTGGTCTAGCAGGTTGTGTTTCAATCTCTGCCCGCTCAGCTGCACCGTGGTGGTTCTCACAGACCAATCCGACATTACCTG
Organism: Takakia lepidozioides; assembly: GCA_030704615.1. Lineage (NCBI taxonomy): Eukaryota > Viridiplantae > Streptophyta > Takakiopsida > Takakiales > Takakiaceae > Takakia > Takakia lepidozioides. The sequence goes on from CM060734.1 coordinate 29,191,353, forward strand.
ACTACAGACACAAGCAGCACACACAAGAGGTGGTCAGTCAAATCCTCAATGGATCATGACACAAGGTCAAGGACAATGTGGTGAGGGCACCTTCTTCTTCGACCTATTTCAGCCTGTACTGCCCTCTCATCAGACTTAGCCCTAAATTTGCAGCACGGAGCAGAGCTGGCATGAGTTTTGTAAAGATCCTTCACGATGGTGGGACAACCGCAATTGCAAGGTGAGGCTTTTCCTTAATGTAAGATTGGGGCGTTTGCTAGAACAAATGTAGGCTGTTATTGTCAGTTGCTAGCAGCAATGCAAGGACGTATGCATGATTTGTGCAGAGCATAGAGTTTGGGTCCAGATTCATCCAAGAGGGCCGGATTTCAAGCTCAAGATTACCTATGATACCATGTGGATCCATTGCTGCAAAAAACCTACATGCACTACAGCAAATGGTGGGGGTTTGCGACACCAGCCCCGCCCCCATGCCCCGCGCGGCGCGAGCGTGCGACGCCAACCCACAGCACCTTTTTGCGACGTCGGGCCGTCGCAAACAGACCCCGCGGGTCGTCACCTAGCGCCGGGGCCAGGCGGCGATGCCCGGCCGTCACACGGGCGCATGAAGGGCAGAAGGCAGCCCTTTCTAGCGACGGCAAGCGTCGCAAGCGGAAAAATGCAACCTTTTCTTGCCCTTTTTTTCATCGCAGCCCTTTCTTGCGACGTCAGGCCGTCGCATGGTGGCATGAAGGGCAAAAGGCCCCTGCGACGGCCGGGCGTCGCAAACAGGGGCTGCCCTTTTCTTTCAAAACAAAAAAAAAAACAAGTCGCAGCCTGCGACGGCGGTCCGTCGCCGCTTGCGACCCCCGGCCTCACAAATCCAAAAGAATGTGACGCGTTGGTGTCGCAGGCAACGACAGCAGGGCTTTGTAGGTTTAGGTTTAGGGCCTTTGTGGGTTCTTAGTTTTTTTTTTGTTTTTTTTTCATATGGTACTAGGGTAGGGTGTTTGTTTTTCTTTATGGTGTAGCTTGTTGTTGTGGATCTTCTTGTAGATTGTGACATTCATTTTGATAATTCTCTTGACACCACTTCTGTATGTGTTGCTCCAACATATTCATTGCTTCTGCCTTCTTTCTTGAAAGACTACCAGCCACAGCCATATTTGATCAATCACATAACTAAGCTACAATATGCATGTGCATGTACAATCAATCGAAGGGATGGGTACAGTTCGGTGCGAGAATTATTATGTAGCTTTGATTACGTATCTAATCAACTTGAACATCATCATCCGGAGCTTCTTCATCCTCATCAAGTTGTAAATCTTCTTGGTCATCGGAGTTATCGTAATAAATGGCCCGGCCCTCAAAAGGCACCTCCGAATCATCCTCCACCTCGTTGTCAATGTCGTGCCTTCATCTCCTTGTCCAACATCCGTATCTTCTGGAGCTTCATCATATAGGGTCCGGGATGCATTCTCCGGGGCGTCATCATCCTTTTCTACCCCCTCTACCCAAGCTCCATCATCACCATCATTATGACTTGTCTCTCCTTCCACCGCAATTGCCTCACCCCATGGAGATCCGAGACCATGATAGATACGTCTTCCTCTTGGCTGAGCATACACAACCACCTTCCAATTTCCCCTTCTTGTTTTGTCATCGGAGAAGAAAATTTGTTCCATGTCTGAAGGCCATGAAAAAAGGCTCATTGGAGGGACGATGAGTAGGGTTGAGCCTATCTGCATTGACGCATATGAAACCACAATCATCTTGCACTAGTGTTGCGGAGGGCCCCACAAGATGTGGCTGGAACCACCTTCCCTTGAAGAGAAGAGGCTGGTACCTTGTATACTGAAGTTGGAGTATGCTCTCAAGCTCTCCAATGTACTCAAGTTTGCTCATAGCAGGTCGTGTATTCTCCTTGCCCCCACGGAGTCTTGCCAATATGTGGCACACAAGCCAGAATCAAAGGTTGTTTTGCGCTTCATGTCAAGAGCACGAATGCGGAAATGACGACTGTCGTGCACCTAAGCATCGTGCCACAACATACATCGTTGTCCACCACACAATCTAAGCACACGATCCTAGAAAGCTATACCACAATGATAAGAGATGAGAAATGAGAGAAGTAGAAGACAATGAAAGCTCTCAAAGCATAAAGCAATCACATGAAGAACAAGCCCTAGTCCTTCCAGCTCACATACACGTGCCCACACGTCCGGATCATCAAGGTTAAGAACTGTAGCAGCTTCTCTGCGAATGGATGTAGGCAAATCCGACTCTCGGCCAAGAGAAGAAAGTATGGTGAGAAGGAGGCAAGTGATGCTTGCTTGCTTGCTGAACCTGTAGCCCATGGCTAAACCAGGGTAACTGAAGGTCCCAATCTCCTAGGTGTCCCTTCTGCAAGCCATACTTGCGCAAACCCCTCTTTATTGTCTGAACAACTCTCTCTGCCAAGCCATCGGCCTCAGGATGATCCCAAGAAGTGGTGCGGTGGTCTATCAAGGCCTTGTCACACAAAGCCTGAAATTCCCCCAAGAACTCTCTCCCTTGGTCCGTGAGTACCTCAGCTGGAGCACCGAATCGGCTAAGCACACAATCCAAGAATGCATACGCAGCTCCCTCACTAGCCTTATCAGGCAATGGAACCAATTCAATCCACTTGGAGAAGTGCTCCACCATCACCAACACGTACTTGTTGTGGCGCATGGTCAGTGGCAACGGCCCTGCGAAGTCAAGACTCCACCTGTAGCCCAATCCCATGATCGGAAGAGGGTGCAATTGTAGAGTAGGGGCGTTGAATGAAGCACGCACCCTGTCACTCACCATGCACCTAGTCACAAATTGTTGCACCTTTGTGTGCATACCACGCCACCGATACTGCCCCTGCAGTAGACTATGAGTGCGTCGCACCCCAAAATGCCCCAACTCCTCATGGGCATTGCCGCACTAACCGTGCCCGCTGTGTTGGGTGAGGCACAATCCTCACTCAACCATCCTCCCACACTCGGAGCAGGTGTGTCCCCTCCCACTTGAACCTCTTGGCTCGTTGTAGGATCCAATCCCTCTCATTGGCAGTCATAGTGGCTGTAGTGTCTCCAGTGCGGAGGTAGTCCAACACAACTGAATCCTCATGTAATCTTTGGCGCCACCTTGCTCATTGCTGGCCTCAGGGTCCTCAGACACTTGATCTACAGTCATCCCTGTTGCAGGTCCAACCTGGCCTTCCGCTGCCAGATACACAGAAATGCAGATGCATGCCATCCGGGCACCATCTCCTCATCCGTCTCACCATGCCACCGAGCTCCAGTGTCATCCTGCTGGCTCGTGCATGGATTGCGACTCAACCCATCTGCTTTGCGATTGACCAACCCGGTCGATGCACCACCTGAAAGTCATACTCTTGAAGGATGAGTGCCCACCATGCAAGCTTCCCCGTAAGCTTGTCTGATTCCATCAACCACTTGAGTGGTTGGTGATCCGTGACAAGGGTGAAGAGATTGCCGTATAGATAGCACCTGAAGTGTGTCACGGCCCACACTGCAGCTAAGCATTCTCCCTCATATGAGCTATACTTAGACTCTGCAACGTTGTTCGAGCGGCTAGCATAAGCCACTACGAACTCTCTTCCCTCATCATCCACCTGTGTGAGCACCGCTCCAAGCCCCAGCATGCTCCAATCTGTATGCAGCTGAAAAGGACGCCCCCTGATAGGTCGTCTCAAGATAGGCGCCGAGGTCAACCTCGCCTTGAGCTCTTGAAAAGCTTGTTCTTGCTCATCTTCCCACTGCCACTCCTGGTCCACCTTGGTCAGCTTGGTTAGAGCCTTTGCAATGGCACTAAATCCCTTAACAAACCGTCTATAATAGTTTGCTAACCCCATGAAAGCTCGAACTCGGCTCACATCCGTGGGGCGTGGAACCTGTGCAATGGACTCTACCTTAGTCTGTTGTACCCCCAATCCTCCAGGATATATCATGTGACCCAAATACTCAATCTGGTTGTGGAAAAACTTGCACTTTCCCGGATGTAACTTCAATCCGTGCGCCCTCAAGCGCTCAATACCCCTGAAGGTGTCTCTCATGCTCTTCCACCGTAGCACTAAAGATGATGATGTCATCTATGTAGCACCGAGCAAACTCCACCCCTGCTAGAATCCTGTCCATGACTCTCTGAAACTCTGCCGGAGCGTTCTTAAGCCCAAATGGTAAGAACCGCCACTGGTATAGGCAATCCTTCCCGTGCTCATTGTTCCCCCAGAATGCCGTCTTTGCTTATCCGCCTCCTTGATCAGCAACTAGTGATATCCGGATCGTAAATCCAACGTGCTAAGACCTTGGCATGCCCAATGGCATCAAAGATCTCCTCTGGTGTTGGCATGGCATACCTATCGGACTTGTTCTGACGATTTACAGGCCGGTAATCACCGCACATACGTCTCTCCGTCCAATTGCCAAGACATCCTTCTTGGCTGGCATCACTGTGGCTGAAGCATACTCTCCCCCAGATAGCTCCACCAAACCAGCCTCCCAAAGGTCCTGAGTTCTCATCTGAATCAAGGACCTCTCCATGTCACTGTATCTATAGGGTCTCCGAAAGATTGGCGTGTCAGTAGCCAATTCAATGCGAATCTCTTGACCCTTCAGTGCTCCTAAGTCCTTCAAACTGAAGGCAAAGCAGTTCCTGTAAGCCCTCAAGAACCGCCGTATACGTCGTCTCTCTCCTCCGGTGACTATAGGTCCAACATCAGGCTCCCAGTTGTCCTCCGTGACTGCAACCTTGAGTCCAACAGGCTTAGAGGTAGAAGACGCGTCCCGTGGTGCTATGCTGCAACCTCTTGAGCAATGACCACTGCCTCCTCTGTCAGTGACAATGTCTCATCCTGCCCCATCATCCCATCCTTGAAGACCTCCTCAATCCGAGAAAAATCCCCAACCTGATCCATCACCGCCGCCTTGGCTGCCAACTCCTTCTGAACCTCGAGCACCTCCCACGTGTGCCATGGATGCGGCCTGCACCTCGTGGTCCTCACCTGCTCGCCCCCACTCGCTGCCTGTACCGTCTCGCTAGGCAGGGAGACCATGAAGGGAAGAGTACTCCGTACTCTGCGCTGCTCAGCCATAGCCAAGCTGATAATCCAGGTCAAGCAATTGAGATCCATTGCTTGCCCCAACACCTGACGATGTGATGCCTCAGAAAGAGATGGCACCGCCGTGGTACCTGTGGTAGAACCCATCGCCCGCTCGCGCTCGTCAGCATTGGGCTCCACTATTGTTGCAACTGGCTATCCCACAAGAGGCCAAGTCCACCATCCCGAAAAGCATGGGATCCTCGGAAGCTGAGCAGTGTAGGTAATGTTGCTCGTGGTTGACCCACCCTGTTGACCACTGCCAAAGGCGAACGGTCATCGTGTCTCACACGTTGAGACTGCCTCCCTGTGTCCAAAATACTATCCACTGTGAGGTGTGCTGGCCGCTGCACCCCATCAAATGCACGCTTGAGCAGTGCGGGTGGCATCAAGTTAGTCCACCATAGCCGTGGACGATGAGCCCATGACCCCACTACAGCTGCATCCAGCAACACTGCTGATCCAAGCCACGACCGGACTTGATGCACACTGGCCATCACCCTGGCCCGAGAATCACCCATCAGTGGCACATTCTCCAAGATGTATGCTGGAGATACAGCTTGATGAAGCTGCAAGTGGCGCAAAATCCGCACCATCTCCCAAAACAGACCCGTCCTCGAGTCTCGCAATCCATTGCCATGCCCGGCTGATGAATGCCCTTGGCAGGGCCAACCTGCCACTACCAGATCAATGGAGCCAACCCGCTCCAAATCCTGCGCCGCGCCCCCAGCAACGAAATGTCGGCTGGCAAGGCTTGTTGGTATCCACGAACTGCAGACACTGACAACAAATCAGGGTACTGCTGTACCAACTGAGCAAAATGGCGCAGTGAGATGCGTCGTGCAGTCTCATCCCTCTCCACATACAGGTAACGTCGAACTCGTACACCTGCCTGTAGTACTGCAGCCAATCCAGTGCTGATCCCGCCAAACAAGTCCAGAAGGCATATGCCTTCATCCGGGCACTGCCACACAAGAGGTGTGGTGTCCAATGGCGACAATTGAGGTGGTCCTGGTGCAATCACCGCACTCTCCTCTTCTCTTGACGGTACGAAGGCCTCTACCCAGGCTTGTTGTACCCGTTCATCAGCAGCCTGCTGCAAATCCTTGCTCGTACCCCATAATGGAGTGTGAGCAACCATGGCAGGCAACTCCGCCGTACCATGCATGTCATCCTGCTCTGCTGGAGGTGGCACATCCTCTGCATGGGCATTGCCTTCCAGCAACTCTCCAGGCCAACTAACTGCAGCTGTAAAGGCGGCTAGTATTGGCATCTTGCCCCGCTGGGCAGCCGCAATACCCCCAATGAATGTCACAGGGAGCTGTGCATGACGACCATCCCCTGACTGCCATCTAGGCCTGTAGGATGCTGACTCCTCCCAAAAGTCCAGGGTGAAGCCCATGGGATATAACACTGCCCCACCAACAAGGACATTGTAAGAGACCGCGTCTGTCACAATGGCCTTGGCTCACATCACTGAGCCATCTACAGGATGATCTGGTTGTAGTCCAATGGCCAACTCACGCCGTGTCATGCCTCGAGCCTGCTCTGATCCTCCCAGAGATGTCTGTATCTGGAAAGGACAAGGCTCCATATCCGCCTCCATGAGGCCCAAACCTGCAATAGCAACTCTGCCCAACATCAGTGGCTAAGCTCCTGAGTCCAACAAGACCCGCAGTGGCCGGTACTTCTTGCCTGCCGGTCCACTCAAAGTGAAAATGCCTCCCTGATTGTCTAACAAGACAACTCCAGGTGTCACCATGGCGCGCTCAAAGGCTGGCCTAGCTGGCAGCTCCATCAACCTGGCAGCTGCAGCTTGCCATGGCGCAGCCGTGGCAGTCTTGACCCTCAAATCCGAGGATCCCTCTGCCACTACACCTTCCAGTAACTTCGCAGAAGATGAAGTGACCTCCCCACTCTCGCAGAGTGTTGTTGCTAGTCTGAACACTGCAGCTGGTCTTACCCCCGGCGTCGCAATCATGGTTGCCGAGAACAGTGGGGCTTGACACACAGAGGTGGCTGCCCCCAATAACACACCGGCTGCACTAGCCTTGGTAGCAGGTGTCAGTGCTACACGTGTAGCTCTCCCCAATGGCATAGTAACCTCCGCCTCGGTAACAGTCGGGCGAAAACTAGGTGCCATGGATGGCGTCGACACTGTCTCCGCCAATGTGAATGACTGAGGAAGCCTCGCCTGACGGCTTGCTTCCCCACGCTGTGGATCCAATTCCACCTCTGCACCTCGTGGCTCACGAACTCGTGCTGCTCCTCGAGTCACGGCTGCAGCAGACTCCACCTGCTCTAGTGGTAGTACTGCTCCGCACATGAATCCCATGCCTCCCATATCTCCTCCCTCAGGAGCAGGAGGTGGACCATCCCGCCTGGGAGCCGGTACCACCTGAGCTGTAGCCATGGCAGCGAGCCTCTACTCTAGCTGCTGAAGCCGGTTGGCCAAGTCTTGGTCAACACCCTGACCTCCGCGTCCTTGGCCATGTTGAGCTTGCCCTTGGCCTGCACCTCGTGCCCGACCACCTCGTCCTCTCTGGGCTGGTCCACCTCGCCCCCAGCCACCATTGTTCCCTTGGAACTGGCCTGGGCGCAACTCAGGGTGCAAGTCATAACACTGGGCATCTCCATGCCCATACTTGCCACAATGCCCACACTGCAACTGTGCAGGTTGTGCTTGTGCCGGCCTTCTACCACTCTCTGGGCAATCTCTCTTGACATGGGGTCCTCCACATGTCCAACATATCACCCTTGGTTGCTGTTGGCCTGCAAAAGATGCCACGGGCCTCTGCACCTGAGGTCCCCTATAAGCTCCATGGAACTTGGGTTGGGTAACCTTGCCCCCCTAACCACGCTGTTGGGCAGTCCCTTGTACCTGTTGGCTGGCAGCTGCACCTCGTGCAGGCATGTCCTTGCCAAATCCAATGGTAACAACTCGCTCCTCCACCATGTTGAGCTCAATCCGCTCAGCCAGCAGAAACACATCCGCTAATGTGGGTTGGGCCGCTTGTAACAGGGTTGCATCCCGCACCCTTCTCTTGAGCTCCTTGTCCAAAATTCCATACCAGAACTGGACTGCCTGAGCTTCAGTAACCCAAGCAACGACACTACCGCGTGAGCTTGGCGCGTGAGCGTGTGAGCGTACGCTCACACAATAATGACGTGGCGTGAGCCTACACTCACGCTGCTGACATGGCGCTGATGCTGACGTGGCGTGAGCCTGGTCCAGGTCATGCCACGTCACCACAAAGAAGGTGGGCCTATAACCGTGGAGCCCCCAACTGCTGATTTCACCACATGAAGGTGAAACGGATGAAGGGTTTTGGGCTTTCCTGGAATTCAACCTTCTGTTAACAGGAGCTTCATTTCGTAGAACTGAAATGAACCTCGTGTCGACACAAGGGGGATTTGGAGAACTTCAACAAAACCTCGTGTTAAGACGAGGTTGTTTTCCTGGAACAAAAATGAACTTCGTGTTGACACGATGTTGTTTTCTGAGAACTAAAATCATCCTTGTGTCAACATAAGGAGGATTTGGAGAACTTCAAGTAAACCTCGTGTTGAGACGAGGTTGATTTGATCATCTGTCTATCTGAAGGTAGTTTCTTGTGTTTGCTAATGAAAAGAGAATGACAAACCAATGCGACAAATGCATTGACCCATGCATAGCAAAGATATTAGACGACATACATTGAGAGTCACTGGACTTGAACAGTCATTCCATTACAAGTTGTAGTCAAGGAAAACACAGATTTTTATGGGCTTGTATCCCGCTGTAGAAATGTGTTGACTTCGTTGAAACTCATAGTGGCTTGGTGAATGAAGAAGTCGCGCTTTGGATCACAAACCATCCTTCTCAAGAAGACGAAGTAAAGGTGTTTGCACGGTATGAACTTCCCTCTCTTTCCCAAACTACTTGAAAGCATACCAACAAAATCAGGACATGTACAATTGGGAAAATTGGAAACAGTGATTTCGTACGTCCTGTCCTGCAGCGCAGATGCGGATGAGATCATGGTGAAGACCCGACCATACCCTGGATCAGGCACTTCCATTGTTCCCGCAACACGAGCGTGAAGCATTCTGGCGGACTCAATTTTGCCGTAGTGTTCTGCGGTTGGAGGGAATCGTCGAACCAGCTTCCCATTCCGTCTGGTTGGCCACAAGTGAGCGTCAGGCGGAGGTACCCGTGAACCGCTTCCACTTGAAGCACCTTCACGTGCAATGGAATGTCTGGCTAGGGAGAAACCCGCCTCTTCCAGCATTGCGATCTCTCGGTGAGTGAGACCTGTGCCCATCTTCACAGGCCACACGGTTGGTGGAGTAGGCTTCCTTACCACGGAAGGCCTCACTGTACCATGCACACATCTCCCACAATCGTCAGTGCAGAACCAGAACTTGTGGTTCTTTGCCTCGCCTTGTCCGTAAGGGAGAAACAAACCCGTGAATGTAGGAGTGCAATGCGTTCTTTCCCTCTGGAGATTAATGATGTACATTTTTCATGATTGGTGGCCCTGATCGCCGCGCATTTCACACGAGATCCAGCACTTGTGCGTTCTATATGCCAAACCTCGTCCAAGCCCATGGACTCGATTATATGCGGCACCACGTTCTGGTCTTCAACCATTGCAGTGACAATGCTTGATGCAGGGGTCCGGTCTGGGGCAGAGTAGCCCTCACCTGTGGATGTTCCGCAATTCCATCTCTGATCCAAGGGAACACGTGGCGTCGAGAAGTTCACCCTGTCCGCCCTATGGGAATCTGCATCCGATCCCGGAGGGGTGTCCAATTTCCGTTTGCAAGACCCGAATCTCTCTTCGCCTTCTAGATGGGGAACTCTTCCCACGAGAGGGGTGCCATCTGCACATATGCTCACTGCCCGCGCTATTTTGCTGGGATCCCCTGATCTTCCAGCTGCCCGCAACATCAACTCGCTCCTGTCCGGACCTTTGCCACCAAGGCCACCCCTCAAGAATGACCTATATCTGGTTTGCTGCTGCAGAGCACGAATGAGGTCATCGGCCGTCGCCGCATACAAATCTCTCCCTTTTTGCCGGATTGCTGCAACCAGGCATTGTGCACTGTCTCCGCAAGATTGCAAGAAGGCATGTCCGCCATCTCCTCAATGGACATATGCTGCAAGGAAAAAAAAAAAAAACCGATATTAGGATTGGACCCTGAAAGATATATCCGAAGCACCCAAACGAAGGTGAATACAAACCACTCACCGTTGTCATGGCCGCTCCCCACTGTCGGTAACGGAAGTGCCAAAATGCGAACCAGTCTTGCAGTGCCCTCATGTTGTCCTCCGATGCCGCTCCAGATGAGTACCACCAGGCACGAATTGTCTGGAACAATGTATTCGCTTCCCCCATAGTTTTGGCGTCTTTGTACTGGTTGCACAGTTGGCGATGCATAGTCTGCATATCTGGCTTGATGTATGTCTTTGTGTGTTTGTCCAGGGATTGTGTCCAATGGAAAAGACATGTACGTTCTCTTCCAGGCATTGGCACTTTTGGGTCTCCTGTCCTGAACACAATGCGGACAGCGTTGAAGTTAGCTTGAGCACTATCGGCCATGAAACCAACGAAATTGGGAGATGGGACCATAACTCGAATGAGAGCTTCCCACATGAGCTGTTGTGAATCTGTGTCCTCTGACTGCATGTCACACACTGCAATTGTCATGACCCGCTGGTACACAGGGTCGTAAACATGACATGCCATTGTGGTCCAGTCTTTAACCCTCTTTGACATGATCGAACATAAGGAAGCAGTTGCCAAGATCGCCACCCTTCTGCATACGTTTAACCAGGCTGACCCCGCTGCCCTCACCTTTTGTGGACATTTTGAACAAGAACACTTTCCTGGCTCCTTGTCTCGGGAAAACGCTGTCTTGGATGTAGTCATACATGCTCCTTTTCTTCAAATCCATAATATTGTCCATATAACCTCGGCTCCCAGAGCCCATTCTTAAAGCGTTCACCTGATTCCTAATGTTTGGAGAAGTCAAAGTTGAGAAATGGTCCATAACAGTGTCCAAAGCCGATCCCTCCAGTATTCCTCCAACCGAATTTGATGCACACAGAATACGGCTTTCCAGAAAGGACTTGCTCACCCCCATGGCAATTGCAGATGTGGTTCCAGTTGGATTGGTATCCAACTCTTGCCTTATCAGACGCGAGACTGTGTCAACGCTCTCCCTATAATCCCCCTTGGACACAGGGTGGTTGTGAAAACCGAAATGGACACAGGCTCTAGTCAGGGTTTTGAATCGATGCACCACATAATACATTCTGGCGCCACACAAAGCAAGGCAGCAAGGTGGTACCCTACAGAACTTGCACACAAAAGTGTTACTGTATGGTGGTGTCACCCCAGGCTTGAATGGATTCTCACTGACACCATCCCATTCGCTTTGCTTTTACACACCTGACAATGCGAAGTGTCTGCATTTCATGTTCTCGCATTTCAGGTGCCCATTACAGACTGTTCGCCTGAATATGAGGTTGTCGTTGTTGTGAATATTGGAGGTTTTTGTGCGGCACCAAGGGTGCCCATCGTGCTTTTTGTCCATTCCTTCCAGGAGACTGGAAATGCCCCCCACGCGACCAGGAGGAGGTAGCTCGAAAACAGTATTACCATCAAAAGATTCCGGCAAGAATGCCACCCTTTGAATATTGAAAGTGCTCCAGTCTATCCCCCTCAACTCACTCTTGAATCCTGCCATCCCACCCATGGCTTTCAGTTTAGGAATGACACTGGTGATCTCCTCCACATCTGCTTCTACATGTGGACATGGCTGATCCACGGGCGGTATTGCACATGTGTCATCGGAGGATGAGTCCGAAAGCTCAACTACAGTGTTAACGGTACTCGTCTCTTTCTTGACAACCACGGGTGTTTTCTCCTGGGCCACTGATGCTGCCGTGCCAGGAGTTACAAAAGATCCTGCAGACTATCTCAGAGGAGCACTGAGCACCCTGTATCTGCCTGGAGGCACTCTCCATTGTGTGGCTGGTGCAGTATGCGAAGGTTTCTGGAACACGTACTTGAGCAGTTTTCCATTGGCATCGTACACTTCCCTTTGAAGGAATAGAGTTCCATTTTCCAACCAAACTGCGTTGCGAGGACGTGTTCATGCACCAGCGCAAAACCATCATCTTCCACCTCGTAAGAAAATGGCACAGGTGGTCCTCACTGAAGAAGTCCGCGTCAAGGGAGCCCATGGCCTGGGAGGCCATATGTCGATGTTGCTTCAGAAAGTAGAGTTCACAGTCCGACGGTGCTTGTGAATGCAAATTGTGTGGGAGCGGATTTTTTGGCGTCCTCACAGAGAATTGCAGGTATCGCTCCGGCTTGCAGATCTCCTAACGCGGGTTTCCACTTCTGTGAAATGTCTCCCCATGCAAACCAAGCGCATGGTCACAGAGTGCCCAAATGCGGAGTCCATAATGTCAGCCCTAATCCTAGAATCCAACTGATTTTTCACAAGTGCCCCACCAGTGCATTCGTTGACAGATTGACTGACAGAGCCGCCGTTTGGTTGTCATGTCAGAGAGGCCAGAAGAGATGCCCATTTCCATTTAATTTTAACGGCACCTGCACCGCTGTACAACTGTACATACTTGACATTCCTCTGGAACATCCCAGAATAAATTGCCCAATAATGAACTTTTTCAGATGAGAGGTGATTAGACCCCAACGATTTTTGGATGGATGAGGATCCAATGATCTCCGCCGATATTTCATAACGATTAGATGGACACGTGTTCGCCATGCATGTGGAATGAGTCAGTGGCGCACTGAACGTTGCGAGCGAACATCTTGGCGTTGAAGGCCTTGCGATGAACCTCCCATAGTCCTCTTTTTTCCCTCTTCTCCTTATTGTCTTTGCAACCCTGGATTCTGCAGAGACGGTGACCCCATTCCGAGGGAGAAGCAAGCGTCGAAGAACACTTTATTTCACATCAAACAAGCAAAGGGCACGCGCTAAGGAGAGGATGAGGAAGGCGAGACGGGAACTTAGAATGGGAGAAGAAACATCCGGCGTAGAGGAAGACGAAGGGCAAAACAGGATTCTGCAACCGCAGTGTGGAGAGGGAGGTCTTCAAGTGATCCCGGAGGCGACCGATGAGCAACCTCCAATAGAAGGGGGGGAGGACGAGGAAGTGAGCTGGGCTCGGGAGAAAGCACTGCGAGTAGAGAAATAGGTCTTCAAAGAGCAGGGAGAACAAACGGACGCGGAAACGATGCCGTCTGCCCTTGTTTCGCACCATCGGGACCTCCTTGGAAGCATGCTACCTCCAGACCACATGGAAAGATTGAATGCGTCAGGAGCATCATCAAGTGCAAAGAAGAAACCGGAGGTGGCTATGAACTCTCTTTCTCTCTCTCTGATTCTGTCTGGTTCTTGCTAAGCATTGAGGTCGACATCAACCTTGCGTCAATGCAAGGTTGAAGTCGACCTCCTAAGTGTATATATTGGGCATCAAAACAGTGCAGATGCTGCACTACAATCAAGCTAGACAGACATGGATGCTTGCGACGCATCATCAAGTTTGAAGAAGAAGCAGAGACAACAATCTCCTTTTCCTGTAGCTTTTGTGTTTGTTCAACACCGATCCGAGAGCTCGCAATCAACCTTGCGTCAACGCAAGGTTGATGCCAACCTCCATGGTGTATGTTAGAACTTCTAGTGAAACGAACAGATGCCGCACAGGAATCAACATTGCGTTGACGCAAGGCTGGTTTTGATGATTTTTTTGTTCAATGGAAGCGTCCAATCTCTCATACCCTGAACTGTAAGGTAGGGAAAGTTGATTAGTTGAAGCTCCCAAAAGAACCCTGCGTCAACGCAAAGCATTTTTTTGCTTCAAAAGTCTTTCCTGTATGCCTTTCAGTCTAAACTACATCCCCATCAATCAACCTTGCGTCAAAGCAAGGTTGATCCATGGGTGCTCAATCTGTCACTCACAGATAATTCATTCTGTGCAGAGGAAAAGAAAAAGGAAATCCGAGGGGGAAGATTTGGCCGCGTCAGAAGGTGAAGGTGAGGAAGACTCATTGGAGGGAAACTATGAAGACAAGGCCGAGGAGATAATGGGTGGGCAAAAAGTGAACTCGTCGAAGGTGATTCTGTCGATGGAGGTTCCCGGCAGAAACCTGGTCATTCCGCTGTGCAGGATGATCTCCATGCCCGCTGTTCGACCGGCATTGAGGAATGATATAACGAAGTTGAAGAACGACTTTGTTCACGGCTATGTCAAGGGATCAGCAGTGTTCTACGTATCCACTATGAACACGAAAGGAGAGGAGTGTCTTGTAACAGAGGACATTGAGCAAGGTTGGGATGCATGCTGGCGGGATGTAAACAGGGAGTTCGAGTTTAAGCTATCCAAAAAGGCCTCCACAAAAGCATTCATGGGAAAGATGTTTTTTGTCTGGGATGGGAACCACAGACTGCTTGCCTGGATGGATTACATTTCAAGCTTGCACTCGGACGACATCAAATGGCACTGGAGCGTGGTTTCCATGGTTCTCGATCACAAAGGACGTGTCACGCAGCTCTTGACAGCCATGCACGACATAAACAAGTAAGTTTCCAACTTTGTGTCTGTTCCTTGTTTCGACAATTTGAAATCATCTTATGAGTTGAAGGTTTTTCCAGGTCCAATGAAACATCTCATGTGACGACCAATCTATGCCACACTCTATTCCGCATCCAGAAGGTAGGGCTGATGCCACTGGAGTCATTCACGAACGTGCTCAGTCCTCAGCAGATGAAGAGGTGTGCTGAGAAGAAGACAAGCACATGGTACAGCTTGACAAGGGAGGCTTTTCTTGACTACATGTACACTGTAAGCTTTTTGGCACTTGTTTGCCTGTTGTTACTGCAAATTTTGTGAAGAAATTCCAGTGTTTGATTCTTTTTACCTGTAATGTATGCAGCAAGAAATAGCAGAAACTGGATTGAAGACGAAAGCAGAGTACTATGATTCCCACACAGAAGAGCAGCGGTCTGCAACTGGGCTTGAGGACATGATGAAGTTCGAGATGAATAATCAAAGGAAGAATCTCATGAGTGCATTCAACAAACAGATCCGGATAGCAGACCTAGGTCTTGGCACGGAATTTCTGGAGCAGGTGAAAGCACACTATGACAAGTATGGCTCCAAGCCAAAAATGACTCAAGAGAAACTACATCGCCTTTCCATTTCAATGGTGGACAATGCAACCAAAATCAGGTGGTTGGAGATATGGAATTCGGATCCTCTTGTGAGAGACACGAACATGTTCCCAACTCCAGAGAGGGACCCGAAGACACAAGCAATAAGAGTTGTTAGTGACCACACATTCGACCAGTGGCTACACAAAGCCACATTCTGGAGCCAGGTAAGGTTTCCACCAAACCATTTTCAGACATTTGTGTTGCTCCGTAACCTCTCCCAAATTCTTACGAGCTTTCTTGTTGCAGTTAGAAAAACAAGCAGTGGCTGCACTTGCTGAGTCGATGGCAGACTACAAAATCCAGATGGCTTGCCCCCGGATCACACTGGAGGCCTATATCAGGAGATGGAAGCTCGCTGTCTGGAACAACTGCTTCTTCAGGGAGTTTGAGAAAGAGAAAGGAATCTCCAGGTCTTACGAATTCAAAAACCAGTACAACAGCGAGCAAGTAATGAAGCGAGTGTTGTACAGGTGTGACCTCCTTGAATCAAAATTGGTGCTTGAAGGGCATGTTTCTGCAATCTTGTGTCGTTCTTTCCATAAAGAATTGCGAATTTGCAGTGCTTTGCGAGATCTCTGAGGGCTCTGCATGTGCAGTCGAGCAACATTGCGTTAACGCAAGGTTGTTTCCCATTGTCCTGGTTTCACTTACCTATACCTGGGTATCCCATAATGCCGTTTTTCTGAATGTGAAAGGGGATAAACTGACAGGAAAATCAGCCTTGCGTCAACGCAAGGTTGATGAAGTGGCAGGCTATGTAGCTTTTCCTGTGGTTTTGGGCAGTTCAAATCCAGTTCCAATGCTGCCAAGATGAACATAAGACTGTTTGGAGTCGGTTTGAAATGCTATTTACAGCTTTCACTGTACCAACAAACAGACTTGCGTTGACGCAAGGTTGTTTGGCGGTATGGATTGCTGGAAATTTCCCGCAGCCATCCCCCGATTTCCATACAATTGTAGGAAACTTATCATTATCAGATAGCATTGACATGTGTTTCAACAGAGGATTTCAACATTGCGCCAACGCAATGTTGAATATCCGCACCAGTACATAGTCAGTGGTAGTTTTCAGGCAGTGTTTTCCATTTCCTCTCTGAATGAAAACAACCTTGCGTTGAAGCAATGTTGAATTGCGCTTCTCAGTTGTTGTCTCTATCAATACAACATTATCATTTGGTGTTCCCCATTTCTGCTTGAATGAACATTGCGTCAACGCAAGGTTGATTCGGGATTTCAAAAGTAGATTTCTCAGTGTTGCCTTCCTGCATTTCAATATCTTTTTCCGGATGTGTGTTCTTTTTCGTTTTCTGATCGAATGACTGTCTGGGTTTTTTGTGTGTGATTCAGGTATATGTATCATATCCTCATACCGGGAAAGTACCTTAGCGATGACCCAGACTTCATCTATTCATGGGCTGACCCCTCCAATGACAAGACAATGTACACGGCTGGTATTGCCAAAGACTGGAGCAGGGCGCACTTCCGAGACTGTGGGTGGTACCTCGACCTGCCAAAACAGGACACTCCATTCGATGAAGTTGTTTTGAGAAACCTGAACGACAATGCCGCAGCGATTGCCCCGTTGGCTGACAAAGACATCCAGGACAGAATCATTTCGGCTCTGGCTGCAAAAGAGCCCGAGAAAACTGCTACTCCAAAACGAAAGGGGAAGATTGTCGGGGATCCGAAGGGGAAGGGGAAAAGTGCAGCTCCGCAAGGACAGGGACCGTCAGAGGTTCCTGAAAGACAGCCTTCTCCCGCAAGGAGGGATAGGAGAACATCAAAGTCGAGGGAGCAAGTTTTCGAGGCGAGAGAACATCCCTCCAGGGTTTTGGGCCAGTTCAATTGTAAGGTGCTGAATGAAAGTTTTCTTGCAATGATGGAGTCCAGGAAGTCCACATTCAAAGGGGTGCCCTCGAAATCATGGGACATGCTTGTTTTGTTCCTCACTCAGGTGAACACTTATGTCTAAACTGTTGTATGAATAATTGTGTTTTGGCAGCTTGTTGTGGCTTGTCCAGGGGATTGATCTCTTGTTAGATTTGGATTGGGCTTCTTACACTGTCTCATGTTTTTGGCTGTAGGTCACAAAAAGTCCGGAATGGGTGAATGGAGTTTAGCAGGCATACGCGACTGACCTTGTGGTGCTGGACATTCCTGACGGTTTTCCTGTCCCTGATGTGTTTCCTTCCAATTCGACCCCGACTTGGAACAAATCGGATTCTCGTTACTGGCAGTGGGCTTTCTCGTTCAGCAACAAGTTCCTTTCGGACTCGGGGGCTCTTCTTCTCATGCAGTCAAAGGACATGTCGGCTCGAAGAACTCTTTTCAGCTACATGAAAGCTTCCGGGTTTCGTGTCATCAAAACTTGGACATGCATCAATACTCTGCCTCTTACGAAGGGCGAGTTCCCGGGGCAGAAAGTGAGTTGGTTCCTTTCAATTGATGTTTCGTGGTTTTTCGGTAAATCAAAATGGTGGGTTATGTCTTCTGTCTCATGCTCTCTTTGTGATTATTGACAGACACGGGTGTTCGAAGCTTTGTGCCTGGTGAGGCGGAAGGACACTCTTCCTGCTGGTGTTGCTGAGTTTCAGTTGAGGGACCTTGCAGCTCACATTGACCCCACCTGCGAGCCTGTGGAGGATGATGTTATCTTCAATTACGTCGACTCGGGTCGGACTATGAAAAGGTCGATTGGTGTCCCTTGGAGAGGTGCACGGGAGAAATCTCCAGCTTTCATGCAGACTTTGGTGGAGACATGCAGCCGTCATGGTGGACGAGTGGTTGACTTGTTTATGGGCACAGGTGGGGCCCTTCACATTGTGTTTGACATATGGGCAGTGACCTTAGGGAAACCCTGTTTTTATTTCTCGTTCTTCTTGGATTTGCAGGAGCATGTTTTCATGCTTGCAAGAGCGCCGGAAGGCACTTCTTCGGCATGGAAGCTGATACGGAGCTCTTCTCAAGCGAGCTTCGTCAGCTTGAGTCGGGCACTACTTCTGCCCCATCCACAGAGGGACTTCTGGAGGAGCCCGAAGCGCCTGACGAGGATCTGGACGTGGACTCCGATTTTGAGTGTGAGTAAGTTCTTGTGTAGTCGTGCAAAATATGTTGCATTTCCTTGTGTCGTTCCCATTCGAGAGATAGTGGCTTTCGTTGTCTATATCTGGATGTTAACATCTACCACCATTCCTCTTCTTGCTTTGCAGAGTTCAGTACCAGTCATCGAATCAGCAGACACCTTTCGGTTTCCAAGGATACTACATGTCCCCGAGCCCCCCTAGATCCAACCGCTTGCCGGTTTACGCGGAAGCTTGCGCACGGGTGTTATCCGAACAAACACTGTATTTGCATCTCCATGAAGGTCGTGGAAAAAAAAAACGTCATGTTTGTGCTGCTGTATTCATAGATGATATTGCTGTAAACTCTGGAAGTGGTTCCTCTGAAACCTCCAATATTTCTTTAGGTTCAAGTACCGAGGCTCAATAAATTGTGTTTTGGTTTTGCTTCTATCTCCAAACTGTTTTTCAAGTTCTTTGCGCGTTCCCGTAAGTACAGTTAGGGATTGCCTAGGATAGGTCTTCGGATTGCGGAATTGAAAAATGTTTGTGTGTTGAAATGAATGTACTGCTTTGCCCAAAAAAAATGTTTGCTTTTAATATTCAGTTCTCTAGTGGGCGGTCTCCTCATTCCAAAGTCATGACCTCAATCATAATTCATCCGCAAACCTGCCATTGTTCTCGGCCACAAAGAATATTCATGTGGGGGCCATGAAGAGGGATAAAAAAATTAGGACATAGGCGACAGCTGATCCGCGGTAATAGGGGGGGGGGGGGAGCACGGAATTAGGGCCTGAACACGTGGATGCTTGCTGACGTGGCGTGAGCCTAGCCAGACTCACATGCTCACAGGCTCACGCGGCCAGGCTCACGCGCAAGCATTCCCCTCAGTAACCCCTTGGGTCACACTTATCAAGCGCCTCATACGAGTGTAGGCCTCTCGCAAGCTCTCACTGGATTTGCTCTGGAAGTCTTGCAAACTTCGCAGCTTCTCTGTCCGTACACCTTGGTAGTTCCTCCGCAACTCCTGGAAAAACTCCACCACCGGGTTGAATCTAGGCACATGTGTTGTAATTGTGGCAGGAGGAGTAGTAGCACCTTTTGAACTGGTACCACCTGCAGAAGTGTCGGCACTACTTGTTCCACTACTAATGCTTGTAGTTGGAGATGTTTGTGTAGCTGCTGGTGTCACCGCTGCCCTTGTGCCTCTAGTGATTGAGACATAGTTAGGTGACCAATACTCTTGCCACTCCTCAATCTCCACCGCATGTCCCCGCCTAAATTCATGGTAATCATCCATGGGCGGCCCCTCAAGGTGCTGGAATAGCCCCTTCCACGCCATAAAGGGCGTAAACAGTTGTGGATTGCGCATTTGCTGCAAATCACACCAACTGTCAAACTCTTGTATAAAGTCATCAAGCTCGATGGTGTCCACAGCTCTAGAGTACCTACGTGGCCCCTTGGTAGCTCCATGCATCTCCTCCATCGTGTCCCACAACAATGGCACGGAAATGACTTGCACCCTCGGCGAGAATCCTCCTGACTTCGAGTCTGAACCTTCCTCAGAAGACACTGAAGGTGAAAGTGGCCTAAACCGCACACCTTGTCTTGTGTACCCACTAGTATCGCTGGTGCTTGTACCGGCGCTCCCCTCAGCAGCTGGTGGCACCTCCATGATGAAAACTCACAACCCAACCGGTTGTCAACCTGTCTCTAATCCCCACTTTCTACAAGGTAACCGGGTAAAGAACCTGTTGCGGCTACTGGTTCAAGCAGGAATAATGGGTTTCTAACGTAGATCTGTACCTGCACCTGCATCCACCGCAAGCACTCCTATGGTCTGCTGGTCATCAACCCAGCCTCACCATAGAAGAAACACTGGTGGTCTTGCTGGTCATCACTCCAGCCTCACCACCGACAGCATACTCTAGGATTGGCTGGTGATCAAATCCGGACCAACCTCCTATGAAAACAAGCGCCCACACAAAAGCTAACATGGCGCACAATCAAGCATGCAGGTGTGGAGGGGATCCAAACACAAGAAAATCAAGACAGCAACTCCCCCACACCAAAAACACTCCACAGTGTCACTCCTGTAAGGACACCCCAGCCCAAACCCGGACTAACTCTTGCCTCCACCTACGGAAAGGTTTTGGCCTACAGAGAGGGTGAAAGACTATGGAGAAGAGAAACTAAAGCAATTCCTAACCCCAAAATGCTCTCATCCCACCACTCTCCCTCCTGTCTCTATCCACTCGCTTGTATGGCCGTGGCAAGTATCCTTCAATATCCCTCAATCAATCCTTCAAGAGCTCTTCAACATTGTCCACCAAAGCTCCTCGAAGGGTCCTCCAAGGACCCCAAAGATCCTCCAAACACTCCTCCAAGGACCCCAAAGATCCTCCAAATACTCCTCCAAGGGCCCTCAAATATCTTCCAAACAATCCTCCAAAGGCCCTTAAATTTCACCAAGTCCTTTCACTGTTGATACCTTAACAGAGGTATAGTCTGAGGTTGCTAGGGTCCCTTATGTTGATGATACCTTTACAGAGGTATAGTCTGAAAATGAGGGTTATGTTTGGTATACTAACAGAGGTATAGTCTGAGCTGATTAGGGTCCACATATGGTAATACCTCAACAGAGGTATAGTAAAAGGGACAAGCTCCTGTTTGGTATACTAACAGAGGTATAGTCTCACATTAGGGTTCATATATGGTGATACCTCAACAGAGGTATAGTCAAAGGGACAAGCTCCTGTTTGGTATACTAACAGAGGTATAGTATGAGCATACACTACTAGGGTTTGTAATGAAGAGCTAGAATGTAAGTCCTTGACTTCTATGCTTCTACTCAAGCAAAAATATGGTCTCTAGGTGGTCATAAGAGGCATCTTCTTGCTCTCTTCCACCCCAATGTGCAACCAAGAGTGGTCCAACTCAACTTGCAAGTCATTGTCCACCAAATCAATCCCCCTTCTAGTCCTTGGGATTTGATTGCAAACTACCATATCTCCATTGCCGAGCAATCATGCATTTGTCTCCTCATCACTTGACAATTGCTCCAAATCAACACAAATTATCTCAATGTGTAGGAGCAATGCTTGTCACTTACAATAATGCTCCCAAGCAATCCGCCTTGGATCCCACTCTCACGCCATATGCCTCATTTGGGGTCTTGCACCAATCCATCATCCATGTGCTCCCCGTGGTCATTTGAATGCATGTTTCATGACCTCTTGGCCTATGTGTTGCTCTCCTTCATCATAACATGAATCAACACCTCTCCACTTCATACACAAATGGATCTCAAAGGCCTTCACCTCTTGCTAGTTCAAGAGCTCCCCTTCTCAAACTTGAACTTACAAACTCAAGCGAACATGCTCCACACATGCACCACTTGCTTGGTCAACTATCCACCACAAAGCTCGCACTACCAAGAGCATGAATAGCCAAGTATTGCCTCCCCCTCTTGTCACATTACATAGTTAGGGTGAAGCTATGCATACATTGAATGATGATTTCCCTTCAAGGATTTCCCACCGCATGTTCTCCAAGCCCTTCCAATGGCACCCTAAGCTTGGCTCCACACCACCATGATTGGAAGATTTCTTCACATGCTCCCTTTCAAAACCTCTTGAGCTTCTTAGTGCTCTCCAAGTGCTTGCCCTTGTTGTCTTCAAGCCCAAGCATATATAGCTCATTGGCTTCTCTTCCACAACATCCACACTTTGAACTTGCTTAACCCTAGCTTGATAGTGAAATGAGCACTAACAAGCCTTTAGTCACTCTCCACAAGCCATGGCGCACACCATCGACTCCATAATGCATACAAAGGATTCTCAAACCCTAGAATCCATGCTTCCACACACACAAGACTTCCTCCTTACAATCCTTGCAAAATCTTGTGACTCAAGAGCTTTCTTCTCAAGCTCTCCAACTCCTTGGTGCATGCAATACTCGAGCATCTTTCCTTGCAACCCCTTGCAAGCCTTGTGATACAAGAGCTAAATTCTCCTAGCTCTCAACCTCTTTAAAATACAAGTGCAAAACTAATCCTTACACTCCGCACTCACAAGCATAAGGTGATCTTCTTGTAGTGATAAAAGATGAGAAATGAGAGAAGTAGAAGACAATGAAAGCTCTCAAAGCATGAAGCAATCACATGAAGAACAAGCCCTAGTCCTTCCAAGTGAAATCCACTCTATCACATAAACTAAGTCAAGCCAAGGGCACCTTTGCTAAAGGAATCCACCCTACAAAGCCCTCAACACACACTCTCTCAATACCTAGAGCTATGGAGGTGAGAGAAGCTCATGGAGGCTCAACTACAAGAAGATGAGCCTCCTCAACACTCACAAGGGGAAAACCTATCTCCATGTCTCAAGTGAGGCTCGACACCTCACTTGGCATGTAAGACCAAATGAAGTCCCAACACACAAAATATAAATATAAATATCTAAAATGTCCTAGTTAACTAGAAGTAGGTAATTATAGATAACCATGACTAAAACCATGACACGACCGTGAACCCAAACCGCCGTGTATAAGATCGCGAATTGAGAGGGGTCCCTTACAATGCCTTGCACCAAATTTGAAACCACCTCACCTTGAGCAACGGCGTCATAAACTGAAGTCCGAAGCCACTGTTGGAATGAACTTAGAGGCTGCAATCCCATGGGCAAATTTTGTGAAGGAACATTCCGGCGGCCCGCTCCTCGTCAAGGACGTCTAGTAACCGGCCTTGGATGGTTCCGCCTCCATACAAGCGTCTCCTCCTCTCGTTGCTGAACAAGGTTATTGTATCTTGTTTCCCACTCACGTACGGATGGGGTGTTCTTCAGTATGAAGTCATGCGCTTGTTCAATCACCACGGTCAGCAATTTTACCCTCTTTGATTTTTTGGGCAAAACGATGTCCTTGGTTCGTGCATCCTCCTCTTCCTTCCACATCCGAGGGGCTTCCTCATCCACCCTCGCCATGTATTCCGTGCAATAGAACATAGCTTCTTGCAACATATACCCCTCCGCCATGCTACCCTCCGGGTGCGTCATTTGTCTTACAAATGCTTTCAAAGTCTTCATATAACGCTCAAAGAAGTACATCCACCGAGAATGAACGGGGCCGGCAATCGAAGCCTCTTCCACTAAGTACACTACCAAGTGCACTTGGATGTCAAAGAAGGAGGGAAGAAGGTTCATCTCCAGCATACACATTACCTCCACCGCCTCCTTCTTCATGTGTGGAAAATTCGCTTCCTCCAACTTTGGAGCAAATCCACCGGAACAAGCCTCCCAATCTATAGATTGTCTTGCGAACCTCGGGAGTCAATGTCCCACGTACTGCAATGGGCAAGATGTCTTGCAATATATTATGGTAGTCGTAAGACTTCAAACCATGGACAGTGTCTTCGCTGAATTTTGTACGGAGGGATGATCCATACCCGGTTGGTGTCCGGATAGCACTTATGGTGGCTCTCACTTTGTTGTATTATCCTCATCGATATTATCCGGCATTGACAAGTGAATGTACGCGGGTCGTTCATGGGGAACATAATATACCTGGATAATCATGCATTGTCCAAAGCAAGATATCTCTCATATGAAAAGATTGTCTGGCCATAGGGTCAAGTGAAGCATCCAATGTCGGGACCCCCCTCCATAGCTCCTTAAGTTCATCAACAAGAGGTCGCAAGTACGTGTCCATGTTTGCCACTTGTTTTTTCTCTATGAGACATTCACATCATTGTTTCAATGCTCTACCAATATGCAAATTATACTACAAAATGAATTACACGTCTTACTCCGTGATTATGTCACTCATCAATCTTGCATCCGAATTGCACCAGAGATCAGAAGATTAATGTAAGTCCAAGGGAATAATAAACATGAAATGAGAACACTCACCTGGCACAATGGCAGCCAACATGATATGGCATTTTTTATTAAAAGATATGGAGGGATGTTGTAATTCACCATGGTCACCGGCCAAGTGGAATGACTACATGACTGGACAGAGAATGGGTTGACCCCATCCGAGGAGAAGCCGAGGTGGACATGTCGTGGGTCCTCCAAGAGAAAAGGCCACATCTCTTCAGTATGCCTCCATGGTTGTGAATCTTGTGGCCCGCACACCTTTCCCGGGGGGCTCCGATGCTAGGCGTGCCATCTCATCAGTTCGTATCAGGACTTTGTCCCTCCCTTCCCGGTCCTTTCTCTTGGCACCCCATCTGAAAACAACCCAAGTACATCAGGTGGGAGCCGTGGGCGAGACGCCGCCCCCACGGTACCGAACGATGATAACGATGACAGTGACAGTGACAGTGACAGTGACAACAACAATGAGCATGGAATTAACCAGGAGGATGTGTAAGCCATGGAGGACCTCTTAATGCATCATGTGGGAGCTGATGCATCCCATGGAGAGGGAACCCGGCCAACCGATGATCCTGAAATGGCCCCCTCAAATGACATGGAGAGGGAGGCGAGAACTCCCTTGTACGAAGGGGCGAAAGTGAGTCGACTTTCAACAATCTTACTTTTGCTCAATCTTCAAATTCGATTTGACATAAGTAATGTTGGGATGTCTGCCATAATGCAAACTATTGCGGACTGTATCCTTGCTCCCACTTGAAACCCAAGATGCCACGGTCGTGGAAAGAGGCGCGCGAAGTCTTGGACTCTGTGGGGATGGGCTATAAGATTTTTCATGCATGTCCATGTGATGAAACCCTATACTACGGAGATGATTCGCGTCTCACCAAGTGTCCAAAGTGCAACAAAGACCGATATCGGGATGATGTCCAAGGGAAAAAAGTATCACGCAAGGTATAAGCGCCATTCCCCCTCGCGTGGTAATTATTTTCTTTTAACCTTCTCAATGCATGTAAAGTGTATTCCACAAAGTTTAGGGTTTAGAGAGTAGTACTCATGCAAGATCTGATTGTGGCTTTGGAAGGAGTGAGTGAGGAGTGGAAGGAGCGACGTTCTGTTTTGACCATTCACGCCCAAATGAAGGAGAGGTTGCATAAAGGGAAAGACATAAGGTTGTTGTATTATGTGTGCTAATGGGATGATTACATGTGGGGGACGAACAAAGGAACATACGGGGTATATATTATAATGTGTCATTGCAACCATACAACTTATTATAAGCAAAATGCAAACAACAACCTTCAATGTGTGCATGCATCAAATATGTCATTCAGTAATTAAATGTATGTGCGCAACGTCACGCATGTAAAGTTTCAAACCCAAACAAAATCATTTGCCCCCCCAAGGACGCGTTCACCCTATCAACCAATTTTTGTTTATTAATGTGAAAGATAATCCTTTCATGCCATTGCACCCATCAAACGGATGTGGCTCAAGCTTCATTTTTTCCACATGTGCTTAAATATGTGTGCAACACCTGTGCAAAGATCCAGCAAAAAAAAAAAAAAAACATTTGCCTCCCCAACGACGCACTCACCCTTGAACCAATTTTGAATTAAATCGAATTTATATTATTTAAAATAAATATTTACATTTAAAAAATATAGGATTGCGGTTTTGAGGGGCGTAATGATTTGTTTTTTTGCTCTATTTTGTTCTGTGACATCAGGGTTTGCACCACTACGTCCATGCAAAATATTGGACAAACAAAAAATAAAAAAAATAAAAAAATCTAGGGTCACTTTTGCAGAACTCTCTATGAAGAGTGCATGAAGTTGAAAATAACTCAACTTTGGAGTGCAAATGAGAGAACAAAATATGGTTTTGGGTCCAAGTGACTTTTGTTTACTCCCAATTTTTGCACGCACATTGCATATGTTGTCATTAAGCATATGGCTTGAAAATGGAATTTAAAAAAAAACATGTGTAGGCGAAACGCAATTTTCCGTCTCTACGACACGTAGCTGCGTTCAACACTATAATGACCCATTGAATGAACTTGGTTCAAGCTCATATTTTGTCCACATGTGCATAAGTATGTTCAGATCACATATGCAAAGTTGCAACCCACACGAATAACAAGAAAAATATTTACATCAATCGATTAATCGGATGTATACAAAGTATATCATGAGAATATCTACAATGCCCCTCTACGCGATCCCTGTCTCAAAGGAACCCTATTTCTATCATACACATCCCACTCATGCTGTAACCGGAGGTCCCAATCATCCCAGGAGAACTCGTACGAGGCAAATAGCTCGCTGCCAGCCCTAATAGTCCTACTAGCACATGTCATGACAAACATGTGCATCCCCTCACAATATACCGACATATAACCACAAAAGCTCTCATGCCCATCGCTTCGCTCATCCCATACTACATTGGTTCTCCTAGGATGACCAAAAGAACTGTTGATGAGCCCAGCAACATTGCCGAAGATATCGGGGTCACCATCACAAAATTTGATCTCAATGGGAGACAACCCCCGTCTACGTACATCCTGTCCGTTGACACACAAAATATAGGATAGGATGTAATATCATTGACCGTGAATAAACCCCGACCCATAGCAGGGTCAGTAGCGGCTCTCACAACATACCGTCTCCCCCAATACTCAAACTCCACATTCTCTCGGATGGGGGTAGGAGGGTCGAGATGATTCCCCCAACAACGAGGCTGGACGGTCCTCAGTAACATAGTCCTATGCGCTTCCCATCGGGGGCGAGGAGGTGGTTGAGGATGCAATGCCGGAGGTGCAGCCGGGGGTACAAAGTCCGGATCAGGCAAAGAAACAGACCGGGGGGGGGGGGGGGGCGGCACAATCGGCCTGCAAGCTGCTACTGCATGTACGGCGCGGAGAATCATCAGATGAGGACACTGGATCAGGGAGACTTCCTGAGGAAAACCGAGGGGGGGGGGGGGGGGGGTAGGGCCTGCTTGTCGCCGGCCATAACGCCTACGACACCTACGATACCCCTCGACCCTACGCATCTCATCTACGTGGTGCTGGGGGAACCAACTGGTCACATTGAGCACAGGCTCTGGCACAAATTCTGTAAGCACACCGGCGCGAAATGCCTCCCGTGCAATGTGATTGCGAGCTTGGGCATCAAGTCATGGCTGCACCATGCGTAGTGTACGACGCATCAATACTTATGTCGTAATTTGGATTCATGTATGCTTACCAATCATACTACATTATTAGATTCACCAATGTACTATAAATGAATGTTAATGAGAGGGGTGGGAAAAAGACCTCACCTTTGCCGCATCCGCAATCTTGTTCTTCTGTATGTTTTTCGACAATATGCGGTCGCCGCCTCGATGGTCTGGTGCCACCCGACGGTATCCATTCCCAACACTTAGTGCACCAACATTCAATCCTGTCGGGGGGGTCAAAAGTGGACGTGGGTGGACGGGGTGACCCGCGAGGGGGCAACCCGCGGCGCGCCCGACTCAATCCCAGAGTATTAACATCCTCTGCAGCACCTGAAATTTGGCCTCGGTCCCTTCTACGATTGTGTCCGGCAGCCTGTATTGGAACAATGGGTGGCTCCTCGCCACGAAAAACGGTCGCTCTAGGGCCACAATCGATATGTGGTACTACCCCCCCATCCTCGAGGGAGACGGGTCGATGTTTCCTCACCATCACATCCTAATTAACACACACCACCAGCACTTTCATTTCTCAAAAACCATTGGCGAAAAAACCCTATGTCGCTTTTCCACCCTACGACAGCAAGGGGTTGCTACGCCCCAACACCGGGAGGCCGTACCGACCCTGCAAAATATAAACTCCAAAACCTAGTATCAAGAAAATCCTATAAAGAAAAAAGCAAATCCCAAAAAGACCAGTCCCACATTGCCTAAGGGCATGGGCCTTTGCCTCAGCCTCAGGACTTTCAAAATTGGTAAATAAAGGCGGAGCATCCCTATGGTGCTAGAGAGCCCAAGACAATAAATCTTTCCTCACGTTCTATCTTCAGGATGCCCACGCCATGGAAAATTTTACTGAGACCCAGCGCTTTGCGCTTATCAGATTGAACCCAGATTTTGGATATGTGAATCCTAATTACACCGTTTATCCTTTCAACCCCAAGACCCACAACCAAAACCGCCAATCCAAAACCCAGCACCATAAAGAAAAACAAACACCCTACCTCAGTACCATATAAAAAATAAATAAATAAAAATAAAAACTAAGAACCCCAAAAGGCCCTAAACCTAAACCCAAAAAGGCCGGCCGTCACAGCCTGCGACACCCACGCGTCGCATTTTGCGATGCGTTTTTTTCAATTTTTCAGGCCAGGGGTCGCATGCCGCGACAGAAAGCCGTCACAGGCGGCGACGTGTTTTTTTTTAATTTGTGAGGCCGGGGGTCGCAAGCAGCGACGTCCTGCCGTCGCAAATACCATGTTTACATTTCAAAAAAAAAGGCGGGGCGTTGGCGTGCGACGGCCGGTCATCGCACGTAGGTGTCGCGCCCTTTTTTTTTCCTAAGTGCTTGAAGCACCTCCTTCCCCTCCCATTTTCGTTTGTTCTTTGGGAGAGAAGGAGTTCAGAGAGTGGGGTTTACCATGGTACGTACGTGTTGCGTAGGTGTAGAACCAGATAGATGGAATTCTGTTTTTGTATCCGCATCCCGAAAATCATGAAACCTCTTGGCACTGTCACATAGACAATCTAGTGAGTGAATCAGGTCTTGCATAAAGCAAAAATCACGGAAAACAGCAGCAGGCTGATAGTATTCAGAGCTGCTTTGTTTATGATATGTCCATCCAAAGACTATCTCATCGATGAGAATAGCCAAGTCATTTTGTCCAAATTCCAAAAAAGCTTCTTTTATCAGTTCCTAGGGTTTATCCACTCCCATACCACGGTTTGGGTACAACATATGAATGAATCCCCAAGGGAGCAGGTTTTGCTGCCTGTTTATGAATTTCCTGCCATGGGCATGAGTTTCAATTTGTCTACAACCATCCTCCAAGACCAAACAACGCATCTGCACATGCAAAGTAAGAACATACAAAAAATGAGATTTTTTAAAGATCTGTCCATGATCCAAAATCTCGTTTGCGTATTGGGGAGAACTCGTCAGTGATACGACGAGTCTTGTATGACTCCTGGCTGGCGATGTTGATGGTGGTACTGGAATTAGCACCCGAACCCCCAAGTGATGACCGATTCGTTGCTCTTGAATTCTCAGAGGTGTTGGTAGAGTATTGCCCCCTGCCAGAGCGTCTTCCTCTTTGGTAGAGACCTCTTCCACGACCAGGGGTACCTCTGCCTTGAGTGGCATTGTCTTGCCTTGTGAGGAGGCGTCTGCCCCGCCACGTTGCTACCGTTGTAGCTGTTGAATTGTGGCCTGGGAAGGCTGTCTGAAAAAGACCCAGGTTTCATAAGTTTTAATGTATCTGGCCCCCTTGGATTCTCCTAACTTCCCAAGCAACTTGGCTTGGGGGTCAATTGAGAATCACAAGCTGCTTCCATTATGAAGCCCCGGGTCATCTGGAAGGTAATTTTGCAAGAACGGCAGATCTGGCAGCCCGCATGATCCATACCAGAAAGCTATAATACTTGGTTTGCAACCGAAGGATGGCATCATCAGGGAGAACACAATCAGATTGTTTCAGCATATACCATAACCATATGGTCAAACCAGCAACACTCCCTCCATGCAAGAAGAGGGTGCCCCTCCTTGTCCACAGTTACATCTTATGTAGGGACGATGCCAGTTGAAGAGTTGACTCTTGTGATTTTTTGGATCTGGCCGAACCAGTCGGCAAGTCATTTTTGGTCCTCAGGGTAAGGTTCTCACCTTTGTCACAGAGCTTGTAGTAGAAAGGTCCTTAGTGGCCATGCCACAGCAATAGGTTCCTTTTTTATTCTCTGAAAACCCTCCTTAGCATCATGTGCACACCTACTGCGTTCAGCACGAGTTATGTTGCCCCATTTGACCCACATTTAAATAGAAATGGGTGCCAATAAATTGATATTAGCATGTGGGTGCCTCTTGCCGCTTCAAAACTGCCAGCATACGGATGCAGACCTGCTTCCTTGGCTCCATGAGGATCTACTTCTGCTCCTTACCTTTTTTGTGGTTTCTTGCAACCATATCTACATGGCAGGAGGTAGGGCAGACACGAGAACTCATGGAATACAATTCTACCGATTTATTCTACTGTTTTTTTCATGTTTCAATGCGGGTATAATGTAGCGGTCGGTACCTTGGCTGCACTGAAATTTCGGCTCTACAATGAAACCTCTTGGCTGGTTATTACGACGGACTGTTGTGCCTTACTAGACAACACACATTCTGCAAGACCTTCATTTCACTTTGATTTCATATGATGGACTGCAAACAGGGGTTTTTGAATTACCTTTCTACCCTGGCAGAGCTGTTCTTAAGATTTCCAGGAGTGGCACCTGCTGTCCTTTCTTGTTCCACTTGTGAGATTTCTATTTGTTCACAGAATCTCTCTCACTGCCTCTTTTTCTTCATCCGGTAAAATCAAATGTGCCCAAGGTTGGGTGATTACTTACAGAAGCGAAGTCTTTTCAGAGTGTTTTTTAGATTTCTTCTCTGCTCTGCGTGACAGTCTGTCATCTTCTGGGTTCGCCATTCTAAGAGCTGCTCAATGGCTTGATCCCTTCTTTTCCCATTGTATCAGCTCCTCGGCATCATCTTCCAGTACCTCAATCATTTTTATTGAATTCCTGGAGCTTCTTCTCCAGGTAACCTGCCATTTTTTTGCCATGCCATGCACAAGTGCAACCCAATTTTCCAAAGCCAAGGTTCAAGTAATAACACGGGGTTTTCATCACCCTGATTTTCCACAAGCCTCAGTATCCATCTTTTGCAATGCAGCATGGAATCACTTGGTGTGACTTGTGCTAGGGTTTCCTGCACAGCAGGAATTGGAGGAGGTAGTGGGGACTGATACCCAGGGCTATGAGGTCTCATTCCAGCTAGGACCTCCTTTGGTGACTTTCTGTCAAAGCCCCCCGAGAACATTTGTCAATATAACAAAATGAGAAGGTGGAAAGGAGAAAGGTAAGGGTAGATGGTGTGTACAAAAACCACTAAGTACACTGATCAAATAAAGAGAGGGAAGATTACATGTCATGTCAAGACATGGACAAGACCGCTAAGTTCATTGTCATTGAAAGACAAAACAGCCCTTTACAGGGCACCATCTAACATTCTCTTTCATGTTTACAATCTCATTTGAATACCCAATTAACATTTCAGGGTCTTCTGAAAAAACAGGGCGGGAGGGTGGGATTCCAGGTCAATTCATATCATGAAGGCACCATAGTACACATCAGCATCTCAAGATCCAGTTTAAACTCATTTTCAAAACGATTAGGTTTTGTTTGAAGATGATGTTTTAGAACCAAGATATAAGCAGATTCTTAAAAGGAAGAGAACACCGTGTAGAAGAGCCCCCTAAGCAGGTATA
This sequence comes from Takakia lepidozioides, assembly GCA_030704615.1. Lineage (NCBI taxonomy): Eukaryota > Viridiplantae > Streptophyta > Takakiopsida > Takakiales > Takakiaceae > Takakia > Takakia lepidozioides. The sequence goes on from CM060734.1 coordinate 29,223,157, forward strand.
GGCCTAGAATGTATTTTAAGGCCACATAAAGTAGTTCTGCCAAGGTGAAAGAGCATCTCAGAAACCCCAGTTTTGTTATCAAGCCATGAACCCAAAATGATATGAGGGCCTTGAGAATGCTGTGTTATCTATCAAAGCCTATCCTTTTGATCCATCAGAGTCATACCAAAGTTTCTTCATTTCAGAGCCAAGTATATCTTGTATCCTTCATAGCTTAAACTCCTACACATGCAAATGTGGTTGTAAAAACCGTAACGGGGTAAGGGAGAAAGCAGATCCTCATTGGAGCAATCTTGGAGCAGGTCTGAAGCGGCATGGTGGCAGTTTGAAACAGCAGATGGCATCAGCAGCTTGGCAGCAGCATGATCCACACTTGCGAGAAGAGGAACTGCAAGCTTCAAGAAATCAAGACAAGTGAAGACCCTCACTCACCCCTTGCCCGTCCCAAACCACCACATAGCGATGTGTGTTTTAGTGAGGATGCAGCAGGTAAGTGGCAGGTCTTCACAGTTGCTATCCATGTCAGTTTGAATTCTAAAGCAAGTACATCACAATTCAAGCAATGGTAAACTCAAAAAACCTTGAGTGTTTGTGGTATGCCCTACGCCATGGCGTCCAACAGATTGTCTCCAACAGAACGCAATCAGAGTAGAAGCGTTCACAGCTAGAGAGTGGCTCATACACGAAGAGAGAGCAACAAGTAATCTTTAGATAAATAGGGATAGAGTACTTCTCCCACAAGGAGTAAAAGCGCGCTGCAAAATAAAGAACCATGAGTTCCTGATCAGAGCAATCACGGCTTTGTCGTCTGCCATAGAAGAATCTGTTTAACCACCACACTGCGCATCCCAAGAGCCAGCAATCACGAGTACCATGTAGCAGCAGGGGAGCAGGTTTTTATACGGCGCATCATCAAGGTTCACTGAAGCACGAGTTCAGTGCTTGAAGTGTGTCGGCTTGCTTAGGGCAAACTTCCCGATTTTTCATCCAGGATGGATGAAATATCACATTTTACCAAGATAGGCTTTTTGCACTGGATGACATCCCATAGAAATGTATCTTTTAGGGTTATGGTATAGGTTTAGGTTTAATAACTGCCATCATTTATGATGGTAGTTTTATTATTCTCTTGGATTTTATAATAGGTAACCATTATTTATGTAGATCATCCATTTAGGATGAAAAAATTATGGTAACTCTAGCTTCCTGTATATTAAGTTCTCATCATCCAATAAAATAAAATCATCCAGATTGGATGAAAAGGCAAGGATGAAAAACTAAATCCCTCAAAAAGGTTAAGGCCGATGACATCCAAAGAGTTTATAGAGGGAGAGGGAGAGAGGGAGAGAGGGAGAGAGAGACGGGAGGCCTAGTGAGAAGAGGGGCAACCAAGGAAAAAAAAAAAAAAGTAGGGGGGGGAGTGACTGAGCAGAAGCTGCTCATCACACCCCCCCCCCTCCCCCATTTTTTTGTTTTTGTTTTCCTGATCTCTCCCTCTCACTCCCCTCTCTCTGTCCCTCTCTCTCCCTCTCTCTCTCCCTCTCTCTCCCTCTCTTTGTGGTCTGCTCTCTTTTAAGCTCCCGACGAGATTGAATTTAAGTCAGATGGGGGGTCACTACAGTATAATGTCCAAACACCAGATTCCTAAGTTAATCACTCTATATTTTGGAAATAGGACCGCCCACCGCCTTGTCAAACAGGCTAAGTCCTGGCAGAAGAGAGTAGAAGAGATTCTCAAGGACCTGGACGTGGAACCGCAAGTCTTCAGCCTGCTGGATAAATCTGAACTTAGAGGCTATAGTTTCCAAACCATGTCTGTTGCCATGAGATTGTCCTGATGACAATGAAGTTAGTAGAAAACTTCCTTGAACTGTTTTCCAATCTGTGACATGGGGGAGGATATCTGGGAGGACCTCTCGGCACTAGACTGAAATTTAACTCGGGGTAGGACCTACCTTTTGAACACAAACAGAAGCAGAGAGGAAAGGAGAGTGCAATTGCCCGGCAACCTGAAGACAATATTCATTTTCTGATACACTGTCCAAGGTTCTCTCACCAAAAAGACGCTCTCTTCAAATCTATCAATGGAATTGTGCTTGCACCTCTGTTTACCAACTTTGAAAGTCTTGAGGCTGAGCCAAAAGTCCAGCCCCTTCTGAGGCCTAGTTTTTGGGCAAATCACACACAGCAGATTGATGCTTGTGTGAAGGGATTTCTAGAGGATATCTGGAAAACCCGGATTAATTCTAAGTTAGGTTAATTCTAATTCTAAGTTAAGTATCCAGTTAAGTATCCAGTATCCAGTTAGTTAATTCTAATTCTAAGTTAAGTATCCTAAGTTAATCGACTCTATATCTTGGAAACAGGACCGCCCTGTCAAGCAGGCTAAGCCCTGGCAGAAGAGAGTAGAAGAGATTCTCAAGGATCTGAATCTGGACCCGCAAGTCTTGACCTTGCTGGATAAATCTGACTTAGAGAGTATAGTGTCCAAAGCCATGACTGTTACCAGAAAATTGTCCGATGAAAATGAAGTTAGGAAGAAAACTTCCCTGAACCTGTTTCCAGTCTGTGACATGGGGGAGGACATCATGGATGTGCTCAAGGGTCTACCCCACTCTCGGGACCAGACTGAAATTTAAACTCAGGGCAGGAAGCCTACCTTTGAACACTAAACAGAAGCAGAGAGGAAATGGAGAGTGCAATTGCCCGTTGTGTGGGCAACCTGAAGACAATATTCATTTTCTGATACACTATCCGGGGTTCTCTCACCAAAGAGACGCTCTCTTCAAATCTATCAAGGGAATTGTGCCTGTACCTCTGTTTACCAACTATGAAAGTCTTGAGGCTGAGCCAAAAGCCCAGCCCCTTCTCCTCAGTAACTCTTCCCCCCCCCCCCCACACATTTTTTTTTTTTTTTTTTTTTTTTTGGTTTCGTCATCTCTCTCTCTCTCTCTCTCTCTCTCTCTCTCTCTCCCTCTCCCTCTATAACTCTTTGGATTTCATTTGGCCTTAACCTTTTGAGGTTATTTAGTTTTTCATCCCAACCTTTTTCATCCAAATCTGGATGATATTATTTATAGGATGATGAAACTTAATGTACAGAAAGCTTGGTTTACCATCTATTTCTTTCATCTAAACTGGATGAACTACATGAATAATGGTTACCTATTTTAAAATCCAAGAGATAATAAAACTACCATCATAAATGATGGCAGTTATTAAACCTAAGCCTATACCATAACCCTAAAAGATACCTTTTTATTGGATGTCATCCATTGACAATGTGCTTCTCTTGATAAAATGTGATTTTTCATCCACCCTGGATGAGAAATCGGGAAGTTATGCCCTAAGCACGCCGACACATTTCACAGCACTGAACTCGTGCTTCAGTGAACCTTGATGATGCGCGTAAACCTGCTCCCCTGCTGCTACATGATACTCGTGATGGCTGGCTCTTGGGATGCGCATTGGGTTAGGCAGATTCATCTCTGGCAGACGACAAGCGATGATCGCTTTGCTCAGAAACTCATGGTTCTTTATTTTGTAGCGGCGCTTTTACTCCTCGTTGGGAAATACTCTATCCCTATTTATATACAGATTACATGTTGCTCTCTTCTTGTATGAGCCATTCTCTATCTGTGAACGCTTCTACTTTGATTGCGTTCTGTTGGAGACGATCTGTTGGACGCCATGCGCAGGGCATACCACAAACACTCAAGGTTTTTTGAGTTTACCCTTGCTTGAATTGTGATCTGTACATGCTTTAGAATTCAACACTGACATGGATAGCAACTTTGAAGACCCGCCACTCACCTTGCTGCATCCTCACTAACACACATCGCTATGTGGTGGTTTTTGGGACGGGCACAGGTGAGGGTCTTCACTTGTCTTGATTTCTTGAAGCTTGCAGCTCCTGTTCTTGCAAATGTGGATACTGCTGCTGATGCCATTTGCTGCTTCAAACTGCCACCATGCCGCTTCAGACCTGCTCCAAGATGGCTCCAATGAGGATCTGCTTCTCTCCTTACCCCTGTTTCTGGTTTTTTACAACCACATTTGCATGTGTAGGAGTTAAGCTATGAAGGGTACAAGGGTACAAAATAGCAGTTATTACTCTGACTGCTTTGATACTTGGCTCTGAAATGAAAACTTCTTGGTATGACTTTGATGGATCAAAAGGATAAGCTTTGATAGATAAACACACATTCTTCAAGGCCCTCATATCATTTTGGTTTCATGGCTTGATAACAAACAGGGGTTTCTGAGCTGCTCTTTCACCTTGGCAGAGCTATTTTATGAGGCCTTAAAATACCATTCCAGGCCTATACCTGCTTAAGGGGGCTCAACCCTGTTGTTTCTTGCTTGTATCTTGGTTCTGAAACATCAACTTCAAACCAGTACTGTTTCTTAGGGAAGTGAAATGCTCAAGACCTGGATTTTGTTTGCCTTGGCCCGCTAAAGACTCTCAATTTAAAGGCCTGGCTGCAGGCAGGGTTCTTCTGAGTTCTTTGTTAACTCAGATCTTTGGAGGTTCTAGAATACCACTCAAGACCTAGATCTTGTTTTGGAACACTCAACCTTGCATAGGTTTCTTGTTTACTGCTTGTGGTTTGGCATTGATACATCACCAAACTAGCTTGGAATGAAACCTCTCAGCTTGACTCTGTTGTGTCAAACAGGTACGCCTTGTTTAGGGAACACACACACTCATTATGGCTCTCATAGCAGTATGAAGATGAGGGCTGATAGCAGGCAAATTTGGGATAATTTGCCTTGCTTCTGTTCTATGATTCCTGCTTGTGACACGACACTGAAACGTCACCTTCAGGCCAGCAATAGCCTCTAGGGATAAGACTTGTTCAAAACCTGGATGTTGGCATGCAGCCTCATGATATATACCATGTCTTGAACCATGCCAATAGGGCAAGAGGAAACATGATGTAAACCAGCAAATGCTTAAGGCATATTTTGTTTGACTGTTCAAAGTCAACTTGAATTGTTTTTTAGCATGAGTCTTGAGGAATGTCCCAAGACCTACAATCTGGTTTTCACAACTTGTTTTGCTAAGGTGTTGTGTCTACTTGCAAATACTTAAGGCATGAATGGCTGGCTGTTTCAACTTGAAGTGCTATGAGCTTGATTCTGGGAAATATCCCCAAACCTGCCATCTGGTTTTTGAAATGAGTTTGAAATGAGTTTTTGAAATGATGGTGCAAACTATGGTGCTTTCATGATATGATTGACCTGGAATCCCACCCTCCCACCCTGTTTTTTCAGAGACCCTGAAATGTAATGGGGTATTCAAATGAGATTGTAAACAAAGGGAATGTTAGATGGTGCCCTGTAAAGGGCTGTTGTTTTGTCTTTCAATGACAATGACCTTAGCGGTCTTGTCCATGTCTTGACATGACATGTATATTTCTCTCTCTCTCTCACTCACTTTTGGTGTGACATACAAGTTATGGACAACTCTCGACATCTTTCCCTTGATCCCACATGACAAGACAGAGTCATAGACCATCTCCCCACCCTGACCTACCTTTGCTGTTGCGGCTGCTGCTATTGTTGGTGCTTCAAGCGCGCTACTGCCGTGCTGTCGCTGCTGCCAACGGCGCGGGTCCCTGCTGCTACAGGGCCTCTCTCCCCCGCTCACCATGGCTCTCTCTCTCTTCAGCTCGTTTAGATCCTGCCTATGCGCGGCGTTTCTACCACATAGGGGAGAGAGAGGTCAGCCCGTGCTTAGGGCAAGAGAGCAAGATAAAAAGTGAGGGAAGAGGCGGTGCTTACCTTGGGCGTTGGAGCGGTGTTGGGGCAAACTCCTCTCCACCTTGCGACCACCTCGGGCTCAGCAGCAGGTGCGTTTCTCACTAAATATTATTAGACACGCAAGGCTGAAAGAACTATTCAGCCTAGGTATGAATCACATCCCTCTCAAACGTACTTTGCTGAAAGACGTTGTTGAACAAGTGTCTCTGGCTTTCCATAGAACCTGTGAAATTTTATATATAGACCCATGTGAATCTTGGGCAGCATCCTGCAGCCAATGGGTAAAAAAACACATGCTGGGATAGATTGAAACAAAAAGCCGGCAGAGGAAGGTACGACTTCACTCACCATGAGCGCAATCCTCTTACTGTAAAAGAGGCAAAAGATGAACTTTCATGGCTTCTCAATCACCTGTATTTTTCTGGTCTTGACAAGGCTAACAACAACGTATGTTTTATGTGTGTGAAGCACATAAGAACTCAAGCCTTCCACAGATTGATGGGTAAAGACTTTACACCATGCAAGCAAGCTGAGGTATGGCTGCCACTTGACCTTGTTCTAGGAAACATTTCCGTGGAAATACACAGTCTGATTCCGGAGATACCTGCTCCCTCCTGTAGATTACCTTACATTATGGGAATCTACAAGCTACATAAGAAAAAATACAGATGGATTACCAATGCCCATAAATGTGTTTTCAGTGAACTTGTAGCCTTCTTACAAGGGCTACCATGGATCTTCTACCATTGGTAAAAGAATGGGCCAAGACAAGGCTGGATACTTATGAGCAATTTTTCAAAGTATCTACTGCTATGTATTGGATTATTGATTCCATCACTGACTTTACACTAAACCTGCCTGAAAAAGTCCATAACATCTTTGTTGCTGACATTACACAATGCTATGAGAACATACCTTTGACAGGACAGGATAACTTAGGGGACGCCATTGAATACGTGGTGAAGATTGCATTCCAGCAACACCATCGGTCTCACCCCCGAGCACGTCATACTCTATGGATTCCAGCCAAAAACGGTACTTTCGGAAAAAGTAGATGGGGCACGTCTTCCCCAAAATCAGGTACCTGGATTGAACTTTCTGAAGTCAAACTACTTATGCTCCACAAATGGCTTATGTCACATTGTTTTGTCGCCTTAGGGGACCGTGTATGGCAGCAGATTTCTGGAATACCTATGGGTTTTTCATGCTCACCATTATGGTGCAACATGTACTTCCTTTCTTATGAAATCAAATTCATCTTAAGGCTTGCAGCTTTAGGACAATTCCAGCTTATGCCTATGTTTAAATCTGCCTTCAGATACATTGATGATATATGCTGGCTAAATGTGGGTGATGCAATGCTATTCCTGGACCCACGGGCAGACAGAAGCAGCAACAACCCTTGGTGGATCTACCCACTCAATGTAGTGGAGATCAAACCTGAGCTACTACGCACTAAAAAACGATTCCCAATACGTGGGGTTGGAAGCTTGTTTCATGAATATCCAGATTACAGTCTCAAACTGTGACACAGGTGAGTTCCATTTCCAGAAATATGACAAGAGAAGACTACTTCCTTTCTCTTACACTCAATATATCCAGTTCTTATCCAATAGGCCTGTGAATCAATCTTACAACATTGTGATTTCACAAGCTGTGCCTATTCTATACATTTCCAGCAATGCTGATCTGGCTGGGAAGGAGTGTAGCATTCTGATTAACACTCTTGGGAGGAATGGTTTCAAGACCAGAAAACTTGCTCGTATCTTGACAAAATTCCTTGAACGTGGTTCATTCCCTGGCCTGCTCTTCCCTGTACAAGAGCTTATTGAGAAACTGAAAGGTACTTTCTAAAAACCTATACAGAGCTATGTTATACCATTGAACTCTACGTTCTTTTCTAAGTGATACTATACTAGTGTTGCTATGATACATTTTATGCCATCATTTCATCTTGATCCGAGGAAGTGAGGATGTAGGATTCTACTCCTTTGGATAAATATTATCTGAGGATAGAACTACATGGAAGAGGGAAAACCTTATGAGAAGAGGTCTGGTATGCACTCCCTTACGGGGTGAGTGCATACCACACTTACTTCGTAAGGTTCTGCCATGCCAGGGGATTGGCTGGTGGGTCCCTCTCTCTCCCTCTCTCCCTCTCCCTCTATAAATCTTTGGATTTCATCTGGCCTTAACCTTTTGAGGTTATTTAGTTTTTCATCCCAACCTTTTTCATCCAAATCTGGATGATATTATTATAGGATGATGAAACTTAATGTACAGAAAGCTTGGTTTACCATCTATTTATTCATCTAAACTGGATGAACTACATGAATAATGGTTACCTATTTTAAAATCCAAGAGATAATAAAACTACCATCATAAATGATGGCAGTTATTAAACCTAAGCCTATACCATAACCCTAAAAGATACCTTTTTATTGGATGTCATCCATTGACAATGTGCTTCTCTTGAAAATGTGATTTTTCATCCACCCTGGATGAGAAATCGAGAAGTTATGCCCTAAGCACGCCGACACATTTCACAGCACTGAACTCGTGCTTCAGTGAACCTTGATGATGCGCCGCGTAAACCTGCTCCCCTGCTGCTACATGATACTCGTGATGGCTGGCTCTTGGGATGTGCATTGGCGGTTAGGCAGATTCATCTCTGGCAGACGACAAAGCGATGATCGCTTTGCTCAGAAACTCATGGTTCTTTATTTTGCAGCGGCGCTTTTACTCCTCGTTGGGAAGTACTCTATCCCTATTTATATACAGATTACATGTTGCTCTCTTCTTGTATGAGCCATTCTCTATCTGTGAACGCTTCTACTTTGATTGCGTTCTGTTGGAGACGATCTGTTGGACGCCATGGCGCAAGGCATACCACAAACACTCAAGGTTTTTTGAGTTTACCCTTGCTTGAATTGTGATCTGTACATGCTTTAGAATTCAACACTGACATGGATAGCAACTGTGAAGACCTGCCACTCACTTGCTGCATCCTCACTAACACACATCGCTATGTGGTGGTGTTTGGGACGGGCACAGGTGAGGGTCTTCACTTGTCTTGATTTCTTGAAGCTTGCAGTTCCTGTTCTTGCAAGTGTGGATAATGTTGCTGCCTAAGCTGCTGATGCCATCTGCTGTTTCAAACTGCCACCATGCCGCTTCAGACCTGCTCCAAGATTGCTCCAATGAGGATCTGCTTCTCTCCTTACCCCTGTTTACAGTTTTTTACAACCACATTTGCATGTGTAGGAGTTTAGTTATGAAGGATACAAGGATACAAAATAGCAGTTATTACTTTGACTGCCTTGATACTTGGCTCTGAAATGAGAACTCTTGGTATGACTCTGATGGATCAAAAGGATAGGCTTTGATAGATAACACACATTCTTCAAGGCCCTCATATCATTTTGGTTTCATGGCTTGATAACAAACTGGGGTTTCTGAGCTGCTCTTTCACCTTGGCAGAACTACTTTATGTGGCCTTAAAATACCATTCTAGGCCTATACCTGCTTAAGGGGGCTCTACACTGTTGTTTCTTCTTCCTTTTTAAGAATCTTGCTTATATCTTGGTTCTAAAACATCATCTTCAAACCAAACCTGCAATCTGGTTTTTGAAATGAGTTTAAAATGGATTCTTGAGATGATGATGTGTACTATGGTGCTTTCATGATATGAATGACCTGGAATCCCACCCTCCGCCCTGTTTTTTCAGAGACCCTGAAATGTAATTGGGTATTCAAATGAGATTGTAAACATGAAAGAGAATGATAGATGGTGCCCTGTAAAGGGCTGTTTTGTCTTTCAATGACAATGACCTTAGCGGTCTTGTCCATGTCTTGACATGACATGTATATCTTCCCTCTTTTTTATTTAACTTTTTCTACCTCCTCTCTCCCTCTGTGGTTTTTTTTTTTTTGGTGAGCAGCACAAAAGAGAGGGAAGATACTTTTTGTCATGTCAAGACAAAGATAGGACCCCTATGTCAAGAATAAATAGACATATCAGCCACTTAACAGTGGCACCATCCATCAATCATCAAGCTTAGAAAATCCAGAATTACATCCATGCACAGTAATGTGTTCATGTCAGTATGATTCATAATCCAGAGAGTATGCCACTGATGTTGATTGACCACCAGTCAAGATCATGATACACTTACATAGGTCTGGGTGGGATGGCGGGTACTTGGCCATATTTTGGCCTTGATGTGGTGCAGGTCACATAGTCATACAGATTTACTGTTTGCAAGCTGTAATCCAAGCATACTTACTAAAACCCCATGGGTGTCATGGAGGGTTTTCTTAAAAAAGAAAGGAACACTTGGATATCACAGATTTAAATACCTTGCCTTGCCAGTATTTGTTTAGACTGGTGTGCAGTACAGCTTGCCCCCACAGAAGATGTGGATATGTCTGGTAAGTTTTCCAGAACACCCCTATACCTTTATTTCTTGCTACAGCTGAAAATCAAAGCTCATGACAAAGCAAGGTAAATATAAAGGACTGCATACACATCCTGTGACAGTATACGGTACTGTCAGTACACCCTTCACATCATTCCACATTTGACCATGTCATTACACCATGTCCAGGGGTATTTCCACTTGACCCACCCTGGCTGCCTCAAAAACCAGTTACCATTTATATTACTGCCATATTTCAGTGTCAGCCGAATAGCCACAGGCAGAAACTTCACCATACCCTGGCCTAAGCATCTAGCTAATCAAAGCCATCTGGGTTGGAACATAACAGGGGTCTTTTAAACAGAGGTACCTGAGTAGCTGCAGCAAATAGTTCCTTGCAGCCTCTCAATTTGTTTCCAATTACCATAAGGTAAGCAAAGCAAACTAGGGCCTGGAAAACAGATGTGTGTCTCTCACACAAGCCATCATAAACCCGGCTGTCACATCATAACAGAGTCTTTCCACTGGCTGGGCCGAACTAGCCCATCGTAGAAAGCATTACACTTGTTCTTCAAAAATCAAGGAAGGAAAGAGGCAGGATCAAGAAAAACCATAGAGTAGTTTAGTTTTTCAACATTTTAGGATGAGTCCCTGGCAAACGATTCCTTCCCCTGCTCTGCAATCCCACTTGGCATCCAGCAGCACCTAGACATCAGAATATTAAGTGGAAGCCCTCACCTGTGCCCATCCCAAAAACAACCACAACGCGTTGTGAGTTAGTGAGGATGCACGAGGTGAGTAGCAGGCTTCCACACTTGCTATTGAGGTCAAATACACTTCAATCTAAGCGCAGAGAATGCCAAAGGAAACAAGGAAGCAAAATCAACAGAAAAAAAAACCTTTTTTACTGTTTGGGGGAGAGTCGCCATCTCTCCACAAGCCTAACCATGCAGGGAGGATTCCGCCAGCACCACAGCACTGCTACCTTAACCAAAGCAAGATCTTGCCAAGCACAAGAAAAAAAGAGCTTGGTTTCAAAAGGTAGGGTTTATAAAGGGAGGGAGAGAGACTACCTTGTGCCGCCATTCATCAAAGATCCAGAGGAGGGCTACTAGGGAAACGTCCTAGGCTTGCAGGTGGTGCCTCCGCCATCACTGCCGCGGTTCCCTTGTGCAGCAAAAAAACAGACAACTGAGACAGGGAATCTTCCCTCATTACTAAGCCACCGCCATCGCCTTAAAGAGCTCGCCCAGGCGTCGCTCACAAGAGCCATAAACACTCAACGATTGGCAGCTCAAGGTATCTGCAGCATGAGCACCATCGCTCCTCACAAGCCGCCATCGCGCGCGCTCTTGCAGCGCAAAAAAAAAGACATTAGGGTTGCGCATGGTTTTCCCCTGCTTGGCCCGTCATCCATCCTTCTCAGGATGAAAAACATCCGTCAGTCTGTCCGTCCAACGGACGTTGTCCGTTTCTCATTCGTGGAAGATGAAAGACATCGTGTTTTCATCCTGTCTTGCACTTCAACGGATGTAGTCCGTATTTCATCTAGGTTAGATAAAAAACATGGGGGATTTTTTATATAAAAAAACTGTTTTGCCCTGTATTTAGGTCTTGTCAGATGAAGTCCTTTTTTCATCCAGGTTGGATTGAAAAAGTAGGAACTGGCGGGAATTTCACAGTTTTTTAGTGAAGAAATATTTCACTAAAAATATAGTTTAAATTTTTTTTTGGATAAAGAACATCCAAAATTCCCTGCAACCCAATTTTGTAATTTTTTTCAATTTCCTCGAGGATGGAAGTTGGGACAACAATTCCATAAGCCCAGTGTCCAGAGGGAGAGAGAGGGAGAGAGAGGGAATCCCACCATCCAACCCCTGGTATGGCAGGCCCTTACGGAGTGAGTGTGGTATGCACTCACCCCGTAAGGGAGTGCATACCAGACTCCTCTCTAAAAGGACAAACTCTCCCTGCTCATATGCCAATCCTTCGGAAGATGTCCTGAAAAGGATTATCAGGCTACCTTTAGACAAACTGGGTATCCGAAACAAGTATATCAACCTTAATGGTGTGATTGGGGTATGTATTGAGCATAGACCCCAAAATAAAACTAGTTTATTCAAGGTATTACATGTGCAAGAAACCAGTTGCTTTATGCATGGTTTTCTTTCTTCTTTTTCGCATCAAAAGTCAACAAATCTGCATACATAAGGGAAAGACATACCATTTTTTTTAGGTTGTCAATGATCATTCCCAGGCATCAAAGTTTCTCTTGTGGATTGGGGAGAACTCTCCTGCCATCTGCCTGGATCGGTTCGACCCATGGCTCCCAATGTCGATTGTGGAGCATGAATTGGATCCAGAGCCTCCATTGGATGTTCTGGTTACGGACTTAGCATTCTCGGAGTTGGAGAAAGATTGTTGTTTCTGTCCGAACCTGCCACCTCTTTGGTAGCCCCCACGTCCTTTGAAATTAGCACCCCTGCCCCTGTTGGGTCTCCTTGTTTGCTGGAAAGTGTTCCCTTCAATGCGTTGCCGTTTATAGCTATTAAACGCAGGTTTGGGGAGGCTGTCGGAGAAAGATCCAGGTTTGATCAATCTCTCAATGAATCTAGCCCCTTAGTAGTTTATCAAGCAGTTTTGCCTTAGGGTTATCGGCAAAAGTTTCTGCTGCTTCCAAAAGGAGCTCCCGGATCATTTGGAATGTTATCTGAGCCAGTATTGCAGATCTGGCAGCCCTCATCAGCCATACAATGAAGCTATAGTACTTGCTTTGCGCTGAGGGGTATGTTGCATCAGGAAAGAAAACCCCAAGATGGTTAATCATGTACTAGACCAAATGATCGAACCAAACCACACTTCCAACACAGCCAGACGGAGCAGCACCAGGTCCACAATTACATCTTAGGTATGGCCTATGCCAATTCCAGAGTTGGCTTTTGTGATTCCGGGAACGGACAGATCCAGTAGGGGGATCATTTTTGGTCCTAAGAGTGATATTGTCCCCTTTGTCACATAGCTTATAATAAAATGTTTTTAAGGGCCATGCAATATCGATGGGCTCCTTTTGAATGCATCGGGCGAACGGATGGTTGCCCATCCAAATCATTTTTGTTTGCTTTCAAACTTTGCCAGTACGTTCGGGACATCCTCTCACAAGTCCCGGACTAATATGAGATCAATCGAAATTCATTCGATGGCTCAACGGATGGTTGGCCATCGAAATGATTTTGGTTCGCTTTGAGACTTGGCCAGTATGTTCAATGTGCCATCTAAGAGGTCCCAGAGTAATATGAGACGAAACGAAATTGGTTCGGTGGCCCAACGGATGGTTGCCCATCCAAACAATTTTCGTTCGCTTCGAGATTTGGCCAGCATATTCATCGTACCATCTGACAGGCCCCAGAGTAATGTGAGATCAATCAAAATTCGTTCGATGGGCCAATGAGGCATTCACTTGTCATCAGTTTTCGTTCATTGCGGAAAAAAAAAATCTAGCAATGCGTGCACGGCTATTGCACCCATTGAACGGATTGTGTTGAAGCCCATCTTTTGCCCGCATGTGCTTGAACATGTGCGGAGACACAACAGAAGAATAAATCATTTGCTTCCCCGTCGACGCGCTCACCCCTCAAGCCATTCGAGAATTTAAATCAATTTTAAGCCAATGATTAGGTTTGCACTGCCTTTGATTGGGGGTTTCTGGCACGTATCGATTTTGTTTTTGGCTCAATTTTGTTCTGCGGCTTCAAGCATCCCACCGCTACTCCCCCGCCAAAATTTGGACCAATCAAAAATGTCCAAAAACAAAAGTTTCTCTTCGCTCACTATTGCATAACTCTCTATGAAGAGTGCATGAAGTAGAACACAAATCAAGTTTGGAGTGCAAAACAGGGAAGAAACTTTGGTTTTGGGTCCAAATGAATTTTGTTCGCTCCCAAATTTGGCACGCATGTTGCATATGGAGTCATTACGCATACGGTTCAGAAACAGAATGAACCATGAGCACGCGAAACGCAGTCCAACAGGTCCCAGAGTAATAGAATATCCAACGGAATTCATGGCATCGGGTGAACGGATGGTTGCCCATCCAAATCATTTTTGTTTGCTTTCAAACTTTGCCAGTACGTTCGGGACATCCTCTCACAAGTCCCGGACTAATATGAGATCAATCGAAATTCATTCGATGGCTCAACGGATGGTTGGCCATCGAAATGATTTTGGTTCGCTTTGAGACTTGGCCAGTATGTTCAAATGTGCCATCTAAGAGGTCCCAAGTAATATGAGACGAAACGAAATTGGTTCGGTGGCCCCAACGGATGGTTGCCCATCCAAACGATTTTCATTCGCTTCGAGATTTGGCCGGCATATTCATCGTACCATCTGACAGGCCCCAGAGTAATGTGAGATCAATCAAAATTTGTTCGATGGGCCAATGAGGCGTTCACTTGTCATCAGTTTTCGTTCATTGCGGAAAAAAAAAATCTAGCAATGCGTGCACGGCTATTGCACCCATTGAACGGATGTGGTTGAAGCCCATCTTTTGCCCGCATGTGCTTGAACATGTGCGGAGACACAACAGAAGAATAAATCATTTGCCTCCCCGTCGACGCGCTCACCCCTCAAGCCATTCGAGAATTTAAATCAATTTTAAGCCAATGATTAGGTTTGCACTGCCTTTGATTGGGGGTTTCTGGCACGTATCGATTTTGTTTTTGGCTCAATTTTGTTCTGCGGCTTCAAGCATCCCACCGCTACTCCCCTGCGAGGTTTACTATTTCATGAGCAGAAACCATGAGCCATGAGCCATGAGCCGCATGAGCCGCATGAGCGGTGAGCCGAAGTCTAAGATACGCGGATTTCATGAGCGGACTCCTCCAAATTTGGAAATGCGGCAGATTAAACAAGTATTAAAATAATAGTTTTTTATTTGACCTTGCCGTTTTTGGACGTTCCAGATCATGTAATGCGGCGAAGATATGTCGTCAGTAACAAGTCCGCTCATGGTTTTATAGATCCGCTCATGGAAATAAGTGACCGTGCAACGGGAAATCCAGTATACCACTGCAAAAGGACGTCGCATACTGGCCTGTATAGAGTATTCCGCGGTTTTACATGCCTTAACATTGGAATGAAGCTGACCCTTTTGCCGCGATTGAACCAATGGAGTCTGCACCAATACAGTCTGCAGTACTTCACAATTCGTCTTCTTCGGGTATTCGGCGGGAAAGGTTTGCAACTGAACTGGGAAATAGGGTGCCGCATTAGGGTTCGCACGTGCGAAATTTCGGAGCGGTTTGGTGTTGGCGAAGGCCGCCTCTGGGGTACCTACGACGATACTTGGAAATTCGGCGCCGCATTTCCTTGTCGGAGGTCGAATGAGGAGAGCAAGTTTTCGGAAAGCAGAAAAACATGAACCCTCCAACATACAAAATACATGCACGTGGAAACAAGTGAACGATATAGTAATATCTTAGTTCGATCAAAACAGGTTACTGGTAGGCAAGACATATGTCGGACCTTTCTGTGGCCAGAGTCTGAGGTACTGGCAGCAGTACAGTTCTACTATCCGAAAAGGATGGGCGTACCATTGTATGTGGACCGCAAGCCAAGCTCACTGGTCCCCTGGATCCATATTCAGAAGAGTGTGAACCTCCTGGGGGCTCAACCCTGGTGCATGTATGAAGTGATGAGTTGTGGAATTACAACGGAGTCTCTTTAGGTACACGTAGTACAAATGCTTGCAAGGGCAGTATGATGCCCCCTTGTTCGCCATGATCTGGAAGTCGGTGCAATTGCAGGTGGGTAATTCTGAAATGGTGATGGTGTACACCTCATTTGAGCCGTGGCGCCCGATCCTGGTGGGGCACTTCTGTCGAGCTCTGGATTGTACAGTTCATCCGAAGTGCATTCCCCATCCTTGTCTCGTTCACTTTTGAGGGAGGTCGCCGCCTCTTCGGTTTCCCCCAACGGTGTGTAGGATGCTTAGAGCTGTCGTGTCCCATTGTTCTTGCTCTCACAGGGGTCGGTGGTGGAGGTGGAAGCGGAAATGGTTGTCTGGGGACGTCAGTGCGCTGCACCATCCGAAATCCTGCGGCGGTAAGGGCGTCGGCCTCAACCTGACTCAGATCGCAGCCTGGTTCCACCGGCCCACACCGGGGGAGCCTCTGGCATTGTTTGTATGCCGTACTTGGGCTTTCCATACACGCAAGTCATAATGTCGTGCCTGCAGAACCAGAACTGGGTGGTTGTCGCCTCCGCAAACTTTGCATGGACAAATCTTCCTGTAAAAGTAGGAGCAGGGACAGCCCCATCTGGATTCCTCCTTATCATCTCTAAACAACGTTGCCGTGTATCCACACGAATTGCGGAACACCTTCCTCGAAACGACGGCTTTGTGCGAGCAATTCTCCACTGTGATGCAGACACAGTCGTCTCCACAATGGCTTGGCCATACTGCATAACAGCGGGCGGAATGTGGGGCAAGGGAGCGGTGGGAATTTGTTGCACGAAATCCCCGGTTGAAGGCGACGGCGATCTGGAATTTCTTGGGCTTCCACTGCTGGAAGACACATTGTGCGGCAACATGACGGGACCTCGAGGTGCTGTCCGAATGTTCCTGTCGGATCTCCAGGAATCCTCTTCGCACCCGGGTTCCTCTTCAATCCTCCGCCTGACAGGGCGAGTCCGGACGTCCCCCTCTAGGGTTTCACCTCTGCGGTGCAGAGGCGTCCCTTTGATCTTCTCTCGCAATGCTGTCGCCCATTTCACTGGATTCTTGGACCTCGAAGCTGTTCGTACCAACAATTCCTCCCTGTCCGGCCCAAAGCCCCATTGTTTGCCGCTCAGGAACTTGTAGTACGTGGCTTGCTGCATGATTGCTCTGTCGATGTCCTCCGTTGTGGCCGTCACTACGTCCACCAGATGTGCGGCAGAAGACGCTCGCCAGGAGGAGTGGACCGATTCTGCCATATTCGTGTTCGGCATGTCCGTGTCGGAATCCAAGCACCGCTCCTAGAAGGACACAAACAATGGTGAGGGACCAATCGAAATGTCCGTAACAGAAAGACAAATGAACGAAAATGACAGCAGCCTACCTCCCG
Source organism: Takakia lepidozioides (assembly GCA_030704615.1). Classification (NCBI taxonomy): domain Eukaryota; kingdom Viridiplantae; phylum Streptophyta; class Takakiopsida; order Takakiales; family Takakiaceae; genus Takakia; species Takakia lepidozioides. The sequence goes on from CM060734.1 coordinate 29,240,444, forward strand.
CATGTACTGTCCGAACTGTCGATACCGAAAATGCCACCACCCCAACCAGCTGTGCAATGCTCCCAGATTGGTTGTCTCCACTGCACCTGACGTGTTCCACCAAGCCTCGATGATAGCAAACTTAACCTCCGCGTCATCAAATGTGGGTGCATCCTTCCACGCCGTACAAAGGACACGGTGTTCAGCCTGGAATGAGCTAGCAACAAATTTGGTAGTGTAGTGGGATAGACTCTGCATCCAATGGAATCCACAGGATCTCTCTTTCCCCTCCATTGGAACATTGGGGTCCTCACCGTACACACGCCGCACCGCTGCCCAGTTGGCCTGAGCGTTGTCTGCCATGAATCCCCTGAAATTGGGCTCTGGCAATCCCGCCCTTGCCATCTGCTCGTTTATGCCCTCCCACAGATGCATCTCGGACTGTGTGTCCTCCCCTTTCATCTCGCAGATTGCAATCGTCATGAGCCTCTTGGAGTGATAGTCATAAACATGCGCACCCATAGTCACCCACTGATGGTTTGTAATTCGCTTGATGTGATCAAACATCACCCAAGCATTCGACAAGTTTCCAGTTGTCATGCGAGTGACCAAGTCGACTCCACTCCCAGGCCCACACGTCGACATTTTGAAAATGTAACAACGATCGGATTCGCTGCCTTGCCCTGGAAACCTGCTACCTTGGATGTAGTCATATCCAGTCATTCGTTTCACCTCCAGGATTGAGTACATGTCCGACCCCCTGCCGAACTCCTGCTTGCAAGATACGATGTGATTCCGCACATTCGGACTACAAACGTGCGAGACGGACTCCAAGAGGTCACGCATCTCGTCTTCGGTCAAGGGCTCTCGGTCGGAACCATCTTCAGACATGATTTTGCCAAGAGCAATCTTGTGGGCTGCCTTCAGCTGAATCTGCTTTGGTCTGGCTCCGGGGCTCAATTTCACCTCCTCTTTTATGATGTCGTGTGCTTCCTGCACAGCCTCACGCATGTTGCCTCTCGCCAAGGGGTGGCAGTGGACCCCAACGTGTATGCAAGCTCTAGTCAAGTCCGGGAGCAAATGGATACGTAATATTGCTTGGCTCTGCACATGGACATGCACGTCGGTGGTTCTTTGCAATGTGCACACTTGAAAGAACCCGCAGGAGCTTGGCTGGAGACAATGAATGGATGATGCGTTGTGCCAGTCCAATCCGTCTCGTTTCTCCGCCCTCCTTTGGAGAGAAAGTGGAAGCAGGTGGGATTGAGGCACCTCAGCTTCCCCGCACAGAGGACATATCGTACACGAACACCATCAGCAATTTTCGTGCTACTGGTCTTCGTCACACACCAGGGGTGTCCGTCATGCTTTCGATCCATGTCTGTTAACATCCCGGAGGCTTTCTTTGACGAAGAAACAGGTGGAAACTCGAAGATGACATTGCCATCGACTTCGGGAGGCAGAAAGTTACCTTTCTGACTGGGAATTTGGCATAGTCGAGAGCAGCCAGCTCGGAGCGAGAACCATCGAGGTGATGTTGTCGTAGGAGCTGCACAATGGACCGGGTTGGAGTTATGCTCGAGGGCACATGCGTAGCACCTACAGAGACGTCCATGCCGGATTTGAACGACCGTGTGGAGGACATGGGTACCTCAATGCAATCATCTTCCTCGTCGGAAATGTCGAATACGTCCACACGAGAAGCTATGGAGGGTCTTGACGGTCCAGGTCGGGAATGATTATCGTTGCATACCTCTCTGTTGGCAGTGGCCGCCTCTCGGTTTCCGGACTCCTTTGTGGATGGTGTGGGCAGCGACTGATTCGGAAAGGGAATGGGCATTCCCACAGCTCGGTACAGGATGGTCTGACGGGGGAACGTGCCATTCGATTCCGCAACCTCCGTCGTTACCTAGCACGACAATGGTCTCGTCAACCTGTCCAGGAACATCCTTCCTTTCTTCTTCCAAATAAACTGTGCCCGGTTTGAGCTTGAATTTGGAACAAAGGTAAGTTTCAGTCACTCTGCAAAGTCCTCCCTCGTTTGGGATCCAGGCTCTCCCAAGTTGCGGAGGACAGCAAACTATAGCGTAGGAATTCGGAGCCATCGCACGGAGTTGGCAAGTGCGAGGTTCAGTATAGCGACAGACCAAGGCTCACAGGCCCATGCGGAGTCCATCGACGATTGGAAGTCGCACATTGAAGTGGAAAGTATTGTTTCAAGCTACATGCATGAAGGTGGGAGGTTTGATTCCATAGCCAGTGAGTATGACAATGATGGCCGATTCGGCGACGAAATAACATCTCCTGACAGTTTCTCCTGAGGGTGGATCCAGCAGTATTCTCGGTGCAGACAGGAACGTTCGCACTGACAAGTGCCAGGACTGCTGGTTAAAACGGTCAGACAACCAAGTTGTGCTCATCAAGACTGGCCGCAATTGTGTTGTTTCGGAACAATGCAACCCATTCAGGTTCCAGATTTCCCGTCCCGAGTGATTCTTTCGATTGCTGGTGGACGGAAATACGGCGCCGCATTTCCGTATTGCATCTTGGTCATGCACCAGAGCGACGGAAATGCGGCACCGAGTTTCCGTCCGGGGGAAACCTTTATACTCTCCAGAACGGAAATGCGGTAACGCATTTCCATCCAGCAAGCACGGTATGTGAAGGTGGAACGGAAATGCGGTACCGCATTTCCGTTCTGATTGAGAATTATGAACAACGGGAACAGAAATGCGGCACCGCATTTCCGTCCGAGTCGCACTTTTCGACATTTCAGAACGGAAAAGCGGCGCCGCATTTCCATTTTGTATCTGATGCATGGAGCTGAGGGATAGAAATGCTGCAGCACATTTCCGTCCTTAAAGACATTCACTCTCCAGAACGGAAATGCGGTACCGCATTTTCATTCAACAAGCACGGTATGTGAAGGTGGAACGGAAATGCGGTACCGCATTTCCGTTCTGATTGAGATTTACGGGAACAGAAATGCGGCACCGCATTTCCGTTCGCACTTTTCGACATTCCAGAAAGGAAATGCGGCGCCGCATTTCCATTTTGTATCTGATGCATGGAGCCGAGTGCGATTCCGACAGCTTCATACAGCGCAATTCCGACCGCTTGAGACATTCATACTATCCAGAACGGAAATGCGGCAACGCATTTCCGTTCTGACTGAAAATCGTGAACCATCTGAACTAAATGCGGCACCGTATTTCCATCCGAGTCGCACCACCAACATTCCAGAACGGAAATGCGGTACCGCATTTCCGTTGACTGAAAATCGTGAACCGTCGGAACTGAAATGCGGCAACGCATTTCCATCCGAGTCGCACCAACATTCCAGAACGGAATGTATTAGATTCAAAAGGGAAATGCGGCACCGCATTTCCGTTCTGATGAAATATCCTGAAACATCGGAACTGAAATGCGGTACCGCATTTCCGTCGGAGTCGCACCTTCCGACATTCCAAAACGGAAATGCGGCGCCGCATTTCCGTTTTGTATGTGAGGCATGGAGCTGTGAACGAAAATGCGGCACGGCATTTCCGCCAGCGTCAGACGTTAATACTCTACAGAACGGAAATGCGGTACCGCATTTCCATTCTGACTGAAAATCGTGCGCAACGGGAACAGAAATGCGGCACCGCATTTCCGTTCGAGTCGCACCTTCCGACATTCTAGAACGGAAATGCGGCGCCGCATTTCCGTTTTGTATTGGGCCTGGAGCTGTGCTACGGAAATGTGTGCCGCATTTCCATCCATGTGAGACCTTCAAAACTTTCCAGACCGGAAATGCGGCACCGCATTTCTGTCCAGGTGAGACCTCTATACTTTCCCGAACGGAAATGTGGCACGGCATTTCCATTCAACTAACGGATGTGAAGTGGGAACGGAAATGCGGTACCGCATTTCCGTTCACATTGAAAATCATGAACCACGGGGAAATGTTGTGCCTCATTCCGTCCCAATCGCACCTTTCGACATTCCAGAACGGAAATGCGGCGCCGCATTTCCCTTTTGAATCTCATACTTGGAGCTGTGGGACGGAAATGCGGCACCGTATTTCCGTTCAACAACTAAGGTATGTGAAGGTGGAACGGAAATGCGGTGCCGCATTTCTTCCAACAAGTACGGATGTGTAGCAGAGTGATGGTACTTAACGGAAATGCGGCGCCGCATTCGCATTTTCGCTCCAACATCAGACGCTGGGACGGAAATGCCTTGAAATGTGAACACGTGGAGCAACGGAATTGCTGCACATGTCGGCACTCTATCTGACTGAAGGGGCATGAGGCGCGCGGCCTGACCGTTCGATAATGATGTTTGTTTTTCGGACGGCAGGCGTACCCTCAACGATTCGAATTTCGTAATGACGCAAACTCCCGAGGAGACACTTTCGTCCAACCCTTTCGAACCCAAGTGGTGCATCACCGCCGTTTCATCTACTTTTGTCGTGTCTCCTCAGTCACCCCTCTCGCGCCCTTTCCATCTGCACTCTTTGCCCCTTTTCCCTCTCTCTGTTCTTCTTATGCTCGAACCTGAGAGGGGGGGAGTTCGTGCACCAGACAGGAGACCTCGTCGCAAGCTCCGGAAATTATACTTCGGACGTAGGCCAATGCCGAAGGGGAGGAAGCAGATGCGTCTACAGGAGGAGATTGCCATCTCCGAGCAGCAGGCCACTCAGGCAACCCAGCCACCAGTGAGAGCTCCATGCGATCGGGCTGCGCGCAGCTGATCGAGCACCGAACCCCCATTTTGCTTCTGTAATTCTTAGACTGAATGCTAGGAGACTTGAATGCAGAACATGTTTGCATGCCTAACAGGAAAGGTGGACGTGCTGGAGGGATCGCAGGAATCCGAAGAGCCGCAGGAAGAGTCCGAGGAGCTAGCTGCAGCACGTACACCCACCCGATCCCGAGCGCGGGTATTCCTGCCGGGCCTAGCCTCTGCGATTCAAAGACGCGTCTTCGAAGGGCAAGTTCAAAGTCCCAGAGATCGACTCGCGTTCTTCGGTCATGGAGAATCGCCAGCAGGGGTCGGGCCCTTCTCCAGCAAAGTCGAAGAAGAAGCAGCCCGTCCCTCTACTGGCTTCTGAACCGGCTCAGGATTCACCCCCCCAACGCGAATGAAGCAGCAGGGTAGAAGACAGATTCAATTGCAGCAGACACCTTCACCTGCAAGGATGAGGAAGCAGAAGGCAATCAGGGCGACGGGCGAACAATCTCCCGCAAAACCGCTTCCACGAGCTGAAGCTCAGTTCCTGGAGGATTTCCCGCCTGCAGATGTTGGGGCCGACTCTGCTGCAGCGAAGGCAATGGGATCGACCGTTGATCTCGATTTGGTACCGGAGGAGGGTGCTGCCGCTCAACGTTCGCAGCAAGACCTCACCACCGATGAGCAAGCAGGCCCGGAGGAGGCCTCTGCAATGGCAGAATTGCCCGCAGACAGGCCCCAGAGTGCAGCTCCAGTTGAGGATGCTCCAGCTGCTCAGCCACTACCGGCACCTACAGACATGTCTCCGGAGGATTTCAAAAGTGCAGCGGATAAAATGTTGGAGGAGACACACAGTAGCATTGGCAGAGTTCTGGGCAGCAGGGTATTCCAGCGGACTCTTCGAATCCCACTCTGTCGCATGGTCTCCCTTCCCATCGTCAGGCAGGCCCTTCCCGGAGATGTGGATAAGCTCAAGTTCGCATTTCGAGAAGGGTACCGTCTGGGATCGGCAGCGTTTTACGTTTCCATTGAGAATGAGGACGGCGAAACTCGTGGACCCACTGCCGATGAATTGTCAACGTGGGATACCCACTGGCACACTCGCAACCACGAATTCGAGGCGACGCTGAAGGGTGATCCCGACTTCGGCCATATGTCGGGTAAAATGTTCTTTGTGTGGGACGGGAATCACCGACTTCTCGCCTGGTGGGAGTACATCAAGCAGAACCATGCCAAGCACATTGGCTGGCATTACATGGTGGAGTGTGTCATCCTCAAGGTGAAGGCGGCAGACTCCTCCCTGCTCAAGAATGCCATGGCGGACCTCAACTCGTAAGATACTCATACCCCCCTAGCACGTTCGAAATGCGGTGCCGCATTTCGGTTTCCATTCTGGTTTTCCGTGCTTCCGTGTACTGAACTGGAGAGTGTGCCTTGCAGGGTCACTGAGAATGCGTACGTGCATACCCACATGGCACATATGCTGTACAGGGTGAGGAAAACTGGTCTCACTGATCCGCAGATGTTTGCGGAAATGCTGGAGCCCGAGCTCATTCAGAAAGCCGTTGCAAAAACAGACCGGACATGGTATCGTCTCACTATGGATGGAATGGTGGAGGTGATATACGAAGTAAGTCGTCCTCCAATTTCCCTCTGCTCATCCTTCCCCAATTTTCAGTAATGTTTCCACATGAATCGAATGTAACGCTTCTGCATGTTTTTGTTGGCAGTCAAACATCAAGCTGGATTTGGCCCATGCCAAACGCTTCTTCATGGAAAGTGAGGGGCAGGTCAAAACGTTGCAGTCATTGACTGAGCACTTGAAGGAAGCCGGTGTCAAGTCCAGAACCAAATACAAGTCAAAGCTTGTGAAGCTGGTGGCAATTGCAGATCCGGCACTTGGAAAGGACTTCATCCCCGAGATTGCAAAACACTATTCTCGGGCCATGCAGCCGACCATGCAATTGGAGAAACTGCATCACCTCTCAACGGCATGTGTGGAGGCGAAAGAGAAGGTGAGGTTTCAATGCACTGAAGTTCCTTCCTAGCAATAGCCACTCTCTTCCAGCTCCTGACATTGGATCGGAAATGGCAGACACGGTGGCTGTCGATCTGGAATGCATCCGAGAGCATAAGGACAATGTGGTCTTTTCCACTGGAAGTTTCCGACCCTGCAGTGGATGTGTGGCTCAACCGCATGACTTGGTGGTTCCAGGTAATTCAAGGTACTTCCCCAGATTTGCTTTTCTGACATGAATTCCCTGAACTGCTACGTGACAATGCATTTGGGAATCGCAGGTAATGTCGAATGCGAAGGAGCAAGTCGTAATGCACACAAATTCGTTCGGCTTGTACGTCAAATGGGATGGAACACAGACATTGGAAGACTACGTGACACGTTTCAGATGTGCGTACAAGGACAACCTTTTCGCCAGAGAGCTACAGACAGCAAGAAGGAGCGTGGAGTTTACACATCAGGAGGGAGCGGGGAAAGCTGCAATGCGAATTGTTTACAGGTGAAGCACAGCTGCCCTTGTATGCGAAGCCTGGTTACGAGGTTTGTCTCGGAAATGCGGCACCGCATTCGCATTTTATGTTTTCGGTGGCACTCTGCCAGTAGGTTGGTCTCAAGTTTTGCTCACGCATGCTGACTGCCTTGCAGGTATATGAAATACGTGCTCCTTCAGACAGGGGCCCTGGCTCAAGAGCCCCCGTTCTTCATGGCTTGGACCGTGGCGGGCCCAAGCTGTGTCTACACACCCGAGATGCAGAAACAATGGCATCCCGCGCATCTCGTTGGATGCCCGTGGTACCTGGACATGTCTGGCGGTATTGTTGACGAGTCTGAGAAAGATCTGCACGCCTTGGCAGAAGAGAAGAGAAAGGAAAGACGTGTCCCTGCTGGGCCAAAGTCGGCAAAGGAATCTGCTGCTCTGGAAGAATCCAGAAAGGCAGCTGAGATGGCACAAAAGACGGTGGATGCAGCTGTGCAGGCCCAACAGAAGGGGTCGAAGAAGAGGACTCGCCAGCAAGGAGCAGCTGTTGTGACACCCGCCAAAACGAAGAAGCAGAAACAGCCTGTTCAGGAAGAGGGTGAGGAAGAGGACTCCGATGGAGACTTTGCAACCAGCCCACCCCCCAAACGCAGGCTGCCTCCCCTGTGCCCACCGTTGTCACGAGAGGCACGAGAACTGGCTCGGCAAAGAAGGCACTCTTCAACCCCCAGGGGGGCACCCTTTCGAGCCGGTGGAAATGAAGAGGCCGAAAGTGGCTCCCGAAACTGTAGTCCAGTGTGTAAATGAGAGTTTCTTGGCGGCTTTGGATGGACGGGCAGCCAAGTTGGCATACATGAAGACCATGGAGGGTCTGAAGGGCAGAGCACTGAAGAAGGCGACTGCCGAAGAGCCTTCCGACACCCCAGGATTTCAGAATATGGTCTCGTTCTTTGAGAGGGTGTGTGCAGACAAGGATTGTAGGAGGGGCGGAAATGCCACCGAGTGGTCTTGCGATATGATCATCTTGGATATTCCGGACGGAGAGCCTGTGGAAGGACTGCAAGCTTTGCCATCTTGGAACAGGTACTCGGAGGACTTTTGGAAGAAAGGATTCGGGCTTGCCCGCATGGTGTTGGACGACAGAGGCTGTGTGGTTGTCCTGGCGAGCAGAGGAAAAAACACTCAGACAGGAATTGCGAAGTGGACCCGCAAGAGCGCCGTCCCGATTCTGAAAAAGAAGTGGACGTGCATCAACACACTGGGCCTTCGGTCGGAAGGGAAGAAGGTGATTACGACACTGGCACTCGTCCATTCATTTGCTTGGGTGTTTTCAAATGCGGTGCCGCATTCGGTTTCTAATCGTTTTCCCCCTGTGTATGCAGACGAAGCAGTTCGATGCATACTGCTTTGTGAAGGAGAACTCCACCTTTGCTTTCCGGAAGGAGGGAGGAAAGGTTGACCCGAACTGCGACCCACTCGATTACGACGTTCTGTTCAACAACGTTCCCAAGGAACTTCTCCCTCATAGCCTCACTTCAACGGAACCCCTGCGGTACTCACGGACTCGGAGCCCTGCCTTCATTCAGACAATTATGGAGACATGCACAGACGTGGAGGGCACAGTGCTCGACCTCATCTGTGGGACAGGTATGCAGAATCTTGATCTCTGCTGTTCTGCAAATTCTCGTTAGGATGTAGTTCGCAACATCTGAAGCGCCATGTGGTAATGTGTGGATGGCATTGTAACAGGTGCCTCAATGTGGGCTGGGCGGTTTTCCGACCGGCACCTCTTTGCCTACGAGGAGGATTCATCCGTGTGGGGATCCCATCTGGAGGGGCTGCAACGGAATGTGAAGGCTCCCGACAGAGCGGAAGTCTCCTCGGATTCGTCGGAGTCCGAGGAAGACACAGTGGACATTGATGCGGAGGAGAACCCGGAATACGAGTGAGTGCAAACATTGTAAGTTTGCAAAGCCTTCTGGGTCATTTATGTCAAACGAATTTCCCGACTGTGGTTCTCATTAGTCTCGTTGATGATTGTCATGTGCAGGATTGCAGGGTCCGGGTCGAAACATGTAGGGCCTACACTTCCTGCCAGGAAGAATGTCCCGTTCTTTGCGAGGGCCGACTTCATGACGAGCCCGGTGAGGGACTACTCCCTTCCTAGTTATGCAGCTAAACTCGCAAATACAGCGATTAGAAGAAGTGAGAATCCCAGTAAAGTAGAGCAGATTTTGGAGAGGGCTAGGGAGGACAGAAGGATAAGGAAAGAGTTGGCAGCTCAGACAGGTAGACGGGTACGAAAGTACATATGTGATTCAGCGGATGAGAGCGACGCAGACAGGGAGGAAGACGACCCAACGGAGGTGAGATGGACAGTTCCGCAAGGGGAAGATGGGATTTTCGAAAGCCTGGCCAACGAGCAGTCCGCTGGAGATGAGAGAGGCACTGAGGGGGTGGAGGAGGAGCAGGACAGTCTAGAACAGGATGAGGATTCGGATGATTTTCAAGATTAATAGAATTTTAATGAAGTCTCTGTAAATGTAAATTCTCTTCCAGAGTATATAAAGGAAATTCTGCCCGACATTCGTGACCCCTCTCCAGTGTGCATTCCAGCCACACAATCGCCCAAACCACGACGCTCCCAAAATCAGAAATGGGGCACCGCATTTCCAAAACAACTCTAAGAACCTCTTTTGGAAATGCGGCACCGCATTTCCAAAACAGGGGAGGGACTAATTTTCCATTTCAATGTTGGCATAGTAAAAAGTAATCTGAATTGGAATGCGGTGCCGCATTTCCAAAATTTCCTTTGTCCACACGCCAGTTTTGGCCTCTCCCGCTCATTGCATGGATGCCACCACGCTTACAGAGGTCGAACAACGAGGTCGAACAAGGAGGTCGACATGGGGATTGAAAATGCGGTGCCGCATTTCAGTATTGGGGATGGTCGTTGTTCGAACTGCAGGCCCATCAGCAAAAATTGGCACCGCATTCCATTGTAAAAAAAAAGTCGATGACGGACATGGAAATGCGGCGCCGCATTTCCAGAACGGACATCGCAATTTGTCATTTGCAGACCCTCTCTCGGAAATGCGGTAACGCATTCCATCGCGCTGGTCGGAAATGTCACACTTTTCGAAGTGTTGACGGAAATGCGGCACCGCATTCCCTTGTCCAAAAAGAAGTTTCCATTGCCAAGCTGGAAATGCGTCGCCGCATTTGCAATGCCAACCTCGTTTTTGATCAATTTATAGACCCGTGTTGGTATTTCGTGTACCTGGACGGAAATGATGCACCGCATTTTCGATCGACATGGAAATGCGGTGCCGCATTTCGATGACATGACGTTACTCTGGTATATTCTTGACACATGACTCACATACCGGTTACTCTGTCCGGACAGACAAATTGTAGAAATGAGACATCAAATTGTAAACAGTGGGCCAATCCGAGAGAGTAGCGGAGTACGCTCATGACAGCAGCTCCCGGATGGAGGAGGAGCAGGTGGCTGGAAAAAGTTCAAGCTAACGCTGCAATTCCTCACAAACACTCCAGGGCACATTTAAATTTCCCCCCCTACAGGATCCTGGACCGATGAAGATTGGCTGCTGCATGAATGTAGCCGTTTCAGTTTCCTACCCTGCCATGCAAACTATGGGCAGTCACTGCCAGGTGGGCCGATAGCCACTGGACACGACGAAGTCCATCCCCTCTTCGATGTAAATGCGGCGCCGAATTTCCATCCGGGGGGATGGACTTCGGTGGCAGATCTCAAACTATAACTTGTTGATGAGAAAGATGTATGGGTTCATCCACCGCTGGCGTGATGAACACGTTCCACCTCCGTCGGTGGGTACGTGTGACCCAGATGCCATTATTGGAGGCCGGACTGCTCTTCCGCTTCGTATCATTTCCAAAATCTAAGGGCTTCGTAGCTGTCCGCAAGGTCATCGGCATCCAAGTCGTCCTCAGGTCCTCCTTTGCAAGGATGCCGTGCTTCCGGAACCGGGACGACTGCCCCTTTGGAGGCATCGATTATGCAATGTATTCGGCCACATCGGGAGACATTGTTATCTGGTACACAGATTACACAGAAGATACTGGTTCGATTGTGGAAACATTGGTGGCTTTTGAGTATATCGTAGGCCACTACGCCTTCGAGGGGGTGACGATCTTGGTTGAGGAGTCCGTGGCTCCTGCGCATCCTCGATTCCGATTTTCCCAGCTACGACGGTCACCCATGCAGAAGAAGGCGCACTGCTATGCTGTTGCGGTGGAACTGCTGCCACTGGACGTGGGTGGACTCCATCGGAGAGACCTATTCTCCTCGAGGAGTGCGCTCCTCTTCTCCATTGTATGGGGACATTCGCATTGGTGTGGACGACGAAAACGTGAAGATTTCCATATTCGATGGTGGTATGATTGAAGGGCAGGACATTGTGGTGAAACATCACTAGGGGCGGTACAACGGCTGCAATCGACTTTACATGGAGGAGCCCCAGGACTCATGAGCTAGTTCTGAGAGCAGTCGAAGTCCCATTGACAACGTGACTTGTATTCAGTAGGCACAGGGCTCAAGATTTGAGGGCACAATCAGCACAGTAGACGTGCTTCAAATGCAATTCATGTGGATCAATAAAAACCTCATTGTGCCCTCTTTTTATTCTATTCTGTGTCCATTGTTCCGAGAATGCGTCATTGCTCATTTCGTTTGGGATTGGGAGTGTGGGTGGATTTTGCAAATGGCTGGTAGGCTGAAATGGGCCCCCATTGTACAGAGCAGTACCACCCTACCATTCGCGAAACATTGCCTTTCAATATATAATTCTAAAACATTGCCGAACCTCCTTCATCGGGAGGTCCTTCTCCCCCTATGACCGTGGCACCCTAAACCCTATTCCCGCGGACACTCATTTCCGGAAAATAGTGCTGCTCATGTTTTTCCACACTTACGACTCTGCTCATGGCTCATGCCGCTCATGGCTCATGGCTCATGAAATAGCAGCCCCCCAACCCCGCCAAAATTTGGACCAATCAAAAATGTCCAAAAACAAAGTGTTCTTCGCTCACTATTGCATAACTCTATGAGTGCATGAAGTAGAACACAAATCAAGTTTGGAGTGCAAAACAGGGAAGAAACTTTGGTTTTGGGTCCAAATGAATTTTGTTCGCTCCCAAATTTGGCACGCATTGCATATGGAGTCATTACGCATACGGTTCAGAAACGGAATGAACCATGAGCACGCGAAACGCAGTCCAACAGGTCCCAGAGTAATAGAATATCCAACGGAATTCATGGCATCGGGTGAACGGATGGTTGCCCATCCAAATCATTTTTGTTTGCTTTCAAACTTTGCCAGTACGTTCGGGACATCCTCTCACAAGTCCGGACTAATATGAGATCAATCGAAATTCATTCGATGGCTCAACGGATGGTTGGCCATCGAAATGATTTTGGTTCGCTTTGAGACTTGGCCAGTATGTTCAATGTGCCATCTAAGAGGTCCCAGAGTAATATGAGACGAAACGAAATTGGTTCGGTGGCCCAACGGATGGTTGCCCATCCAAACGATTTTCGTTCGCTTCGAGATTTGGCCGGCATATTCATCGTACCATCTGACAGGCCCAGAGTAATGTGAGATCAATCGAAATTCGTTCGATGGGCCAATGAGGCGTTCACTTGTCATCAGTTTTCGTTCATTGCGGAAAAAAAAAATCTAGCAATGCGTGCACGGCTATTGCACCCATTGAACGGATGTGGTTGAAGCCCATCTTTTGCCCGCATGTGCTTGAACGTGTGCGGAGACACAACAGAAGAATAAATCATTTGCCTCCCCGTCGACGCGCTCACCCCTCAAGCCATTCGAGAATTTAAATCAATTTTAAGCCAAATGATTAGGTTTGCACTGCCTTTGATTGGGGGTTTCTGGCACGTATCGATTTTGTTTTTGGCTCAATTTGTTCTGCGGCTTCAAGCATCCCACCGCTACTCCCCGCCAAAATTGGACCAATCAAAAATGTCCAAAAACAAAAGTGTTCTCTTCGCTCACTATTGCATAACTCTCTATGAAGAGTGCATGAAGTAGAACACAAATCAAGTTTGGAGTGCAAAACAGGGAAGAAACTTGGTTTTGGGTCCAAATGAATTTTGTTCGCTCCCAAATTTGGCACGCATGTTGCATATGGAGTCATTACGCATACGGTTCAGAAACGGAATGAACCATGAGCACGCGAAACGCAGTCCAACAGGTCCCGAGTAATAGAATATCCAACGGAATTCATGGCATCGGGTGAACGGATGGTTGCCCATCCAAATCATTTTTGTTTGCTTTCAAACTTTGCCAGTACGTTCGGGACATCCTCTCACAAGTCCCGGACTAATATGAGATCAATCGAAATTCATTCGATGGCTCAACGGATGGTTGGCCATCGAAATGATTTTGGTTCGCTTTGAGACTTGGCCAGTATGTTCAATGTGCCATCTAAGAGGTCCCAGAGTAATATGAGACGAAACGAAATTGGTTCGGTGGCCCAACGGATGGTTGCCCATCCAAACGATTTTCGTTCGCTTCGAGATTTGGCCGGCATATTCATCGTACCATCTGACATGCCCCAGAGTAATGTGAGATCAATCGAAATTCGTTCTGGGCCAATGAGGCGTTCACTTGTCATCAGTTTTCGTTCATTGCGGAAAAAAAAAATCTAGCAATGCGTGCACGGCTATTGCACCCATTGAACGGATGTGGTTGAAGCCCATCTTTTGCCCGCATGTGCTTGAACGTGTGCGGAGACACAACAGAAGAATAAATCATTTGCCTCCCCGTCGACGCGCTCACCCCTCAAGCCATTCGAGAATAAATCAATTTTAAGCCCAATGATTAGGTTTGCACTGCCTTTGATTGGGGGTTTCTGGCACGTATCGATTTTGTTTTTGGCTCAATTTGTTCTGCGGCTTCAAGCATCCCACCGCTACTCCCCGCCAAAATTTGGACCAATCAAAAATGTCCAAAAACAAAAGTGTTCTCTTCGCTCACTATTGCATAACTCTCTATGAAGTGCATGAAGTAGAACACAAATCAAGTTTGGAGTGCAAAACAGGGAAGAAACTTTGGTTTTGGGTCCAAATGAATTTGTTCGCTCCCAAATTTGGCACGCATGTTGCATATGGAGTCATTACGCATACGGTTCAGAAACGGAATGAACCATGAGCACGCGAAACGCAGTCCAACAGGTCCCAGAGTAATAGAATATCCAACGGAATTCATGGCATCGGGTGAACGGATGGTTGCCCATCCAAATCATTTTTGTTTGCTTTCAAACTTTGCAGTACGTTCGGGACATCCTCTCACAAGTCCCGGACTAATATGAGATCAATCGAAATTCATTCGATGGCTCAACGGATGGTTGGCCATCGAAATGATTTTGGTTCGCTTTGAGACTTGGCCAGTATGTTCAATGTGCCATCTAAGAGGTCCCAGAGTAATATGAGACGAAACGAAATTGGTTCGGTGGCCCAACGGATGGTTGCCCATCCAAACGATTTTCGTTCGCTTCGAGATTTGGCCGGCATATTCATCGTACCATCTGACATGCCCAGAGTAATGTGAGATCAATCGAAATTCGTTCGATGGGCCAATGAGGCGTTCACTTGTCATCAGTTTTCGTTCATTGCGGAAAAAAAAAATCTAGCAATGCGTGCACGGCTATTGCACCATTGAACGGATGTGGTTGAAGCCCATCTTTTGCCCGCATGTGCTTGAACGTGTGCGGAGACACAACAGAAGAATAAATCATTTGCCTCCCCGTCGACGCGCTCACCCCTCAAGCCATTCGAGAATTTAAATCAATTTTAAGCCAATGATTAGGTTTGCACTGCCTTTGATTGGGGGTTTCTGGCACGTATCGATTTTGTTTTTGGCTCAATTTTGTTCTGCGGCTTCAAGCATCCCACCGCTACTCCCGCCAAAATTTGGACCAATCAAAAATGTCCAAAAACAAAAGTGTTCTCTTCGCTCACTATTGCATAACTCTCTATGAAGAGTGCATGAAGTAGAACACAAATCAAGTTTGGAGTGCAAAACAGGGAAGAAACTTTGGTTTTGGGTCCAAATGAATTTTGTTCGCTCCCAAATTTGGCACGCATGTTGCATATGGAGTCATTACGCATACGGTTCAGAAACGGAATGAACCATGAGCACGCGAAACGCAGTCCAACAGGTCCCAGAGTAATAGAATATCCAACGGAATTCATGGCATCGGGTGAACGGATGGTTGCCCATCCAAATCATTTTTGTTTGCTTTCAAACTTTGCCAGTACGTTCGGGACATCCTCTCACAAGTCCCGGACTAATATGAGATCAATCGAAATTCATTCGATGGCTCAACGGATGGTTGGCCATCGAAATGATTTTGTTTCGCTTGAGACTTGGCCAGTATGTTCAATGTGCCATCTAAGAGGTCCCAGAGTAATATGAGACGAAACGAAATTGGTTCGGTGGCCCAACGGATGGTTGCCCATCCAAACGATTTTCGTTCGCTTCGAGATTTGGCCGGCATATTCATCGTACCATCTGACATGCCCAGAGTAATGTAGATCAATCGAAATTCGTTCGATGGGCCAATGAGGCGTTCACTTGTCATCAGTTTTCGTTCATTGCGGAAAAAAAAAATCTAGCAATGCGTGCACGGCTATTGCACCCATTGAACGGATGTGGTTGAAGCCCATCTTTTGCCCGCATGTGCTTGAACGTGTGCGGAGACACAACAGAAGAATAAATCATTTGCCTCCCCGTCGACGCGCTCACCCCTCAAGCCATTCGAGAATTTAAATCAATTTTAAGCCAATGATTAGGTTTGCACTGCCTTTGATTGGGGGTTTCTGGCACGTATCGATTTTGTTTTTGGCTCAATTTTGTTCTGCGGCTTCAAGCATCCCACCGCTACTCCCCCGCCAAAATTTGGACCAATCAAAAATGTCCAAAAACAAAAGTGTTCTCTTCGCTCACTATTGCATAACTCTCTATGAAGAGTGCATGAAGTAGAACACAAATCAAGTTTGGAGTGCAAAACAGGGAAGAAACTTTGGTTTTGGGTCCAAATGAATTTTGTTCGCTCCCAAATTTGGCACGCATGTTGCATATGGAGTCATTACGCATACGGTTCAGAAACGGAATGAACCATGAGCACGCGAAACGCAGTCCAACAGGTCCCAGAGTAATAGAATATCCAACGGAATTCATGGCATCGGGTGAACGGATGGTTGCCCATCCAAATCATTTTTGTTTGCTTTCAAACTTTGCCAGTACGTTCGGGACATCCTCTCACAAGTCCCGGACTAATATGAGATCAATCGAAATTCATTCGATGGCTCAACGGATGGTTGGCCATCGAAATGATTTTGGTTCTTTGAGACTTGGCCAGTATGTTCAATGTGCCATCTAAGAGGTCCCAGAGTAATATGAGACGAAACGAAATTGGTTCGGTGGCCCAACGGATGGTTGCCCATCCAAACGATTTTCGTTCGCTTCGAGATTTGGCCGGCATATTCATCGTACCATCTGACATGCCCCAGAGTAATGTGAGATCAATCGAAATTCGTTCGATGGGCCAATGAGGCGTTCACTTGTCATCAGTTTTCGTTCATTGCGGAAAAAAAAATCTAGCAATGCGTGCACGGCTATTGCACCCATTGAACGGATGTGGTTGAAGCCCATCTTTTGCCCGCATGTGCTTGAACGTGTGCGGAGACACAACAGAAGAATAAATCATTTGCCTCCCCGTCGACGCGCTCACCCCTCAAGCCATTCGAGAATTAAATCAATTTAAGCCAATGATTAGGTTTGCACTGCCTTGATTGGGGGTTTCTGGCACGTATCGATTTTGTTTTTGGCTCAATTTTGTTCTGCGGCTTCAAGCATCCCAC
Organism: Takakia lepidozioides; assembly: GCA_030704615.1. Taxonomy (NCBI): domain Eukaryota; kingdom Viridiplantae; phylum Streptophyta; class Takakiopsida; order Takakiales; family Takakiaceae; genus Takakia; species Takakia lepidozioides. The sequence goes on from CM060734.1 coordinate 29,257,556, forward strand.
CGCTACTCCCCGCCAAAATTGGACCAATCAAAAATGTCCAAAAACAAAAGTGTTCTCTTCGCTCACTATTGCATAACTCTATGAAGAGTGCATGAAGTAGAACACAAATCAAGTTTGGAGTGCAAAACAGGGAAGAAACTTTGGTTTTGGGTCCAAATGAATTTTGTTCGCTCCCAAATTTGGCACGCATGTTGCATATGGAGTCATTACGCATACGGTTCAGAAACGGAATGAACCATGAGCACGCGAAACGCAGTCCAACAGGTCCCAGAGTAATAGAATATCCAACGGAATTCATGGCAGGTGAACGGATGGTTGCCCATCCAAATCATTTTTGTTTGCTTTCAAACTTTGCCAGTACGTTCGGGACATCCTCTCACAAGTCCCGGACTAATATGAGATCAATCGAAATTCATTCGATGGCTCAACGGATGGTTGGCCATCGAAATGATTTTGGTTCGCTTTGAGACTTGGCCAGTATGTTCAATGTGCCATCTAAGAGGTCCCAGAGTAATATGAGACGAAACGAAATTGGTTCGGTGGCCCAACGGATGGTTGCCCATCCAAACGATTTTCGTTCGCTTCGAGATTTGGCCGGCATATTCATCGTACCATCTGACATGCCCCAGAGTAATGTGAGATCAATCGAAATTCGTTCGATGGGCCAATGAGGCGTTCACTTGTCATCAGTTTTCGTTCATTGCGGAAAAAAAAAATCTAGCAATGCGTGCACGGCTATTGCACCCATTGAACGGATGTGGTTGAAGCCCATCTTTTGCCCGCATGTGCTTGAACGTGTGCGGAGACACAACAGAAGAATAAATCATTTGCCTCCCCGTCGACGCGCAACCCTCAAGCCATTCGAGAATTTAAATCAATTTTAAGCCAATGATTAGGTTGCACTGCCTTTGATTGGGGGTTTCTGGCACGTATCGATTTTGTTTTTGGCTCAATTTTGTTCTGCGGCTTCAAGCATCCCACCGCTACTCCCCCGCCAAAATTTGGACCAATCAAAAATGTCCAAAAACAAAAGTGTTCTCTTCGCTCACTATTGCATAACTCTCTATGAAGAGTGCATGAAGTAGAACACAAATCAAGTTTTGGAGTGCAAAACAGGGAAGAAAACTTTGGTTTTGGGTCCAAATGAATTTTGTTCGCTCCAAATTTGCACGCAGTTGCATATGGAGTCATTACGCATACGGTTCAGAAACGGAATGAACCATGAGCACGCGAAACGCAGTCCAACAGGTCCCAGAGTAATAGATATCCAACGGAATTCATGGCATCGGGTGAACGGATGGTTGCCCATCCAATCATTTTTGTTTGCTTCAAACTTTGCCAGTACGTTCGGGAATCCTCTCACAAGTCCCGGGACTAATATGAGATCAATCGAAATTCATTCGATGGCTCAACGGGATGGTTGGCCATCGAAATGATTTTGGTCGCTTTGAGACTTGGCCAGTATGTTCAATGTGCCATCTAAGAGGTCCAGAGTAATATGAGACGAAACGAAATTGGTTCGGTGGCCCAAGGATGGTTGCCCATCCTAAACGATTTTCGTTCGCTTCGAGATTTGGCCGGCATATTCATCGTACCATCTGACAGGCCCCAGAGTAATGTGAGATCAATCGAAATTCGTTCGATGGGCCAATGAGGCGTTCACTTGTCATCAGTTTTCGTTCATTGCGGAAAAAAAAAAATCTAGCAATGCGTGCACGGCTATTGCACCCGGCACGATAACCTTGACCTCCTCATTGTTTTTCCTAAATCCACCAATACTAACTACCTAACCCATATCCATCAGCAACACACCTCCCCACCCCAACCAATAGACGCCCGATACGTCCATACCCCCCTTCTTGCTCCTAACGTGCATGTTTGCATTGCTGAATGCAACCCGATAAAGACATCTCCTACACCACCCCCATCATCTGCACAGGATCTCGCATGTCCAAATTATACGCCTCCAACGGCCGCTACATAGGCCTTATTCCAAACGACCGCCTCTCTTGGCTCTGGCATAGATTTTCTACCTCTTCCCCCTCACCTAGTCAGTTCTGTTCCAGCAAACACCCCAACCCTACTTATCACACTAGTTCCTATGCTGACTTGTGTCTGCTTCCAACAGGCATTCACCTTAATGCCTCGATTGTTCCACCATTGATTAGGGTTGGAAACCGATTCTTTCCAGAGCTTCTCCTCGTATCTATTTTCAATACTTTTTGTTGCCACATTGGCAATAACATGTCAAAATCACTCCAAAACCACCATATATCCACCAACAAGCTGACTTGCAGAATTCAACATGAAAATTTAGGGATGACTCTGATAGCAGGGAAAAACAGGGTGAAATGTGTTGAAGAAGGTACCTTCATCAGCAGTGCCTTGTTCTATCAATTGTGTTGTTGCCGCTGCTGTTTCAAGTTGACCATCTACCCACTTGCAGCTATTGATCCACAGGGAATCAGAAGTAATCTTGTGTTTGAAATCCGTTCCTCTTGGATGAATCTGGACCTCTATCCCTGGTCCTTACGCTATCCCTGCCTGTGTACAAATCATGAATAACATCCTCAGCCATGATGCTAGCAGCTGACACTGACGGCCTGAAGTTCTTGCAACAAACACCCCAACCCTACTTATTACAGTAGTTCCAATTCTGAATTGCATATGCTTCTCTCTGTAGTCCAACAGGCATTCACCTTTTTGTCTCCATTGGGGTTGGAAAAGTGTTCATTCCAACGCTTTTCCTCATCTCTGTCATTTGTTTTTGGATACTTTCCTGCTGCCACATCAGCATAAACTTGTCAAAGTCACCCCAAACTACCACAGATCCACCCAACGAGCTAACTTACAGAATTCCATATGCATCTCAAGGCCGAGTCTGGTGAGAGAACAAAACAGGCTGAAATAGGTTGAAGAAGAAGGTGCCCTCACCACATTGTCCTTGACCTTGTGACATGACCCATGGAGGATTTGGAGGACCATCAACCCAAAAGGACCTCTCGTGTGTGCTGCTTGTGTCTGTAGTCAGGTAATGTCGGATTGGTCTGTGAGAACCACCACGTTGCAACTGAGCGGGCAATGGCCTGCTAAGACCAAGCTGACTCTCCCAAGAACCTTGTAAACATCAGGAAGAATACCAAATCATGGTACTAACAGGAGCCAAGAGCCCACATTTGCAGGATGGACGAACTTTCTCACATCATACATTAAGAAAAACCCACACCTTGCGATTGCGGTTGTCCCACCATCGTGAAGGAGCTTCAAAAAACACTGCTCCGTGCTCCCAGGTCTGCTCCGAGGTTTGTGCTCGAAAATCCGACGGCTATGTGCACAATGGCTATGCCACAAACGGCTACGCCCACCTTCTGGACTCTTCCTTCAAAAGACTCCTGACCCCTAAAAGACTCCGAGGTCTTCCTTTCAAAGAGTCCGGACGGAAATGCTCCGCATTTCCGTTCTGAGTCTAACTGACGAAAGGGCTGAAGCCCAGTTCCTGCAAGAGTTTGAGACTGAAACGAGGGTGCTGCTGCTCAACGTCTGGAGCATGACTTCTCTAGCATTCTGCACGAACTTTGTGTTGTCAGGGAAGGTGTGGAGGACGCATTTCAAATGCGAGAACTTCCCACAGTCATTCCCCAGACTACAGGTACGGGTGGGGATGCTCCATCTGATCAGCCCCTTCCTCCACCTCCAGATATGTCGCCGGAGGAATTCCAGAGTGCAGCGGATGCCATGTTGGAGGAGACACACAGCAGCAGAGAGAGATGACTCCAGCCGCGGTCGGCGTAACTAAGAGCCACTTCACTTTGCGGCTACTGCCCCTTTTCGGGGGTGGGCCCTATATAAAAACTATTGAGTGTCTGGAGGGCACCCCCTAACTTAGGGGACAGGTGCTCGGAAAGGTACCCCAGGGGGTACCCTTGGGGTATATGGAGTTTCAAGAGCCTGAAGAGATATGGGATTCAAGCTGCCTTTTGTTGCTAATAATAGCAGTGAGGGAGCGTATCGCAGTCAGGTGGATAGCCTTGAAGCATTTGTGTATAGGGGAGATAGGAATTTTGAAGTTATTGTGAAGGGCAGAGATACTAGCATTGTGGATGCCGCCTCCAGTTCCGGCAGTAATGATTGTGAGGGGGCCTGTGGACCAGCCACGACGGCGAATGGCTAGGATGAGCTGAGCATATTTTTGACGTTTTTCCAATGTGGAGGAGCTAGGGTAGCGGTCATTACAATATGTGAATTCAATAAAGTGTATGGTGAGGTTTGGGGATGGGATGCTAGGCAGAGGCGCATTCATGGGCAACCCGTGGACTAGAAGTATGTCAGGACAGAGTCTGGCGGGACATGTGCAGGGTGAGGGTGGCCGGCATGAACAGGGCAGAAGCCATGAGGGTACAGTGTGGTCAGGGGGCCTACCCTGATAGGTCCCCGCATTGATGAGTGAAAACCAACGTGTTTCAGGTCGACGTAGGAGTAGCTTATGGATGTGCCAAACATCATGGTTATGTCAAGTGACACGGAGGCCATGGATGATGGGATGTGTGCATTGGCTGCGTAGGTGGGGCCAAGTGTCACGGGCAGAGTGGGTGCAAGCACAAAGTGGACAATCTGGGGAAGGGAAGAGGTGAGGCCAGAAGATATGTTTACGTTGGTGACCCATGTATTGTGCATATCTGAATTTGAGGATCTGTTTTATTTGGGCATCGGTGGCGAGATTAGTGTGCCAGAAGTGATTAGATAGCTTATGGTGTAGCACATCGGATTGCGTCCATTTCTAGACGTGTAGCTTAGTGTGGGGGTGGTAGAGAGATTGCGGATAGGGCGAGGCTCCGTGGGGCCTGGAACGGGGTGGATGAACCAAAAGGGGTAGGTATGGGCAACCATGGTCTGCCCAACAGTAATGCATACGAGTATCCCTCTGATGGAAATTCAATGACTTGGAAGTCTATTGTGTATGCAGAACCCCCGGATTGCATCTGAAGACTGAAAATTTGACCCACTGGTCTGATTCTTCGCTGATCTGCCAATCGGATAATCAATGGGGATTTACCAGTCATGTGTAAACCTAGTTTCTCCATTGTGGAGAGTGGCATGATGCTCACCGAGCTTCCACCATCTACCAAGCAATGTTGAATAAAATAGTCTACAATCTCCACTTCAATCTCTATTGGTCCAGGGTCTATTCTTGCATTGACATGATGCGATACTGGGAAATTCTCTCGTCTTTTCCTGACCAATTAAGCTTTCAGGGCTTGTCTGACTGTAGGGGCAAGAGCAACAAGTTGAGCTACTGAAATGTTGGCCTGCACTTGGCGTAGGTCATGCATCAAGTTATAGGGCTCAAGCTCATCGGTAAATCTCATGGTGGTAGACTTCTTTTTCAGAATTTGATGACGTTTCGCTATAGTGTTAGCTATTTTGACTGCTGACACTTTTGGTCGCATCACTAGTGACGGCAACGGAGTGGACACCTTACCCGGAGAGTCACTCCCTTCAAATACCACAGATTTTCCCTTCCTAATACTGGCTTCATTCTCATTGTGAAGAGTAGTAGCAATTTTTGTCACATCATCCTTCACCATTGGTTCTTTGTCCGAAGATGAAGTAGGTGTAACATCTGGAATTACCTCTTCCGGCGCTCGTACCAGCATCTCTCGTTGTTGGCGAGTCATCACCACACATGTGTTATCCTCACATTCCTCCTCTTTTGGCATGCTTGACAGTTCGCCGTGTATCCAATTCACATTAGGTTGCGATGGTAACTTCTGCGTGACTGGACCAGAGGAAGTCCCTGCTTGTGGAAGAGGTTGTGTGGATGTCGATGCTTGATTGGACCCTTGATTCCTCTCATCCTGAGATCGTCGCCATGGAAGTTGACTTAGCGTTTCCTGCATCACAGGATTTGTAAATGACACCCTAGGCTGCTGGCTGCAAAGAGGACATGCGTCCAGATAGGAGACTTGCCACTTTAGATGAATTTTGGAAGGTGATTCCGGAGTAAAATATCCCAATAAGGGTGGCTCACAACATCCCGGCCATCTAGTGTAGAGTCGGAAAAACTCTACAATAGGTGCCGTGTAAGCCCCAGATGTGGGAGGACCTACTTTCGCCTCGATCCAATTCCCGCGATACTTTTTAGCAATCTCGAGGATTTTGCTCAAACACCGATGCGTGATCTCTCTTTGGTCCTTGGGCTCCCACTCCCCTAACTGACAGGAGGAAATGGTGCGGTAGTGCCCTTGCACTCTTCTCTCAAAGGAGATAAAAAACCGATCGTTCGCTACCATCTTCTTTAATCTGCACAGCCATCTTGAAATATTTGAGAATTGTTGTTATAAACTTCAAAATTACGAAAACAAGATGTTCAGAACACTACAAACAACTAGTCTAACTTCCGGCAGACGCACCAAAATATGTCAACCATTAATGCACCCCATTAACGGTTGCATACTTAATTTAAGGTTCGTGTTAGACAGAGTCAGGTTAGGTCCTGAAGGCACTGCCTAGCTCCAAGGGTGCTGCTAGTGTGGATTTATAAATTTTCTATGTTATAAGTGTTTGCGTTTGTAATTTGTAACCAACAGTTAGTGCTAACTCATTGACGTATTTACGAAAACAATACTCTAGAAGTAAGTGATGCGAATGTATAATTACTTCGGGATAAATAATTATGATTTTTAGATGTATATATATAAATAGATATCCTAGTGTAAACATTAGTTATTAAGCAAACAACAAAATTTAATTCCAACCAACCAACTTAATTTTTTATTCTATTTTTGAAGGATTTTATATACATATTTACGTTTAAAAGATAGGGATATTGATTTATTTAGTTTTTACTAGTCCCCATTAAATTATGTGAGTCAAGAATATATAATCAATTAAATCATTCTAAGGAAAAGATCAGCCCAACAAACAATCTTAGTATAACCAAAATAAAAGGAGAGAATCAAAACTGCTTATCCAAAACCAACTAGCCTATCTAATTACTTATAGAGCTATTTCAAGGGTTTTTAAATATAAGCAAAACCAACTAAGTTGCAACATGCAATAGTTGACCCCCCCAACCTCGGCGATGCAGCAAAGGTCCCTAACCAACAGACCAAGGTGGATTTGTTAGAATACAAGTAGTAATCTAACTACTTAATATTCATATCTAGGATCTATCCAATGAAAATAAACACGAGAAAACAAAAACTAACTACAAATAGAGATGCAAGAAGGGGGATTTGAACCCCTAACCTCGAAGGTGCGAGCAATTTTACTAACTAGTAAGTTCCTATCGACTTCTTGACGGTAACCCAACTCTCTAATTATTTATAGAGCTATCACACGGATCTGGAAATAAATTTAAAAAAAAAAATCAAAACTAGCTACAAGGTTAAAGCCAACCAATAGGAGTTGAACCCCCGACCACATGGCCTCCCACTAACTATTCTAACCATTGACCCCATGTCCACTTTTTGAAACAATTGTAGTGTCATAACTACTTATACAGATTCTCCAAAATTTGACAGGGATAGGAATAAGCACAACTGCTGGTGTCTCTTCACCCACAAAGAGTCACTACAAACCGAATTTCTGACTTCAAAGAAAGTAGAGTATGCAAGACATTACCACAGTCTAAGACCAACAACGATGAATTGCTAAGCTTGTTATATATGAACACGTGAGCACGCACGCATATACAGCCCAGGACTAAGATGCATACCCACTCCAAACGTGTACATAGCAAGAATAAAAATCTGTTCTTTGATGGCAGAACCAGTAAGCTCCACCACGGAGGTAATTAAGGGCTCAATTCTACGTCAAAACCACTCCAGCGATAGGTCGGACGGTACTGATCGACCGCAGAGGTAGTTATGAATTCTGAAATAAATCCATGTGAGGTTTGTAAACATGGCGTTGGACAGTACTCTCGTTCAGTGCTACTAGTTCAGACCCTTGGATGGAGGGTTGTGGTACTGAGAGACAGGGGGACACTCTCATCACTACAGTCACTTGAGATAAGAGATTTTGTCTTCTCCATGGATATCTAAACTATATTTCTCACTTAGGTTTTTTTTTTTTTTTTTTTTTTTTTCTGCCAACAATTTGGTAACTGATTGATTGGATTCTCTTGGCAAGGGCTCTGTACCAGTTTTAATCACATCCAGACAAATGTCACTTAATGACCATTGAGCCTAAGCAACAACCATTGAAGAAGCTACACCTTTGTGGCCAGAGAGCAATGATGGTGACGACGTGATCTGTATCAAATCGTGAAGCGAACCTGATGATCAGAAATCTATATATTGACACCTTATGCTACCCGCGTACAGTTAATATCATTACTAGATCGGTAAGGTTCTAATCGTCATTAATGCTTAATTAAACTCAACGTTTCAGATCGTTGGCCATCCTTCACGAATTATACTATGATGATCAGATCACTGTTTGTTTTATTTCTATACACAAAACAACTTTCAGAAAGAATTGGTCACCGCTAGCTATTACGAGTCAGCCGGTGATTAACGTGTTCCATCAGTAGATCGTTTCACGAACCTTCGGCCTCCTTCTTGAAATTCTTTCTTCGTTCAATCCCGCCGATCGCTTGTCCTTCAGATCGGAATCTGCCCGATTCACGTGTATCTACAAGCACTTCAATTATATATATATATATATATATATAAACAACTGATCGCTGGTCCCTCAGATCAGATTCTATGATCTGCTTCACGGTGTATCTACAAGCACTTCAAATGCACCTTCTACTATCTATGGCAACCTCCTTTCCTGAGCTATTGCAAAGCACACACTCAAGCTACTACTGATAATAGAGAGAGAGAGAGAGAGAGCGAGAGAGATAGAGTGAGAGAGACTAGATTGTGTGTGCTCGGACCTTCCGCCGGCTGCTTTATAGCAACTCGTCATCCTCTGTTATATATCCATCCGTCCAACTATTTTGACGGATGTCATCCATCTGTTTTAAATAAATAAATAAAGCACCAATGATGTAGGTTAGGTGCATTTAAGCACGGCACCTAGTTAAAATATTTAACTAATTATTCCTAGAGTGTCCATTAATATAATATAGAATCTTTTTATTTTAATCTGTTAGATCTGTCCCCTCCATCTGGACGGACTAGGTCAAGCCACGTGTTTATCATCCATCTGTTGTCATTGTCATCCATTTTATTTTTGTCATCCAGCCTGTAATCTCTCATCCATCCGTTGATTTCATCTATCTGTAACTTTCATCCCTCCATAATGTTCATCCATCTTCCATCCTTGAGATTCATCCTTTCATTTTCCGTTCATCCACCTTCCATTCATAGTGTTGTCATCCATCCCCTGATTTCATCCATTTTCATTTTTCCTTATAATTTTCATCCATCCAGGGACATGACCAACTTAAGTTGGTACACGGTCCGTTTTAAGTCCTTATGAATGTTGCTTCTCATCCATGTTATTCATCCGTTTGGGAAGTGGGATCGCTACCCTTGATCAGCCAATATCCAGCGGTTAACATTTATCCTTGTTTTCCTGTTAGATCCCTTTTCCGTGCTATTTTGAGATCGGGGAGAGGTTCCCATGCTTGAAGTAGCGAGTTGTAGCGTTGTCTTGAGAGTCGTCTGCTGGTGAGATCCTCCAGCAAGATAAGCATATTTTCCTGCATTTGCTAACTTACAAAGACATCGATCCTGAATCATTCTTGGCGCTGAAGACTATTCATTGATTTCTAGATCCTACCTCCATACCACGTAGCCTCTAGAGTACTGTCCGCACCAAAAGCTGCATTCCTCTACGATGCACTCCAATGCCACATGGTCTGTCAACCCCGGAATCAAGGAGTTGTCATTGGACTGGTCCTCTCTCTGATGGGATGCCACTTTTTGTAGGTTCTCCAGTGATACAGCGTCCTCCGGAATGACAATTCCGTTGCCAAGGCTCCCATGGTCAGACAAACTAGTCGCCAAAGATGGGTTTTCAAAAATCCGAATCCGGTTCACAGTCTGAGAGCGAGACCTTTTCCTATCCTCCTGGAACATGTCGTTGATCTTCTTTGAGGAAGAAGCCGTTATCACATCCGGCTTGCTCCGATAGTTACTCCAACTCTGCCATTGCTATATTTCACTTCTTGAAGATTTTCTACTATAATTTTGTACTCAACTCAATAAAATATACACTAATGTACATGAAAGATGTTGTTTTAATTAGAATAAAAAAAAAGATGATCGACACCTGGTAGCAAAAAATCTCAACCCACTGCATTCTCCCAGCCACAGAAAAGGCCCTTCAAGGCATCTTTGGCAAAGATAATATCGTTCAAATTCACTTCGGCAAGATTGACTGGTCTGAAAAGACAAAACACACCGGCTTGGCCCTCATCACTTGCAGGAACCCCAGTATCTACACGCAATGGTATAATCGGCCACCCACCTTAGTAATTGACAAGTACATTCAGTTCGAGCCACATATCAACAGCTTGAACGGGGCTGTTCCCCTGGCTGCGGAGATACTCGAGCGACTGAGAGTCGCCAATATCAACCAGGCCCTTGCCGACACTGTTCAATCTATCAGCTTCAAGTCGACCTCAAACCAAAAACAAGGCCATGACTCACTAATGGCAGAAATTGACAAGCGACTGGCCGCTCACGCCATCTCCATCAAGACGGGTATCAAAGAGGATCTGGTGGCCATGGAAAATAGGGTCTCAATCAGCATGGCTGCCCAGCAAGAAGAACATCACACTTACCTCATGTCGCTCCAGGAGTCTATCACCAAGAATCTAGGTGCTAACTTAGCACTCTTCTTCGAGCATGCGAACAAGGTACTTGAGAAACTACCCACCCCCCCATGTAGGCTCAACCAACCCACAGGGCAAGGCGCGGCCAGTATCGCAGAGAACGCACACACAAGAGCTCGTCAGCCGTTGGCTCTACTCGAGCTCCATTTCGCGCCCCCCCCTTCCGCTTCAACTCTGCGGGCTCTATGGGGGCCATGACCTCACACCAGCAGCAGCTGCCTCCGGCACACCCTCAGCATGCGGACAGTGCCCCTGCAGTGGCAACTCACCTCGCCAACGCCAACACGACCCATGCGTAAATCTGCAAAGGCAACACGTTCCACGAATATTACAAGGATGAGGAAGAATCCGAGAAGGAGGTGGGGGAGGTACAAGTTGGGATTGAGGCCGATGAGCCCCCGGTTTACGAGTGAGTGGTCGCATTGTAAGTTGCCTCTTGATTTTGTGAGGCACCTCCCTTCGCTCTCTTATTTCATTGAAAGACCCTTTTTGGCTTCTGCTGGTATTGACATTCTTAAAGTGGATTTGTTCTTACTGCAGGATGCCAAGTACTGCAGGAGGGACGTCTACACCGCAGTTCATGGGCAGGAGGAACATGCCTTTTTTTTCCAGGGGGGATTTCATGTCGAGTCCAGAAAGGGACTACATCCTTCCTACTTATGTTGCCCGGCTTGCTTCAGTGTCCATTAGGAGGTCTTCCAAACCTAGTCGTGTACAACAGATTTTAGACGAGGCAAGCCTCAAGAAAATGAAGATGAGGGAGGAGGCAGCAGCTATTAGAGCCCGTCAGGCTCGTAGATTTGTCTTGGATTCTCCTGAGGAAAGTGGGGGAGAAGAGGCAGAAGATTCCCAGGAGGTGAGGTGGACAGTCCCCCAAGGAGAGGACGGAATTTTTGAGAGGCATAGTGGAACTGATGCATCATAGAGTTCAGAGGATGGGGGGGATGAGGGGGATGAGGAGGAAGGTGGGGCAAGTTCCTTGGAGGGTGTAAGAGAGTAGTGCCCATTCCGGCTATGACAGTTAGGACACACTTGTATAGATGTGGCTTGCCACAAAATTTGCAATAAAATGTTGCATTTCATTGCTATGACGAGTCCACTGGTGCCACATTCCAACTTCACATGACCCTATTTCCGTGGACACACAATGGTCCGCTCATGCTTTTTTTTTTTCCGCTCATGCTCATGTCGCTCATGAAATAGCAGCCCCTTTGCTGCGCAACCGCATCCGATCTGTCGGATTTGGTGGATGGTCTCGATGCTCCCACGCTCTCATGTTTTTTTTATTGCCGAATTTTCGCAAAATTTCAACATAAAATAAAATAAAATAAAATATTTTGTCGCAAATTCCCTGTTTTTTTATGGATGAAATCGCAAAATTTCTCCAAGTAAAACACAAACTATGGATGATTTTGCCAATTATGGATGATATATGTGGATCATAGTACAGAGGTGGATGAACAGGATGTACAGCTATTTTTTGCAAAACTCTGGAGCCAGTCGTGGTGTTTTCCAAATTTAAAAAAAAAACAAAACTGAATTATTGTCGCGCCGCGCCGCATGGAGCGGGAGATCTCCCCTTGCGGCCATAATTTAGCCTACAGCCACCGTACCTAGTGTCGGCGCTGCGTTCAATAACGCCGCCGCCGCGGTATTGTAGCCGCGAAAAGCTGGGCTATGATCATTGCCCTGGTGTACAAGCAATAAATACAGGCACGGGGGGCCTCCCGTACTCTAACTAGCGACCCACTCGTCGACTGTTTCCTGCCGCGCAATGCACTCGCCAATCTCATTGGCAAAGTCGGAAATGCAGATGAGGTTTGCCCTAATGTCCTCAGTTCCCTCAACACGATTGCTGCTCTCCCTCTCAAAGTTGTCCCGCGGCATGTCCACACTACCTTCATTCTCTCGTAACACAGTGGGAGTCTGAGCAGACTGGACTGGATGACAGGAATTCAATGGAGAGAAAAGAGAATAGGGTAACTGTGAGCATGAGCAGCGGACACAAATATGCTTACCCCAGAACTTCCGAAATGATCTCAATGGTCATATCCTTTTTCGGAATCCCTATATCCAGCATATGTGTTGACTGCATATCCTTGACGTTGACTTTTAAAAATGTTCATGCACTCTTGAAATCCCCGTAATGAATATGGTTAATCACCTGGGTATCACTAGTGTCCCAATATTCTCCGGAGATTCATATTATGACGCAGATAAGAATGATGAAAAAGAGAACGGGAGGTCTCCCCTAGATCATCTGTCCCAGTCCTCAATGGATAGGATGTTCAATGGACTTTTGCCAACTCACACTTTCAACCCATCATAATCTTATGTAATGACAGAGCAATCACATTTCAGGCTTGTGCATGGCAAGACTTACATGAAGGCCACACAAGATTTTAGATTACATTGCCAGTGTGTAATATAAAGTCTTGTGTGACCCTCTGTAAGTTTTTGGATGCATTCCCAAATGTCCTGTAATGAATGTTACTAATCACTTGGGTATCTGTGGTGTGTTGTACCAGCCATGTCCTGCGCAAGGTTCATCCTAAAATACTCAAGAATGGTCAATAGACCGGAAGGGAGAAGGTTTGAATGATCCAAATTCTACAGATTGGACACACTGAAAGACACAGATGAACATGGTCAAAGGAGGACGACGGGAGATCTCCCGTCAATGGACTTCTGCCAACACACACTTTGAACCCATCATCGTTTGAAGCAATGACAGAGCATTCAGAAGCAGAGACATACTTCCTGCATGTGCATTGCCATACTTACAAAGTGATCTGCAAGATCTTAGATAACATCGCCAGTGTGTTACCTAAAGTCTTGTGGATCACTTTGTAAGAATATGGACGCACTCGGGAAAGTCCACTAGTAAATTGTAGCACTCCACTCTGATTGAGTTTTGGAGAGATGATTGGAAAACCAGATCCAGACCTTTGTGCATTCATGGAACATAGACTCATCATCTGGGTATCAGTATTGTGTCGTGCCGGTCTAGTCTTGCGCGATGTTCATTTCAAAACAGAGATATGAATTATCAAATGGAGGACGGGAGGTTATCGCCGGAGGTTCATATTAAGACGCACATAAGAATGACAAAAAGAGAACGGGAGGTCTCCCGCCAACGGAGCGACGGGAGATCTCCCGTCAATCCACCTCTGCCAGCAAAAAATTTCAACCCATCATCATTTGAAGCAATGACAGAGCATTCAAAACAAGAGACATACTTCCTGTATGTGCATGGCCATAGTTACAAAGTGATACCCAAGATCTTAGATAACATCGCCAGTGTGTTACCTAAAGTCTTGTGAATCACTTTGCAAGAGTATGGACGCACTCAGGAAAGTCCTCTAATAAATGCTTTTAATCATCTGGGTATCAGTATAGTGTCGTGCCAGTATTGCGCGATGTTCATCTCAAAATAGAGATGAATAATTAAATGGAGGACGGGGGTTCTCCAGTTAGAGCTAGGAAGGGAGATCTCCCATCAATGGAGGACAGGAGATCTCCCCTAGATCATCTGTTCCAGTACCTTTCTGTTCAACAGAAAGATAATGAGGTTTGCCAAAATCAAATTAGGAGCTGAGTTTGTACGTGCTTACCATAAGCGAGTATGTGACCATCCCGCCACAATACACATTGACAGCGCAAGATCCCTCCGGACAGAAGAGATCAACGACTTGGTCGTTGGCTGATGATCGGATCTCATTATTGTAGTACCGACTTTCTAGAGGATTTTTCGATTCTTCCGCCTCTGTATGTAGCACTCTTGGTATGTATCGATCTTCGGGTTTGATACACCCCCGCACAACCTCGTCCACTCTGTCCCAATCCGACTCTGCCATTGGAAAAATGAAATGGAAATGAATTACTGGAGTCTCAAAATTCCTTGTCTTGAAAAAAAATCTCCCTCTTCGCTGGTATGTAGAAGCTTGTCTCTATAAGGAATTTCGCCTTTGAGGAGTTAATGTACGCCATCAGCTCACGAGAGCTATCAGTATCGGTGATGACACAGAATATGTTGGTCCTGATTTTTCTTGACCTCATGCCGTTGAAGAGGTCCACGAACTCATTTTCCGTCCAAGGCTCGATCTTGTCTGGTAGCTCATTCAATGTGCTAACCATGATGAGTGAAACAACTTCAAAAGTTTTTGTGGCAAACATGCCAGCGTCCCAATATCCCGAGCCTTGTTCCCAATCTTGCACACATTGTAAACTCTATCCAACAAACATCCGGTCGACTCTGCAAGCGTTTTCACGGCTTTAATTAGATTCACAAATTGAATGGGTTGCTTCTGCTTTTCCGTCGTTGCCTTCAGTTTTGCATCAAGGTAGGTGTCCCCGAGAGCATTCTTAAAGTTCACAAATTGGGCCTTGTTGATTTCGTACTTATGCTTGATGGCCTGCCACTCAGCCTTTGTGTATGGATGTCGGTTGTCCTTCGTCGGCTCCTTAAATCCAAAGCCGACCATGATATCATCAATAATGTGCCTCCTCAACTTCTTGTACTTGCAATAATCCTCCAGACTCAGAACATCGGTGTCAGGCCCAGTGTATAGATGACGCATCGACACTTTGTTGTTGAGTAACATGGTGCCAACCTTCCAAATCTGGCTGTTGTCCAAACCTTGCAGTCGAGCCACGCTAGATTTTTTGAGTGCTGGCTGCTCCTTCAGGGGGATGTTCCCTTTGGGGTCAATGAGCTCGCCCTTTTCCTATCTTGAGAAAACTTTTGTCCAGTAATTCCAGGTCCGATCAGAGGTGAACACAAATGGCATTGCCTCCTTGTCGCTTTTCACATCAAGAATGGTTTGAGCTCCGATAAAATGAAATCCTGCACATACCAGCAAGTGTAGTTATCTACCACAGGAGGTCTCCCTTGCTAACTTTCAACTTCAGCCAACACTTCTAGCTAACTTCCAGCTTAACTTCCAGCATGAGGATGTTGTCAATTGGTCGGTGTTGGACACTACAAGCAGCGAAAAATCACCCATTGATCAAGCTCCTTTCAAGGGTGCTTTGTATTTTGAAGCTCCTTCTGGAGTGTCTCCTGCTTCGTACTGTGGTGCTTCTCCATATCTCCATGTCTACCAATTTGGTGACATTCTCGCCCTAGAGGAGAGGCACACCTTTGTAAAGAAACCCTTAAAAACCCAAGTGACCATCAAAACTTCAAATTTTGATGGTCATTTGGTTTTTTAAGGATTTCTATACACGTGTGTGGATCTCTTCCAGATCAAGAATGTTACCAGATTGGAAAAAGAAGAGCTAGAGAAGCACCGTTATGAAGCAGAACACATTCCAGAAGACCTCAACGGATGAGAAGGGTTGGGACAACGAATGTGGGGGCTGGTGTCATCGGCTGGTCCTATCGCCGCCTGGGACTGAGTACACAATGAGATTGAGTCCAAAGTTCAAATATAATCTAGACATCCATTGCATCGCTGCAGTGATAGATGAATGGCAAGAAAGGACGGGAGACCTCCCGTGGTCACACTCACTTTCCACTGTTGTGTCTCGACCCATCGATGCTCATCATACTTCTGGGGCCACTCCTAATAATGGTAATATCTTCTGCAGTGACGGACCTTCTCATAGAAAGACGGTTCGTAAAGATTCTCCTTGTTGGGCTTGTTCAAAACCTTCGAGATAGTCACCACTCGCAGCTCATCCGTCGAGTACACTATCTTAGCAGGCCATGTATGTAGAGATTTTATCAGCACATCATTACTCAGTGCCGGATCCTCCAGAAGCTCCTGCAATCATCACACTTCAGTTGATTAGCATTAGAAGAAAAAATAGTGGACAACTACGTAGTCAAATCGTAAGTAGAATTTCACGAAGGTGAGTTAGCACGGGAGACCTCCCCTGACCTGGGTTGCCATCAATGTGTGTTGGCCTCCGATAATAAAAAATGTTGTCTTCTGCAATTCGCGCTCATTGACGGGCTTCCTGCTCCACACCTTCGTGGGGTCTGTCTCGTGTCGTGGCAACAAGTAAACAAGCATTTTTTAGTCAATTAGGTTGTACGCAACTAGCCATGATTTTATCTCCAACTTGTGCTTCTCACAGAGTGGTCGATATACCATATGCTGTGGGGCCAGAAAATAGCAGTTGATGTCCACTTCCTGGACAAAGTCAAATCCAAACGGGAATATATCCTGGTATTCCTTAACCAGAGTCTTCTCGACCTTCTTCGCCTCATCCATGTCGAAAATCTCGTCAGTCTTCAGACGCCTCTTTTCTTGGTTATTCACGATGTCGATGGTCTTCCGTTGTTTTCTTCCCCCCTCTTCTTCGTCATCATCTCCATTTCCTTCTTTTGGCTTTCTCCTTTTTTCGGATTTTTTTTCTCGTGTCCTCCAATTGCTTTTGCTCCAATTGGAGTCGTTGTTCCTCCAATTGTTGTCTCTCCTTGGCATTATTGTAGAGAATTCCGTCGAGATATTCCCAGCTCTTGAGGATTTCCATCTCCAAGTTGTCTTCGACCACAGGGACCGTGAATCCCAGCCGAATCGCGAATTCCATCAGATCACTACTCAGATTCATGGCATCAACGGAGAACCCTAATACCTTCTCCCCTTTCCGCGTGTTCTCACGGATGAACACAGCAAGGGTAATTCTGTTATCCCTCACCAAGTCCTCCGTTTCAATTGCCAACACATCACAATACTGAAGTGTTCTCCTTTCCGCACCGTTCTGGTAACTTTAGACGGCTTTCTTTGGGTTCGGGGAGTCTGCAACGTCGATACCCCAGTAGTTGATACTCCTCTTTAGCTCGTAGAAGCCCTGATGATTTGTTGTGAATCCTTCAATGTGCGAAGGCACCGGCAATCTCGGCGCTCATCACAGCGACTGATTCCCGTGGAATCTGTGTTCTGGCAGCACAAACAACATCAAAACACCCCATTAATATTTGTGGCGCAGATATTTTGGGAAGGGTAAATTGTGTGCGTATTGAAGTTGTTGGGTTCAATGGCCACTACCACTCCAGACTTGTATCTGCTTCAAAAGACTCGGCCTTGTTTTTATTTTATGAATCCTGCTTGTGTCTTATGTCTCGTAAAACAGACATTGTGGTTATTTATAGACTACCAAGCATCACATTGTTGGGCTCTTTTTAGACTACAAACTGTTTTCTAAAGTACCCCAAGTGATCTCTTGGGACAAAAAATTGGTAAGCTCTATATGGTCTCTTAATATACTCCCTATATTGTGCTTGCTTTGCGTCTCCGCTGGCCTGCAATAGAAATACCGGATCCAGATGTACCAGTATGGGTTGGCTGGAATATGCTTAAGACATGTATGTCTTAATGTTTCAATTTCAATTTTAAGTACTATATGCTTGGCTCTGGAGATTTATCTGCAATCCGGGTTTTTGAAATGAGATTACAATCTACAAGTATGGTGATGAATATCAAACCCATGGTGCTTTCATGATATGAATGATCAGGAATCCCGCCCTCCCAGCCTGTTTTTTCAGATACCCTGAAATGTAACGAGGTATTCAAATGAGATGGTTAAAAAAAAAGGGGTTGTTAGATGGTGCCCTGTAAAGGGCTGCATTGTCTTTCATGACAATGACCTCAGTGGTCTTGTCCATGTCCTGACATGACATGTATATCTTCCCTCTCTTTATCTGATCAGTGTACTTAGTGGTTTTTGTACACACCATCTACCCTTCTCCTTTCCTGTTTCACCTTCTCATTTTGATGTACTAACAATATTTTTTGAAGGGCCTTGGCAGATAGGCAACAAACACATTCCAAACTGGAAATGATGAACTGAAAGCCTGGGGTATGAATCTCCCTTGGCCAGGTATGTTCTTCTCCAGCAATAGTATGGTTGATTGATTGGGTATGAAAAGTAAGGCATCCTTGATGATACCTGAAATAAGCACAGAGCATCTAAAGGACTTTTGAATGCCGATATTATGAGCTAAGCCCTGGTAAGACAGCTTACGGGAGTATGTGTACACCTTATACATGATCCGGTCAATGCACACTACTTTTGTTAGCTAGTCTCATGTAGCCGATGCCTTATATCAGAATCAGATACCTTATGATTGAGTGACTGCCATGTCCTTTGATCAAGTGCTTCTATACTTCTCTTAGATATGGCTTTGCTCCTTGTGGCACCATAAGAAAATACCCAACTCTAATCTGTTGCTAGAAGATGTTTTGTCTATATCACAGGCATGTTACTACAGACCTGAGCTGCTATTGTATCTTGACAAGGTTCCTTGAACGAGGTTCCTTCCCTAGCCTGTTCTTCCCTGTGCAAGAACTTATTGAGAAACTGAAAGGTATTTTCTAAAAACTTGTACCTATCCAGAGCTAAGTATACCACTGAACTCTCTGTTCTTTTCTCGTGATACTATACCGGTCTTGCTATGATACACTTTATGCCAATGTTTCATTCATGACCCGAGGAAGAGAGGATGTAGGATTCTACTCCTTGGATAATATAATCTAAGGATAGAACTACATGGAAGAGGGGAAACCTTATGAGAAGGGGTCTGGTATGCACTTCCTTACGGGGTGAGTGCATACCACACTCACTCCGTAAGGTTCTGCCATGCCAGGGGATTGGCTGGTGGGTCCCTCTCTCTCCCTCTCTCCCTCTCCCTCTATAACTCTTTGGATTTCATCTGGCCTTAACCTTTTTGAGGCCAGTTATTTGGTTTTTCATCCCAATCTTTTTCATCCAAATTTGGCTGATATTATTGTAGGATAATGAAACTTAATGTACAGAAAGCTTGGTTTACCATTTGTTTCTTTCATCTAAACTGGATGAACTACATGAATAATGGTGACCTATTTTAATCCAAGAGATAGTAATTTTACCATCATTTATTATAAATGATGGCAGTTATAAAACTTGAGCCTATACCCTAACCCTAAAAGATACCTTTTTATTGGATGTCATCCATTGACAAAGTGCATCTCGTGCTAAAATGCGACTTTTCGTCCACCCTGCATGACAAATCGAGGAGCTGTGCCCTAAGCGGGCCGACACATTTCACAGCACAGAACTCGTGCTTCAGGGATCCTCGATGATGCGCCGTGTAAATCTGCTCCCCTGCTGCTACATGGTACTCGTGATGGCTGGCTCTTGGGATGCGCATTGGCGGTTAGGCAGATTCCTCTCTGGCAGGCGACAAAGCGATGATCGCTTTGCTCAATTTGTCCCTTGGTTGCCTCCCCATGCAGTTGAATTAGAGGTTGCCAATAACGATCACATGATGTGACTACTGCCTTCCAGCTGAAAGGTGGACACCTTCATGACACACCAAACCGTGGTTTGAACCCACAACCACATCCAACGTGGTATGTGCCCATTACCAATAGGCTACATGCTGGTTGTCGACACCAGGAGGATATTGGAGTAGGGGGTGTTTGTGCTCAGGGGTTTGTTGTTGGGTTAGGATGAGAATGGTACGTGGAGGTGGAGGGAGAGGAGTGTAGAGCATGCCTAGCCCATTGAAGGGCTTCGTGAGCGAGGGGCCCTGCGGGTGGGTGGGCCAGGTCACCTCCTGCCCATGTGTGCTCAGTAGCGGCTCCTAATGCGCCAAATATACAGTCCCGGGGATGGGGGCCATCGTACGAAGAGAGCTCCATGGGGCAGGTAAGTGGGCTGGAATAATAAGAGTGCGTTAGTTTAAGTGAGGTGATGAGGAATTTTAGTATGTCATGTGGGAGGGTGACATGGGAGTAGGCTTGTGATAGTTTGCTGAGGGTACGCGGCTTCTTAGTGGGGGTATCGCTAATATAGCGATTGAGAAGCCAAGTGATCTCCGCGGCAAAGTCTTGTTTCGGCGGGTGTAGGTTGGTATGTGTGGTGGAGGTGGAGTATTTGTACCAGAGCCATGTGAGTCGTATATTGGAAATGGAACCGGCGAAGCTGCCATTAAGTGTGTAGATATCGGATAGTAGAGGTTTGGGGCATATAAGGGGGCCATGCATAATATCTTTGTCTGGGTTGCACTCTGTGGTATGTATTTGGATTTTAGGTGTGTCTAAGGGTTGGCTGACATAACGGGTTTGCGAGTTGGGTTTGTGAGGTGTGTTGTTGATGAGTGTGTGCTAGATAGTTGGTGTTAGTTGTTTTGTGAAAGTTTATGAGGAGTGTACGGTTATGTGCTGGGTCATTGTCATCATGCGATCCAAATAGGTCGTCTTCTATTTGCCAGGTGTTATCTTATGCGGGAAATCCCTCCCATTTACATAAGTAATAGGTGTCAATGCAGGTTGCGCCGTGGGAGTCGAGTGATGTTTGGGTTTTAATGCCAAGGATAGCCTCTATAACATAGGCTTCGGGGTGATCTGGGTCCGGAAGGTGGTGGCGAGTTTGTGGAGTGGTGGTTAATGTGGGGCTAGGCCGGGGTGTTGTTGAGGTGTATTGGGTGGGGTGGTAGGTATGGCGGGAGGTATGGTGGGGGAGGGGTGTGCAGGGAGGTGTGTGCTGGTGTATGAAGAGAGGCTTGAAGGAGTTGTAATATTGATGGGGCTGGGGCAGTTCTGAATTCTGGGAGAAGATCTTGTTTGTTGAGTGGGTAGAGCGTGCAGGGGAGGTCGCATGTTAAGGTGCAGGAGGGAGATGGGTGGCAGAAAAGGGGAGCAGAGGTGTAGTAAGTATCGACGAGTTTTGATCGTGGCCCTGGAGTGCTTTAAGGTAAATTGGCATGGGGTTAAGAGCTGGTTGCCGCTGTTAGTAATATGGCGGGCTTTAAAGTAAGCGAGAACATGGTTCTTTTGTTTTGGGTGTGAGACTTCAAATTGTGAAGAAAGGGGCTGTTACGCCATGCGAGTGCAAGTGGGGATATAGAGGTGGGGTATCCAGGGAGATCGGTATGAACGCTTATCTTCATTTGGCGCAGGATGAGAAGGGTGCGGGCGGTGGCAAAGTGAAGGCAGGATTGCGGGTGCATTGTAGGGAGGGAAAGTAGTCCATTATATTTGATGGCAAGGTGTTTGAGTAACCCCTTGAAAATATGCCCAAGGCGGCCTGGGTCATTGAGGGCTTTTAGAAGTTGTGTGCCAAGCGTACGAGCATATGAGATAATAAGGGGGGTGGAGCCTATGCCGTAGTTGTCTTGGGGGAGTTGGGTGAGAACGTTGGGTGTACCGGTGGGCAGGCCGCATATACGTTTAGTGAGTTGTATAATGTTTTGGTCTAGCTGTCTAATATCATGTAAGGAGTACCCCCATCCGCCGCTGACCATGAATGGGCACAATTCACCCAGAACCTACAACTTAAATACATCCCAGCAAACCACCACTACTCCAGACAGGGTGGCCTCAACTACTCCTCCCTCAGTCTAATTGACGGCTTCTACCTCAAAACTACCAATGTAATACCACCTTATCTCCTTAGCCGCGTGCATACCCACAGCCTTTGCAACTCAGACCACTACTTGGTCTCCATCTCGCTCCCACCATCCCTCATCCCTTTCCGACCCCTTCCGGACATTCTTACCCCACCTCCACAACCAAGGATACTTTCACCCATACCACAATGCAACATCACTGCTTTCCAAAAACACTTCCACAAAGCCTCCTCAAATTTCATACACAAAGTATCCCCAATACTCATAGGCTCCAATCTTCCACCCACCGAAGTCTGGGCCACAATTGAAGCCGTGCTCACAGCCACTATGCAAGAAATGACTATAAGCGTACTAGCTACGTGTTCCTCTCCCCCCGACCTCCCACAAACTCCTCGATCCAAACAAAACGGTGGCTATCTCACCCGCACCCAAAAACACGAATGGACCCTACAACTCAACATCTATCACTCCATTAGGCGCGCCCTCTCTATCACTCCTTCTCGGCCAACCCCTTCATACAACAACTGGCAAACCGACCCACGTATTACGGCTCTGAACATCTTACCAATATGCCAACCTCTAATGCCTCCCCTTGTGGACCCACTAGCTCTTCCACAATGGACTGCCGCCCTCTCCAAGATTGGGAGAGCTGCCAAAAAAGCGGCATACACCATCACAAAACAAAAGCTACCAAAAACCACAAAAAATTCGTTACTTCCTTCGGGAGTTACTAAACGATCATCCCAAGAGAGCTCACAAAGCCACCTTCAACCCCGCTATAAACCCACCCATCGATTGCATCAAACATAGACTAGGCCACATGCTAACCAAACCCGAGGATATCAAAAATGAAATATGGCTACAAGCCTCCACCTCCTACACACCCACGGTCACAAATTGTTTACACCCTGACAAACACGACCACCACTGTATATGCAAAGCCAGGCACTACCCGTGGCATGATCTTGATGGCTTCTCACTTGAGAGGAGAGGTCACCCCGAAGACCCCATCAAAAATCTTTTCACCTCGGACCTATTCAACTCATGCTGCCCTCTCCAAATCAAAAGCCCCAGGTCCAGATCTCATCCCCAATGCCATTTTACAAGCACTCGACCCCCAATTCCACTCTCTCATCTTCAAATTTTTTCAACTTTGCTATCTACTCCATCGTATCCCACTCTCTTGGAAACATAGCAGAACCATTCTAGTATTCAAAAAAATGTGACCCTACGGATCTAAGCAATTATAGACCCATTGCCCTATTTATAAATTATTTACCAGTACCCTCACACGAATGTTGTCTAATTACGGAGAGCAACACCGAATTTTAAGTGACCCCCAATAAGGGTTCCGAGCCACCCGGAGCACCATCCGCCAAATACAATACGTCATCTCTGCTTTAGAAGACGCCAAACTCACCAAACAAGATATCTACCTCCTCTATATCGACTTCAAAAACGCCTTTGGGTCATTGGATCACCCTCAATTATTAGCCATCATGACAGATTTAGGATACCCAATAGACGCCATTCAGATCATTGGTAACATCTACACCAACAGCACCACAAAATACTCTGGCTCCTACTACGGCTCCCCCCCCCCCCGCCCGATTCCCATCCTACGCGGCACCATCCAAGGGGGCACGCTGAGCCCCTATCTCTTCATCATTTTCCTTGAACCATTGCTCCGATGGCTCGCCCGGGGCAATCTAGGGTACCAATACAAAACCTCCACAAACGAAATCTCTGCAGCCGCTTATGCAGACGACCTCGCCATTATCGCACATAAGCCACAAAACCTCAACCGACAGGTAGATAAATTCTTCCGCTTTAACCAATGGTCCGGCATGGAATGAAGTCTACACAAATGTGCGGTCACGGCCGCCACACATCGTAGCAAATTCACTAAAGCTTCGATAGCCTCCCACTGTAAGCTCCATATCCACTACCAACAAAAACCATTTCCATTTCTGGGACCTGACGAACCCTACACCTACCTCGGCATCCAACTAGTCCCCTCGCTCACCTGGCACATACAAAAACAATCAACCATCTTCAAATTACAAAATAGAAGCTCCACCCTTCTCAAATCCCCTATCTCCATACGGCCCAAACTAGCTATCATACAAAAAGTCCTTCACCCACAAATCCAATACGCCTTCCATGCAGCCCCTTACTTGAATGCCATTGGATGGGTGTCCAGTCATTGCAATATCTCTGTTGAAGTCGCCAGCGAGGATGATATGGTGTTGTTGGTAGTCCGTATGGGTGAGTGTATTAGTGATAGTGTGGAATATGTCAGGTATGAGGGGGAGGTCTTCTATGTGGGAGGGCATGTATGGATAATAGGGCATAAGGATGGGGGGTGTAGTTGTATGGAGGTGGGATCGGAGAGGGATAGGGATGGAGATTTTGGTGGTGGTGCTAGGAGAGTGGGGTGTGCAAAGGAACAATGCCACACCGCCCCGGGTGCGGATCTGCGTAATGTGCATTTGTTGAGTTGTTAGTGGGCTCCCATACAAGATGTAATACTTTGGGAGGAGTTTGTTTATGTAGGAGCTGCTAGTGTTGGTAGTGTGTAGCTTGGTTTCTTGTAAGAGAAAAATGTGTGGTTGTGACGCCTCTGAACAGAGGTGTAGGAGGCTCTGTATGCTAGTGGCTAAGGAGCCCACGTTCCAGGATGTAATATTGAGAGTGTTGTGGTGCGGACTAGAGGTAAAAGGGGTGTCGATATTGGTTGTGGTGGGTAGGGGTGTCCGTGGGGATATCTGTGTGGGGGGTGTGTAGCTTGGTAGAGGGTTGACCGCTCTTAGTGTGGCTGAGATGATGTTCTCGGACAAAAAGGGAATTTCACGAAGGTGGAATGATGTTCTTGAGCGGACGAGGGGGCCGTCTCGAGGTGATCACCGAGGATTTTGTGGACATCGCCTGTTTTAGAGTGCAGGGTGTTGAGAGAGGAGTGGGTATATGATAGGTAGTGAGGGGGTGCCTGGTAGTTATGTGGGTGGGGGGGTAATTGTTGTAGTTTCGAGAGGAGGGTACGTATAGGGGTAGTTGAGTGGGAGTGAAGATAGTCATTGCAGGTGTCTGGGAGAGGGGATATGAGGACAATGATGGTGAAGAGAAGATGTGTGAAGGGGAGGAGTTGAATTGGGAGAGAGTGTGGGAGAGAGCTGGGCATCTACTAGAGGGGAGACCGAAGGTTGTAATGTGTTGTGTTGGGATGTGGTCAGTAAGTTGAGGAGGGGGGAAAAGGGTGCGAAGTGTTCGGAGATATGTCGGTAACTGTGAACAAGTGTTAGGGTATGAGGCTGGAAGTAGAGGGCGTATCGGTCTTGGGAGTCTTGAGAAAGTTTGTTAATGATTTCTTGAATATTTAGAGGGCCCGGGTTAGGGTGTATATCACCACAGCGAAGTAATGAGAGTTGTAAGCGAATATTTGAGTACTGGCTATCGGGGGAGGCGGGGGGGGGGGGGGGGGGGGGGGGGGCGGTGGTGTAGAAGTGTTTCGATTTTTCGGGGTAGAGTTGGCGTCGCCTGTGAGGGCTGTGGGTGAGGGGGTGTTTGTGTGTGTGTGTGAGACAGAGTATTTGAGTGGTATATGGGCAGGTAGTGAAAGAGAGGATTGAAAAGGTGTGTGGGGGGTGTATGGGGAGGGGGTAGGAGCAGCTCGGCGAAATCGAGTGGGTAGAGGGGTTAGGGTGGGAAGGGGTTTAATAAGTGGGTGTATTGGCGGTCTTGGGGATAAATGTGTGGTGGGAGGAGAAGGGTGGTGTGATATCTGTTGGTGGTGACGGTAGTGGGTAGGGGAGGCGGCGGTTATAGCTGTGGGGGGCCATGAGGTATGTCGTGGAGTAGGCTGAGTTTGGTTGGGTGGCTAGAAATTTACTATAGTTGGCTAAGGGTTGCCAGGCGGGGTGGGGGAGAATGTGGGTTGGATAGTAGGTGGAATCTTTGCGTGGGATATTGCCTCTAAGGAGGGATGGTGGAAGGATGAAAAGGTCCGGATGAAAAAGTCTGTGATTGGATTAACTGACGGAGTTGGGTGGCGTGGGTGTGATTATAATGGAGTGTGGTTTTATTCGTGGCAGGTACGTGGTGTACTATATAGAGTGCCACGCGGGGGATCCCCGTTGGATATTTCAAGAGGGTGACGGGTGGGGGGAGGACAGCGGGCTGGGGAGTGTATACGTTGGGAGGGGGGCTAAGTGCATTGTGTGTGGGTGTGCAGTGGGTGGGGTAGATCGATCGCACAGAGCAGAGTCTGTGGTGTGTGGAGTGGGAGAGACAGTGTGTGATGTGGGAGAAGAGAGAGTAATGGAGGTCTGCACAGGTACATTGGATAAACATAGGAGGCATTGTTAAAATGGAAGTAGGGGATTGGAATTGCATGGTGTCATCAGAGAGTACAAAAACGCTGAGGCGGCATAGATCTACAACACCCAAAAACTCTGACTGCCTCCTTTCTAATCACTATCTCTCTCTTTCTCGTTGTGTCCCTGCCCACATTGAAGCACCTGAGGGACAAAGCGGGTAGTTAGTAGCATGCGGCATGCAATTGCAATCGGGCCAGGGGACAAAATGTGCACGTGAAGGCTTACCCGTGCCGCATGTTAGGTCAAGAATCCGCCCTTGGACATCCGAGCACGTCTCCACGAGGTTTGGGATGAAAGTAGGGCTCCGGGTCCGGCTGTACCGCCACGGTTTGCCTGTCTTTGTGTCCTTCGGCATACTGGATTGGGGCACATAGTTTGTAGAGACATCGTAGGTAAACAGGTCCACAACGGCATCAACAAGACGACGACCGTCATTGCGGAATTTGAACGTAGACCCCTCTCTTCAATATGCCTCAACACCAATGTCTGCACATCCAACAAAGAAGGGATCCACTCCAGGGTCTAGTTTAGATACACCACAATATGAAGTGAATGCAATAGATTGATAACTTACACTCTGGCCCTCTGTTCGCAACCCCTGCGTATTGATGCAGAACCATTTTTTCAGGAGGACCGGGGTGACACTTTTTGGTGTCCACCTTGCCACAACATTCTCTGTGGTCTTCCCTCTTGTGGCAAGGACCACCATACATCCACCGTCATCCAGGAGCATCCCCGCCAGCCCAAACCCAGCTCTCCAGTAGTCCTCCGTAAACCTGTTCCAGGTGGGCACACCATCCAGGCCCTCCAGCAGCTCCCCATCTGGAATATCGAGGAGAATCATATCGCAGGCTCTCTCCACCTCAAACCCCCCCCCCCCGAGTGCTCTTGCAATCCGTGCTCACAGCCGTGAAGAATTCCATCATGGCTTCCAAACCAGGGGTGTCTTTAGGCTCTGTAGCAGCACCCTCTTCTTGGCTTTCCCCTTCAGCTCCTCCAGAGACTTGCTGTGTGCCACTTCTTCGCCCTGGCAGCCAGAGCGTCAAGAAAGCTCTCATTGACGCATTGGATGATAGTTGGGGATTCTAGCTTTGGCCTTTGCGGAAACGTCACCTCCGAATACCGCCGTGTAGGCTTGCCCTCAAATGCCAACTTCTTGGCAGAGCCAGTCCCAGTCCGAACTGACTTGGGAACCCGGACGACCGGTGACTTGGTAGCAGCAGCAGCAGTCGCAGGACCTTGCACAAAGTCATTGTCGGTCACTCCTTGGGCCCCTCCTGCGCCTCCTCTGGTGCCCCGGTGGTTTTTTGTTTTTTGGGGTTTACTTTACTCCCTTGTTTCCGTGTCCTTTTCATTTGTCCTTTATTCTTCTCATTCAATTTCTCCTGAATACCTGCCTGAGCAAGCTCTGCCGCTTTCCTGGACTTGGCAAGCGCTTTCGCCTCCTTTGGACCCAGTGGAGGCAACGGAGCCCGGTTTCCTCGGGCCTCCACATCCAGCTTCAATTGGAACTCGGATGAGTCGAGCGAGCTGGGCGGAAGGTCCACATACCAAGGGCAGTCGTGCAAATGCTCCAGATGCCACTCCTTCACGATAACGTCAGTGTACATGGAGTCAGCTCCAGGGTTCCTCCATGCGAGGAAGAATGGCGGCTGGAAGGACAGATGACCTTTCTCCAACAAGGAGAACTTACAGTACCTGCATTCAAAAACACAGATAGAATCACATCCATTTTTCCCAGACTGGGTCCGAAAATGGCTAAGTCCCAGATCTGACTGGCCCGGAACTGGAAAAATGGCGCCGAATTTCCAGAATATGTGCCATCCGCCCCAGGGACTTAGCATTTTCGGACCCTGTACTGGAAAAATGGCGCCATTTTTCCAGTACAGGGTCGCGAAAATGGCTAGTCCCAGAACTGGAAAAATGGCGCCGAATTTCCAGACTGTGCCAGCCACCCCTAGGGCTTAGCCATCCGCCCCATGGCCGGAAACAGGAAATTTGGCGCCATTTTTCTAGGGGCTTCACAACTAATTTTCATGCGCCACATAAGGCAACTTACATCCTGGAAATGTAGGGACTACAATGGCCACGGATCAAAGAAAGGCAACGCGTATGTACCTGTACAGAAGGCGCGTTGCCGCTTTGTCGCCGTTCGGCTGGTCCGCATTGCCGCATTGCCGCCCGTAGTACAAAGGCTTCAATTGCGACGCGGTCTGGATGGGGGGTTTCTCTCAAGAGAGCCATGCCCTTCTCCACGCGGCATAAGTCTGAGTAAAAGAAAAAATCTCCCGCAGAATGCGTGCGTACATGCCTCGAATGGAACTTCATCCACCCATCACATCAGGTGTCGAAGGCGTATCCGGGAAGCAAGCGCGGTATCCGTGTGGAACGTCCGGTTCAAAACAGATGGCGGAGGACATTTAATGCGCAACTGTGCCCTTAAATGTAGGTATGGAGGTCACCCACAGGCGCCACTTGGCCCACCCTCCCCCCGAGACTTCATCAACAGCCCGCTGGATGGAAAAAAAACGGCGCCGAATTTCCATTCAGCGGATGAAGTGGGACGCACCGTGGCCCTCCCTCCGCCTGAGACGTTCTCATCCAGAAGCAGCCGGATGGAAAACCGGCGCCGAATTTCCATCCTGCAAGTAAGTCGGTCCACCTCATCGATGGAAATCCAGCACCGAATTTGTCTCTACCGGACAACATTGGTGGGCATAACATGCCAAAAAGTGGACCGCAGGGCCGTTTTTCCATCCGGGGGATGTTCTCTGTCGGCCAGGTGTCGGCCTCTCCCCCCGAGATGACTTCATCCGACGGGCCTCGAATGGAAATTCGGCTCCGTTTTCCCATCCGGGGGATGTTCTCTGTCGGGTAGGTGTCGTCCTCTCCCCACGAGACGACTTCATCTGAACGGCCTCGGATGGAAATTCAGCGCCGTTTTTCCATCCGATGGATGTTCTCTGTCGGCCAGGTGTCGGCCTCTCCCCCCGAGACAACTTCATCCGAACGGCCTCGGATGGAAATTCGGTGCCGTTTTTCCATCCGAGGGATGTTCTCTGTCGGGCAGGTGTCGTCCTTTCCCCACGAGACGACTTCATCCGAACGGCCTCGGATGGAAATTCGACGTCGTTTTTCCATCCGATGGATATTCTCTGTCGGCCAGGTGTCAACCTCTCCCCCCGAGACGACTTCATCCGACGGGCCTCGAATGGAAATTCGGCGCCGTTTTTCCATCCGGGGGATGTTCTCTGTCGGCCAGGTGTCGGCCTCTCCCCCCGAGACAACTTCATCCATCGGGCCTCGTATGGAAACTCGACGCCGTTTTTCCATCCGGGGGATGTTCTCTGTCGGCCAGGTGTCGGCCTGTCGCGCACCTCACTTCGGTAATCTCCCCCTCAAGTCATAGTTACTCGCTTTGATGCGCGCGCTTGACTCCCAACCTGGCCGCCGGGCCAACTTGGAGCTTCGGCTGCTCACCGGGGCATAACGGTCCCCCTTTGTTCTCCCAAAGAACCCTCCACCGATTTGGAACCAGCGGGAATTCCCTTTGGTAGTTGGCAGTCCGGAACAGCTCCCCACTCTTTGGTCGCTTTCCGGCTCGCTCGCTTACTCACTAGTTTTTGGTCACCAACGGGCTTGCACCGTTCTCGGGGTTACTACTCCCTATATATACTTCTGTAGCTGTCCGCGGGGGTTTCACAACCAGCCATGCCATTTTATGGCGAACCACCACGAAAACCCTCGACTCCCGGTGATTAGTCGCGGTGAGTCTTGGCCCACTCACCACGGCCCTTATGGACTGTGATGAGTCCCAAGACTCCCCACGACTCCCACCACGAGGTCTCCGCCCCCATGGTGAGTCCTATGCCACCCCCACTAAGTCCCGCTAAGCTACCACCACCCTTGTGGAGCCACCCCACCGCAACCCGTGTGCGGGGCTCCACCTAGTGAGCGCCTCCGCCTCCTTGAGTGCCTTGGGCACTCAAGGGTGCTTCAGCCCCTCATACCTATCGCTGCTGCTGCCCCACACACAGGGGCAGTCCCTCATGTGTCCCGACCCCCTGCCCTCAAGGCAAAGGGCCGCGACACACACCCCTACCAATAGGGAGTCGATGTCCTCATCGACTTGTCCATTTTGTAGAAACGAACATCCAAGTTGTGGCGTCCCACATCAAGGAGTTTGTTTCCGTACCATGGCGTCCCATGACAAAGAACCAAACCCCACACTTGACTCTACTCTCCACTAGCTAGTTCGGCCGACTTCCTCCAAGTCCCGGCCAGGGGTGGAGCCTCTCAAGCTCCTCCCAGTGCACTCTTCTTGGCCTTCTTCAAGGTCAAGGAACGATCCTCCCCAAGGATCAAATCGCCTTACTGCAACAACATTGCTTGCAATCGCTCTGATGCCGCTTTTGGCATCACTTTGCGCAAGGGTTCACCTCGAACCCCTTTGACTAGGAAGATAACCTTGAACCAACCGTGCGCCCCAATCACTACAATTGGGTCCGTCTTGGAGTGCTGGCCTGAGGTACGGGAACACGTCGAAGCCGCACTACGACTTCGTCCCGAGACTACACGATTATAGTATCGAACGAAAGCACATAGCTTCCGCGTTAGCCCGCACTACAAGGCAACCACCTCGGTAGCGCAGTTATAGTACGCGCACGCGCTAGGTGCGCACTAGCACGTGAACTCCCAAAGAAAGCGCATGTTTCCTTGCCCCTTGGATGGGAGTCACCCGATTTCGGCACTGCGCAAACACACGATTAACCCAATTTACCTCTCCCACTTTTATAAGCTAGCATGCATTCTACACACTAGCCAAACACACCATGCATCTCCATTCCAAACAAAATAGGACACACAACATTTGGAACCCATTTCCTTTATAACAAATTTTTGTACAATACAAGTTTTTTGCAATCGGGTTCCTGAGCTAGCTAAGCCGGGCTAAGCATGCATTTCCTCCCCACGCTCCAAGGTTGATGTCCCCATCAACGCTTCTTCCGCTTTTGAGGTCGCCCTTCGAAAACTGCAACCGCCTCAGATGCGTTTCCCATTTTTGAGGCACGCACCCAAGATGCCTCCACCTGATGATAGCCCTTCCATTTGACGAGATACTCCGTTTCTCGGTTCTTGAACCTCCTCGACTTAAGTACTGCCTCCACCTCGTACTCAGGTTCATTTTCATGATCCAACAGCACAGGTGGCGGACGCAACACTTGATGCCGATTCGGGCGCGCTTCATCTTTGAAGTAAGGCTTCAAAAGGGAGACGTGAAATACTGGATGCACCTTGCTGTTTGCCGGCAGCTCCAATTCATACACATCCTCATTCATAACCTTCCGGATGCGAAAGGGTCCCGCATACGGAGGTACGAACTTTGGACTCACTTCCGGAGGTAGTCGGAAATTCTTGATGTTCAACCAGACCTCCGTGCCTGCCTCAAACTTCACTTCCCTCCGCTTCCGATTCGCCTGCCTTTCATACCGTTTCCTAGCTTTGGCAATGTTGTACTTTGCGAGCTTCAACAAAAACGCTCGCGTTCTTCTAGTACCACCGCTACTGCCGGTTCCTCAACGTCTGGGCGGCCCAACTTGTCGGCACCAGAGGTGCTTTTCCATAGACCAATACAAAAGGGGAAAACTCCCGTTGCGGAGCGTTCTGTGTTATTATAACAGAACTCTGCCGCGTCTAAGTGTTCCACCCAGTCTATTTGGTCTGCCGACACGTAATTCCGCAAGATCTGCTTCACTACGGAATTCACTCTTTCTGTTTGGCCGTCGGTTGTAGGTCGGAAGGCGGTGCTTATCTTCAGCCTCGTCCCCATCTTCTTCCAAAGTGCCCTCCAAAATTTACTTATAAACTTTGGATCGCGGTCCGAGACAATATCCTTTGGGACTCCATGATGCTTTAAGACGTGGGCGAAGTAAAGTCGCCTGTTTCCTGAGCCGTTGCCGTCTCCTTGGTGGGGATGAAATGCCCATTTTACTGAACCTATCCACCACCACCATGATTGCATCGAATCCTTTTGACAGCGGCATAGCAGTCATGAAATCCATCGAGACGCTTTCCCAAGTCCCCTCTGGAATCGGCAAGGGTTGTAACAGCCCCGCTTGCGGTGGTGCATGTCTTGACATACTCCTCTGCCTCCTCCCTCAGTTTGGGCCAGAAATACTCTTTCTTCAAGAGTGCCGCAGTACGCTTGGCTCCGCCGTGGCCCACAAACGGGCTATCATGGCATTCTCTCAAGAGGCTATCTCTGATCCCTCCCTTCGGCACGTAGAGACGCTTTTGCTTATACCGGAGCAGTCCATTTTGCAAGTGGAACTGCGATTTAACCCCCATCCTCAAGTGCATCACGGACTTCGCCAGCTCATCCTTCCGGCAAGCCTTCCGGATCTTCCTTTGGAGCGCCGTCTCACCCTTGTACACCAACAAGAGCTGCTGTTTTCTACTTAAAGCATCGGCTACCACGTTGTCTCGTCCCGGTTTGTACTGGATATCCACGTCGAACACTGCCAAAGTATCTTGCCACCTAAGTTGTTTTGGGGACAACTTGGGCCGCGTGGCAAAATACTTCACCGTGACATTGTCCGTGAACACCTTCACTGGGTTGGAACCAAAATAGTGGCGCCAAAGCTCAAATTAGTGCACCACCGCCTTCGTCTCTTTCTCGTGCGTCGGCCACCATCGCTCCACTTCATTCAGTTTCTTACTTTCGTAAGCCACTGGACGTCCATCTTGCATCAGTACACCCCAATCGCGAAGTCCGACGCATCTGTATGTATCTCGAACGGACGATCGAACTCCGGGATTTTCAAGACTGGAGCTTCCGCCATCCGCTGTTTCAATTCAGCAAAAGCTTGGCCACACAAGGTGTTCCATACCCAGACTTTGGATTTACACAGAAGGTCTGACAACGGCCCCGCGATCTTGGCGAAATTTCTCACATACTTCCGGTAATAGGAGGCGAGTCCTAGGAAGGATCGCACTCCCGGGACCGAAGTCGGAGGCTCCCAGTCCAAGATCGCCCTCACCTTTCTGTCATCCATTTTGATCCCATCCTGTGTAATCACATGCCCCAGGAACTCCACTTTTGTGACCCCGAATTCACACTTTGAAACTTTGGCATACAGCTTCCCTTCTCGCAATTTTTTTGGAACACCCTTTTCAGGTGCTCCAGGTGCTCCTCCTTTGTTTTCGAGTACACCAAGATGTCGTCAATGTACACGATCACAAAGTCATCCAACCACTCCTGAAAAAGGCTGTTCATCAGCGTGCTAAATGTCACTGGTGCATTGGTGAGCCCAAAAGGCATCACCAAGAACTCATATGAACCATACCTTGTCCTGCACGCGGTCTTCTCCTCATCTCCTTCCGCCACCCGAATTTGATGATAGCCGGAGCGCAAGTCGATCCGGCTGAAATACTTCGCTCCTGCCAACCGGTCGAAAAGGTCGTCGATCCTTGGCAAAGGGTACCGGTTTTTAATAGTCACCTTATTCAAAGCCCTGTAATCGACACACATCCGCAGCGCCCCATCCTTCTTGTCTGCGAATAGCACCGGGGCTCCGTAAGGTGACTTACTCGGCCGGATGTACCCCTTTGACATTAGATCTTTGAGCTGAGTCTTCAGCTCGACCAACTCTCTGTGGCTCAACCGGTAGGGCGCCTTGGCAGGCGGTTCTGATCCCGGTATCACCTCAATCTTGTGGTCAACTCCTCTTTGCGGTGGCAAGCCGCTTGGTAAATCCTCCGGCATCACATCCTGGTATCTCTCCAAAATCCCCTTGATCCAATCTGGGCTCGGCTCCCCATCGCCTTCTCGCTTCACTTCTCTAATGTAAAGCAAAAACTGGGGCTCGTGTGCCTCCTCCACGGCCCACTCCCTTGCTGACAGAAGGTTTATTCGCCCTCCCACAGATTTGGGCGTTTCCGACACTCGTAAGACCTCGCCACCATTCCCACATGGCAACGTGACTACTCTCTTGCGGCCATCTATGACCGCTCCGGATTTGCTCAAAAAAGTCATCCCCAAAATGAGATCCACCCATCGATCTCGCAGATGGTGAAGTTCTCACGTCCCTCCCAACTCCCCAGTTGAAGAGGAACATCAAGCGCTAACCTTGTCGCCAATTGCGGTTCTCCTTTGGCAGAACGCACCTCAATAGAGGCCCCCACGTCACTTGTTGGGAGTCCCAACTTTCGCGCCGCCGCCGGCGTCATGAAGGAGTGCGACGCTCCTCTGTCCACCAACAACAACACATTAGTTCCAGATATTATCCCATCCACGAACAATAACTGACTCCCTTTACGCAGGGCGCCAGTTTCCTGATACAACTCACAAGAATAGTTGCCTACCTTGCAAGTCCTGGCGACCACCGCTTCCACCAAGCGACTGATGGTATCTTCCGACAGCTCCGTGGTTGCCCGAGTCATGTTCAATTGTCGAGGTTTCGTGCACTTCTTGGCCATGTGCCCGGGCTCCCCGCAATTGAAACACATTCCATCAAAGGTCGCCTTCTGTCCGCCATAAGCCGCTCCACCCGCTTTTCCTTTCGAAGCACCGGGTGCCGGCTTGACGTGTGAAGGCCCTCCCTTTGATTTCCACGTGCCATTGTCGCCGCGTGGCCTATCCCACTTCTTTTCCGGTTGGAAGGAGTCACCTTCCCGCCGGGTCTTCTTGTGGTTCAGCTCCGTACGGCCTTGTCTCTCACCCCTGGGGACATCGAGAAACATTCAGCCCTCTCAATTGCCTCGTTCAAAGTCTTGGGTGGCTTCTCCTCCAACTTCCGCCTGGCCCATGGGGCCAGTCCCGCCACAAAGTTGAAGACCATTTCTGGTTCTGCCATGTCCGCGACTTCGAGCAACAGCACATTGAAAGCCTGGACATACCCCCGAATGTCATCTGTTTGCTTCAAATTCCTCATCTTGTCCCGGGCAAGCCAGGACGCGTTGAGGGGCACAAACTGTCTCTTCATCAATTCCTTGAACCCACTCCAGTTCAAGGTTTCCGGGCTTGGACCTTGGTCGTGAAGGCGTTTCTGCCACCATTGTTGAGCATAGCCCCTCAAATAGGTGGGAGCCACTTCCACCCGATCCTCGTCACTCAACTTGGCCGCCCGGAAGTACTGCTCTAGCTCCAGGAGCCAGGTGTTGAGTGCCTTCCGATTTCGGATGCCCTCGAAGGTGCCGGGTTCCTTAGGCTTCACCTTAAACTTTGCCTTAGTGGAAGTGGCATTAGCCGCCTTCAACACGTCTTCAACATCCCGCCAAACTGCGCCAACAACCCTTCCCAAAAGGCTGCCGGCATAGGAGGCATCTCTTGGTTTGTCGGAGCTCTCAAGGATTCCTCGGGCTCCGACTCCTCGGATTCCTCCCGCTCTTGAGCGGCCTCGTTTTGGAAACATGCATCGCTTCCTCAAACGGCCGCCTCGGTGACACGTCGCCCCCATCGGGCTCACCAGGATCATCATCTTTTGGGCCGTTCCGCTTTCGCTTCGGCTTGCCCGACCCATGATGAGGCCAATCCCAAGGACGATCGCGTACTGAACTCTAAGCTCTGATACCAAGTGTCGCGCACCTCACTTCGGTAATCTCCCCTCAAGTCATAGTTACTCGCTTTGATGCGCGCGCCTGACTCCCAACCTGGCCGCCGGGCCAACTTGGAGCTTCGGCTGCTCACCGGGGCATAACGGTCCCCCTTTGTTCTCCCAAAGAACCCTCCACCGATTTGGAACCAGCGGGAATTCCCTTTGGTAGTTGGCAGTCCGGAACAGCTCCCCACTCTTTGGTCGCTTTCCGGCTCGCTCGCTTACTCACTAGTTTTTGGTCACCAACGGGCTTGCACCGTTCTCGGGGTTACTACTCCCTATATATACTTCTGTAGCTGTCCGCGGGGGTTTCACAACCAGCCATGCCATTTTATGGCGAACCACCACGAAAACCCTCGACTCCCGGTGATGAGTCGCGGTGAGTCTTGGCCCACTCACCACGGCCCTTATGGACTGTGATGAGTCCCAAGACTCCCCACGACTCCCACCACGAGGTCTCCGCCCCCATGGTGAGTCCTATGCCACCCCCCACTAAGTCCCGCTAAGCTACCACCACCCCTTGTGGAGCCACCCCCACCGCAACCCGGTGTGCGGGGCTCCACCTAGTGAGCGCCTCCGCCTCCTTGAGTGCCTTGGGCACTCAAGGGTGCTTCAGCCCCCTCATACCTATCGCTGATGCTGCCCCCACCACAGGAGCAGTCCCT
Organism: Takakia lepidozioides; assembly: GCA_030704615.1. Classification (NCBI taxonomy): domain Eukaryota; kingdom Viridiplantae; phylum Streptophyta; class Takakiopsida; order Takakiales; family Takakiaceae; genus Takakia; species Takakia lepidozioides. The sequence continues at coordinate 29,294,329 of CM060734.1, forward strand.
CATGTGTCCCGACCCCCTGCCCTCAAGGCAAAGGGCCGCGACACGGCCTCTCCCCCCGAGACAACCTCATCCGAACGGCCTCGGATGGAAATTCGGCGCCGTTTTTCCATCCGAGGGATGTTCTCTGTTGGGCAGGTGTCGTCCTTTCCCCACGAGACGACTTCATCCGAACGGCCTCGGATGGAAATTTGGCGCCGTTTTTCCATCCGATGGCTATTCTTTGTCGGCCAGGTGTCGGCCTCTCCCCCCGAGACGACTTCATCCGACGGGCCTCGAATGGAAATTCGGCGCCGTTTTTCCATCCGGGGGATGTTCTCTGTCGGCCAGGTGTCGGCCTCTCCCCCCGAGACAACTTCATCCGTCGGGCCTCGTATGGAAACTCGACGCCGTTTTTCCATCCGGGGGATGTTCTCTGTCGGCCAGGTGTCGGCCTCTCCCTCCGAGACAACTTCATCCGAACGGCCTCGGATGGAAATTCAGCGCCGTTTTTCCTTCCGATGGATATTCTCTGTCGGCCAGGTGTCGGCCTCTCCCCTTGAGACGACTTCATCCGACGGGCCTCGTATGGAAATTCGGCGCCGTTTTTCCATCCGGGGGATATTCTCTATCGGCCAGGTGTCGGCCTCTCCCCCCGAGACAACTTCATCCGAACGGCCTCTGATGGAAATTCGGCGCCGTTTTTCCATCCGAGGGATGTTCTCTGTCGGCCAGGTGTCGGCCAGGTGTCGGCCTCTCCCCCTGAGACAACTTCATCCAACAGGCCTCGTATGGAAATTTGGCGCCGTTTTGCCATCCGGGGGATATTCTCTGTAGGCCAGGTGTCGGCCTCTCCCCCCGAGACAACTTCATCCGAACGGCCTCATTGGAGATTCGGCGCCGTTTTTTTCCATCCGAGGGATGTTCTGTTTCGGCCTCTCATCCGACGGGCCTCGTATTGAAATTCGGCGCCATTTTTCCATCCGTGGGATGTTCTCTGTCGGCCAGGTGTCAGCCTCTCCGCCCGAGACAACTTCATCCGAACGGCCTCTGATGGAAATTCGGCGCCGTTTTTCCATCCGAGGGATGTTCTCTGTCGGCCAGGTGTCGGCCTCTCCCCCTGAGACGACTTCATCCGACGGGCCTCGTATGGAAATTCGGCGCCGTTTTGCCATCCGGGGGATATTCTCTGTAGGCCAAGTGTCGGCCTCTCCCCCCGAGACAACTTCATCCGAACGGCCTCATTGGAGATTCGGCGCTGTTTTTCCATCCGAGGGATGTTCTCTGTTGGCCAGGTGTCGGCCTCTCCCCCCGAGACGACTTCATCCGACGGGCCTCGTATGGAAATTCGGCATCATTTTTCCATCCGTGGGATGTTCTCTGTCGGCCAGGTGTCGTCACCCTCCGATTTGATGCCATGTCGAATTAAATTGTGCCCCTCATTCCTGGGTACGGCTATATTAAATGTTGCTCTTTTTCTTTGCCACTTGCCCGACCTTCGCTCGTGACCCACGCGTTTCAAACCGAGACAACAACAACACTTGCTCGCTCCGAGCTCCTCTCACTTCAGCTTCCCCACACTCCCCCTTCCCTGCGCACCCTCTCTGCTTCCTGGTAGCCCTTTCAATAGTCGGCGATGGCGTGCCGGGATCCCAGCAACTGCCCAAACAAGCATCTCACCCCGTGGGACTTCTCGCCCAAGTCAGGGGATATTTTCATATACCTGCAGGATTGGATAGACCACTCTCAGCAGAGGAGGGTGCACCTGTCCGCTCTTGAGTACCTTCCTGGTCTCCACGATCAGCCTCGTCGGGACGGGCCTGCGTGGCTTTGGTGCCTGCAAATCGTTGATCTGCAGTTTCCGCCAGCATGGAACATCCCCAAAAGCCGCACGACCTTCCTACATCATTGGAGGTGCTGCCAGTGGGCCTACGAGGATTGCATCGGGTGTACGTACATGCCAGAGAGGATTCCATCGCAAACAGTTTATGGGGACATTCTCATAAGCTACGAGGATGAGTCCTATGGACATAGAGTCTCCACAACAAATTTTTTGATTTACGATGGTGCATATATCGGAGGAGATGAGACCGTTGTCCACTACACCAAAGGTGAACGGGCTGCATCCATTGTCTTCACCTACCGACACCCTGTCAGTCATGAACTTGTTGAGAGGCCAATTGAGGTTCCAGCTTCTTGGTGAGAACAGTGCAACACGGGAGCAAATTTCCATCTTACCGGAGCATGGATTGCATGCATCCTTTTGGCTTCCCTCGGTTTGTGAGGGCATGCATACTTGTCACAGTTCATTATTAATAAAAATGCCTCCTTTGAACCAAAGTTCCACTTTTTGTGCAATGTTGCATTTTGTTGAATGTTGACTTTTTGGCAGCGAGGGTCTCGCACTCAATCTTGCAATCAGACCCACTGGAATGCCACCTCTGTCAGTTCCCTCTGTCCGTGGGGAAGGTGCTTGCACGCTCGCCCCCCCACGCTTCTTGTCAGACGCCACAATTATTGGTTTGTGCAGCGCATCTGCACTGGTCATATACCTTCTGACTGCATACCGTTGGCAGTTATTGCGCAAAGGCCAGGGGCCGCATTCCTGGACTACAACAAGTTCGCAATTAAATCCGTTACATGCCTTCCCGCAGACGTCGACGGTAATATCTTCTTTGAGTTCCCTCCTCGAACGGACTATTCGAGGGCGTCCGGAATGTTGATAGATATGGATAGGAAACATGACGGTCATCCTTGGTGCGTCACCAAAACCACCAGCATGAAGATGCTCAATGGTGTGCAGGTGCGCTACGTTGTTTGTGCGGGCGCGTTGCGGTGTTTCTCCCCAACTTGCTTCTACTTTAAATCCAGAGGTCACAGGAACGAGACGGATTGGACAGACACAACTCATCAACCATTTCGAGCTCAGGAGAAGGTTCCAAACTCCACATTTAAGTGTGCACATTGCGAAGAACCACCACATTGCATGTCTGTTTATAATGCCAAGCAGTTCTATGTGTTGCACCATTTCCCTGACCTCACACGAGCTTGCATACACGTTGGTTCCCATTGTCACATATTGAGGGGTAACTCGCGGGAGGCTGCCCACGAGGCAGAGCAGCTCGTTCATGAGGAGGTTAAGTTGACCTGGTGCCAAACCCAAACAGATACAGCTGCAGGCCGCCCATAAGATGGCATTGGCCAGAATTATGTCGGAAGACGGCTCCGACAGAGTTCCTCTCGATGAGAAGGAAATGGAGGCATTGCTGGAGTCAGTGTTCCATGTTTGTTCACTGAATGTCCGAAACCACATTGTCTCCTGCAAACAGAGAATTGGGCGTGGCTTGGATATGCACTCCATTCTGGAGGTGAAGCGACGATGTGGATATGACTACATTCATGGAAGTAGATTTCTAGGACAAGGGACTGAGGCAGATCGCTGTTTCGTATTCAAAATGTCAACGTGTGGGCCTAGCAACGGCGTCGAACTGGTCCACCGGATGACGAGTGGGGACTTGTCAAACAGTTGGGTCATGTTCGACCATATCAAGCGAATTACAAATCACCAATGGATGACAATGGGTGCACATGTCTACGACACCCACTGCAGGATGCTAATGACAATTGTTATTTGTGAGATGAAATGAGAGGACACACAATCGGAGATGCTTCTTTGGCAGGGAATAAATGAACAGATGGCCAGGGCAGGATTTCCCCCTCCCAATTTCCGTGGTTTCATGGCGGACAATGCACAAGCAAATTGGGCTGTCATCGGAAGGGTGTACGGGGAAGACCCCAATGTTCCGATGAAAAGCAAGAAGAGATCTTGTGGGTTCCATTTTCTGCAGAGCTTGTCGCAGTACACAACCAGGCTCGTGGCGCCAGATTTCAGAGAGGAACACCGTTCCACGTGTCTTGTGTGGAAGCGTGCTCCCACCTTGGATGATGCAGAGATACAGTTTGCATGTATATGGGCTTGGTGGACAACGTCAGGTGCTGTAAAGAAATCAGACGAGGGAGCAATGGTCAGTTGGCTAGCATGGTGGCATTATTGTTTCCTCCAGCTCGGCGACTATATGCGGGAGGTGAGTTGGACGAATTTGCGTCCCGTTGAATATTATGCTAGCTACTCATTATTTGTAATTTGCTTGTAACCTGAACATGTGCATGTGCAGGAAATGTGTCTCGATTCCGACACCGACATGCCGACAACAAACATGGCTGGATCAGTACATTCTTCCTGGCGTGCCTCCTCTGCGGCGCATCTGGTGGACATCCTCACTGCCACAACAGAGGACATTGTGAGGTCAATTATGCAGCAATGCAAGTACAACGAGTTATTGAAAGGGAAACAGTGGGGCTTGGGGCCGGACAGGCAGGAAATGCTGATGCGGACTGCCTCCAGATCGAAGAATCCTCGTAAGTGGGCGGCAGCCTTGCGAGAGGGCCTTCGGGACACGCCATTGCTTCGAAGTGGCCAACACTTGGAATGAGATGTTCACACCCGTCCAGTGAGACGAAGACTTGACGAGGCACCTGGCGGAGAAAAGGATTCATGGCGAGCTGACAAGAATATTCGCACGCTCCCTCGTGGTCCCGTGATGTTGCCCGAGGAGGTCTCGTCGAGCACCGCAAGTCCGATGTCTGAAAAATGGTGCCGAATCTCCAGTTACAGGGCCCAAGAACTGCCCAACATATGTGCAATCCCCGGCACCAAGTACCGAAATTCGGCGCCACATTTCCAAATTTTGGGCTTACACACCTGCCATGTTGGGACCTATAGCCGCGAAATTCGGCACCATTTTTCGCCGGAGACACCTATTACCGCGAAATACGTCGCAGATTTCTCCGGTTGCGGAACCTATTACCGTGAAATTCGGCGCCATTTTTGCAGATGTCGCTCGGAATTTGCATGAGTGGAAGACAAAATATCATGAGCACGGCTCTCAAAACTACAATTTTTACTTCAAACAATGAATATTATATTGGTTTTTTTTTCTGACACATTCCATTAAAAATAATGTTTTTAATGTTTTTTCTTCCAAAATTTGTACTTCTGCTCATGAAAACCGATTGTCTTGCTACTCCGCTCATGCCGCTCATGCCGCTCATGCTCATGAAATAGCTAACCTCCGCAGCAAAACGGACGGTTTAGATGGCATCGACGTGGTGAGCATGCAGGGATCGCACATTCGGGTACGTCAGAGTACGGGAGGCCCCTCGTGCCTGTATTTATTGCTTGTACGCTAGGGCAATCAATGTACCCGAGCTCTTCGCGGCGACAATGCCGCGGTGGCGGCGTTATTAAACGCGGCGCCGGCGCTAGGTATAGTGGATGCAGGTTGAATTATGGCTGCGAGGGGAGATCTCCCACTCCACGCGGCGCGGTGCGGCGCTGCGATGTCATGGACATGGGAGCGTCGAGACCATCCACCGAATCCGACGGATCGGATGTGGTTGCGCAGCAAAATGGACTGTTGAGATGGCATCTATGTCATAATGCATGTATGGTACATGTATACCATAGACGGTCTCCATCCACGTGGCGGCCATGTAGAGGCTGTACTCACGTGCCTGTCTCTGTCGCCGGTACGGTAGGGCTGGCACTCAGCCTGCCTCGGAAATGATTCCCGTGCTGTCTCATGCTCATGCATCATCTATGGGTGATTTTGTCCGCATGCAAATGCGAGACTATATAAAGGGCTCATTCTCCCTCTCATTTCATCCTGTCTCGGTGAAGCCCTGCCAAAATGGGGAGTGCAGATTTTTTGGATGGGTGGGAAAATACAGAGAATGGTCTATCTGCTCTATGTGCAAGTCCTCTCAATCTCTCTCTCTCTCTTTTCAGTAGTTTTTACAAACTCACCTCAGACATCCTCCGCTTCATGTCTTCATGGAGTCAAGAGGGATTGTCAAGTTTTGGAATTGAACCTTGTTGTTGTGTCATTGTATTCTGCAGATGTGATTCTCCCTGGGCCCATACCTGGTGTTTTGTTTCGATTCAGTTTTAGGGTTGAAGAGAAGAGAACGGGAGATCTCCCGTCAACCTTAGCATTCTCCTCCCTTTTAGTTTGTATTTGTATTCTACATTCTATTTAATCTTCCTGGGCCCAATCGTCAGTGCATGCTAGTGTTATCACTGAGGTGCAGAGAACGGGAGATCTCCCATCATACTGAACAGACTACGTCATTTATGTTTGCATTTGTTTTCTGCATCTGTTTTTCTTTGTGGGCTCCTTCCTGGTGTTCAAGGCAACGTGGGCTTAGGGTCTTTGCAAAGGGAACGGGAGGTCTCCCGTCAACTTGTGGAGAGACAAGTCTTACAATTCATGTCTTGGGAAATCAGGATGTCAGGATCAGGTTAGATTTTTAGGTGCCGTCCATCGCACGGGAGGTCTCTATTCATGCGGCAGATTGTCCTACCGTAGTTGAAATGAATTTGTTTGGATAGTCATAGCAGTATAACATAGGAGATCTCCCGTGGTTGAAGATGGTTTCCTCCATAGGAGAGCTGTCAGTTGGAGAAGAAGTGAATCTACTCCACCTCGCCGGCTCAGGAGTTCCTAAGGTTGTTGTTGAAGGTACCTATCAAAATATATCAGGAGAGGGATTTTGTCATGGCAGGCGTCTCTCTAGTAGTCTAGTGAGCGTCATCTTGAAAACCGTGATACATGGAATGGAGTCCATTAGCTTACCATATTCACATCCAGACGCGAAAACTCTTGGAGAAGCCCTGGGGACACCCGTTGTCTGGAAAGTTAGTCAAGTTCAGAAACGTGTGCGAATGGAGGGTGAGGGGTCTAGATCCGATGCTGGAGTGAGCACGAATGTTGTGGAGGATACAATACAAAAGGACAATGCCAATGGTATTGAAGGCACACGAAACAAAGTTGCACATGACACAATAAAGAAGAAGCGTGCCAAGGGTCAGAAAGACGCACATCAGATATTCGGAAGAGATACTTGGCGTAATCAGATGTGCAATCTTCTCAATGACGAGATGGACGTCATCGCTGAAGGCCGGATTGAGGCCTGTCTTCCTGACGAAGTTATTCTCGCTCAATACCTTGGGGAGGAACATGTCGGTGTAATCGTTACAGCTGTCTCTGGCTCAGCTCAGGATATGTTAATGACAATTACAAAATGGCGGCTTACGTCACATACAAAACTTCGAGACGGCCGCAAACTATCAGAGTTGCTCACAATGTTTATGAAGAGCACAAGTCAGACACGGAGGATGACCACCTCGAAGGAGTTAAGAAAACGCGATATAAATGTTTGAAACAAGTTCGAAAGGGAGATGAGAACTCCAGGGGGATGAAATTGATCCGACTCTTAAATTCGGAGTCAATTCAAGCAGTAAGCTCTGTGAGCTGTTGTGCTTGAAATTGTTGTCAACACTTCAGCTGGGAAAAAGCTAAGGCTATCCGGAGTAGTTTCTTGGCATCTTCTTTTGATGCAAAGAGAGAGTTAGGGTTTGACATCCCCCGACGACTACACCGACTTCTAGGTTGTGGTCGTCATGCCTACCTTACAATGGAAGGAGTTGAGGTCTGTGAGAAGGCGTGGTTGGCAATCCATGGAATTGGAAGGTCAACGTACCATGGATATAAGAGGAAGAGTAAGGATGGATACATCTCGTCAATGCATGGAAACAGAGGAATGAAGAAACCCCGAGCAGAAACCCTGCAGGCCGAGGCAAATTTGCTATCGCTGATTTCAAGAAACAGTGACCTTATGCCTCATAAAATGAGAGGTATCGGAGAAGGAAGGCAAGATGTTCTGAAGTTGTTGCCGGTGGAGATGAATTGGAAGGAGCTGAACCGACAGTCCAATGAGGTAGGATACTGCATTCAAACCCAATCAGGATCCGCCTCTATAAGTATTTCTACTTTCAAGGGAGGGGATGTCACGGGAGACCTCCCGTCATCATTCTGCTACGCGTGCTAATAGTCTATATCAAATTGTGCGCATATAAACCGACAGACCATTGATGGATCATTCGGAGAGAAGTTAGTCCATCTCTTTACGAACAAATTTCTGTCGTTATTTTTGCATCTATCAAATTTCATATCTCTTGGTTTTAGATATTGGATGTTTGATTTCAATGTCAATGTTCACGGGAGGTGTCCCGTCCTTAATACGATACCAACTCTATACATTGTTGACAATTGGATCAGGCAAACAAACGAATGGGCTTGAAGGCATTGTCGAAGTCTGGAATAAGCCGAATTCGAACGAAAGTTTTTGGGAATGTTGAGGTTCGGAAACCTGGTGGAAAATTTGCGAAATGCACAGATTGTGAGATGTTCAAATATCTTATCCAGAAGTCAGTCAGCGGAACTGAGGAGCAGAGAAAGCACAAAAAGAAATTTGAGAGACATTTGAAGCATCAAGAGTCATGTCGTAGGCTTTATCATAGTTGGCGGAATGAATCAACGACGATGGGTGAGGATTTTCTGTGTATTATACACGATAAGATGGATCACTCAAAGACTGCCTTGCCCCGGCTCTTGGTAACAAACAAGATGACATCTGGTCTGCGTCAGCTACCTATATCCCTAACAGGTATGGTGACTCATGGCCATGGTGACGGTCCTTATGCTCAGTTCACCAACGAGTTCTGGCCAAGTGATCCTAACTTGACAATTAGCTCCTTGGCTCATTGTCTTCACGCTCTTGAGAAGCCCACATGTCGAGAGCCAAGAGAAATTTTCGATCATCCAATGCATAACTCATTTTTCAAAACTCTAATGAGGGGAAAGTCTCGATGTGAGAAAGCACTGAAGCCTAGGGTATCCCAAAGCCCTGTTCGAGCCAAGCCATTACCCCGTCGACTATACCTGCAAATGGACAATTCTTCAAGAGAGAACAAAAATCGTTGGATGTTTGCTTTTTTTATCACTCTCGACGGCGAGAGGTATTTTTGAAGAGATCCAGCTTGGATTCTTGATGATTGGTCACACCCACGAGGACATTGATGCATACTTTAGTTATCTGTCGAAGAAGTTGAAACAAACGAATACATATATCCTTGCGGATCTCATGCGCCTCTTTATAGAGTCTCAAAACGTCTAGTTTATCCCTCGATTGATACATGAGGTCGCAAGCTTCAAGAAGTTTGTGGCTGGATATATTATTGATGGGAGCGATGCGCTAATCGGCACATCTGATATGCACATCTTCAAGTTCTATGTGGATTGTGACGGTTGGCCTGTAATGAAGTATAGGAAATCGGCAACTAATGCTGACTGGCTTCTGAAGCAGGGTGTTGTCAAAATGTGGAAGGTTGTTGAGGACGGGAGGTCTCCCCTGCTACCCCAGGGGGTGCCGGAACCTGTTCCACTGCAGCCTATTTGAGGAATTATGCCAGACGCCAGGGAAAAAATGCCAGTATTGTAAATGGCCTTTCGAAGTACCGCGAATTCTAGAGACTTGGGATGGATCTCGACAAGAACTACAAAAATATCACGAAGAACTATGATGAGTATTGGAATGATGTTCTACTTGAACTTGGTAAGCCATTGCCTGAGCCAAAGGACAAGGTGGAGGAGCGGTTTTGGCCTTCGACTCTTTGGAAAGATAACCATGACAGAGATGGGATTAGGGTTGAATACGAGAGTGAGGAAGAGTCAGACGAGGAAGATCGCAACCGGGTAGTTGCAGCCCATGGTGGACCAAAAATGCTGTCACAGCACAGTTTTTTTGGGATCTTGATTAGTTGTAAATTATCATACTCCTAAATGGCAATGCTGATAGTAAAAAGGGACTAAGCTATGAAGGCTCAACTACATATATTTCCCCTATTCCAAGTCTCAAAACCAAAAAAACAAATGGTTAGAAATTATGGACTTTTGAACAAGTCCATAAGGATTTGTTTTAGTCCATATAAAATGCCGTTATGGACTTTTTTTAAAGCATGATTTATAGAGAATTAGAAAAAATGACTCCACCAAATGTGCTTTGAGGGATAAAGAATCTAAAATGAAAACATCCACTCAAAAATATTAAGTAAAATAAACTTTATGTACTATTTTGAGGCTTCAAAATAACTATTTTCGTAAAGTCCTTTACATATAGAATTCTTTGGAATATCAACACTACCTCATTAAATACATAGACGAAGGGTAGACCCCCCGGGTGGATCAAGGTCAAATTTGAAAAAAACTATCATGATCTGAAACTATCGCGATTTGAAAATAAAGACTTTAATGGTCAACAATAGACAGTTGAGATCGTAAATTGAAGCGAATCCAATGGTTGAGGATTCGCCACATCCCCCTTTATGTACTTTTAGGGACTCATGGTGTGTCTCATTTTGGTCCACCGTAGGCTGCAACTACCCAACCAGCTGGATCCCTATTGTGGGCCAAAGAGTCAGAGACCTAAAGAGCCGATGAACCCATTCAAAAATATTGAAATTGAAAACTTCGTACTTGTTCGACCACCAAACACAGAGACATATCCAGTTTGGATGGGTGTGACAATCTCAGATGTTGTTCGTGGCCGTTCAGATGAGAGATATCGGCAAGTCCTTCTGGAGTGGTGGAGACCTAAAGGTGTTGCAGCGGAGGACGTGGACAGGTATAGAAACTGTTGGGACAAAGCTTGGGAGTTCAATGAATCTGATCTACCAAAGTGGATACATACGGACAGTGTGGTGTGGACAATGCGTCCTCGGAAGGACACCTCCAAGTGGAGCTCTAGACGTATTGGAATGGCGAAAGTAGTTAAAGCGAAAGCAAATCTATATGCTGCGAACGATCAAAGTGAGTCTGATTAAGCACAACGTAGAGAGGTGCACACGAGATCTCCCGTGCTAATTTGACGACAATATGTGTTAATGTTGATCTTACTGGTGATTGCCAGGTTTTTGTGGGAGCTCCTTTGACCATCAGAAGTTGACCTTGAATTCTCTGTGTCGACCATTTCAACCTTTCAATTTCTTAACATCTATATCTCTAGCGATTTGAACCCTACTGCCGGCATCTCAGTTAAGTTTAGTTCTGGTACCCGGACGAGGACAACCAGGAAATACAAATCTATCTGGACACCAGTAAAAAAAAATTGTGGTGTCGTTTGGAATGATGTGAGTACACAAGACTCGTTCGTCAATCCAGCATTTCTTATGCACCTTTTTCTCGCCCAAGTACCGAATATACTCTTCGATTCGCTCTCGGACAGACTGAGGTCGATGGAAGAACCGATGTTGGATGCGTTTCACCTTTTCCTCAAATGACATTTCGATCCTGCGTTAATATTGACATCCTCCAGCTCTTGCACTTCCGTTAGTCAGGCATAAGCAAGTTCATAATGATGTAGTGGTGCTAGTTTGATACAATAGTGCTCAACCGCACAACACTAATATACTCTCAAAGCAAACAAACCAAATGGGGCCAGGACCCCTATCGTAGGAGTTCCTTGGTCAACAACCAAAGACCAACGTTACATCCTTGTAATCTATCCGCTCTCACAGATGCCCTTACAAACTCGCTTTGGTAATGACTTCTGTCGAGACACACATTCAACCCATCATGTGAAGCAATGACAGAGGATTCAATATAAGGGACTTACTCCCTATTTCTGCATGGCCATGCCTACAAATTGATCCACAAGATCTTAGATAACATCGGCATTGTGTTAACTAAAGTCTTGTGTATCACATTGTAGGAATGCGCATGCACTCAGAATCTGGCCAATCACCTGGGTATCAGTACTGTGCCTCACCAGACTACTATCGCCGGAAGTTTATCATAGACGCAGATAAGAATAGTCAAAAGGAGGACGGAAGGTCTCCCGTCAAAGGGAGGACGGGAGATCTCCCGTCAATGGACTTCTGTGAGCACACAAGTTCCAGTCCCTATGCTCTATGATAGGGATGTTCAATGGATAGGATGTTCAATGGACTTTTGCCAACTCACACTTTCATAACAATCATAATTTTAAGCATTGACAGAGCAATCACATTTCAGGCTTGTGCATGGCAAGACTTACATGAAGGCAACACAAGATTTTAGATTACATCGCCAGTGTGTAATATAAAGTCTCGTGTGACCCTCTGTAAGTTTTTGGATGCACTCCCAAATGTCTTGTAATGAATGTTACTAATCACTTGGGTATATGTAGTGTGTCATGCCAGCCAAGTCTTGCGCGAGGTTCATCTTGAATGGTCAATAGACCGGAAGGGAGAAGGGTTGAATTATCCACATTCTACGAACTGGACACACTGAAAGACACAGATGAACCTGGTCAAAGGAGGACGGGAGGTCTCCCGTCGACGGAGGACGAAAAAAAATCGCTTGGAAAATATGGTGACTTCCTACGGACACTTTCAACCCATCATCTGAAGCAGTATCAGAGCTCTCACAATCTGGGAATTTGTTTTCTGCCTGTCCGTACTTATCAAGTTAACCACAAGATCTTATCCAACATTGCGAGTGTTACATAAAGTCTTGTGGTTTACAAGAATAAAAGTGACCGCCAGTAATGGCGGTCGCTTCATTTCAAAAATAATTAAATTAAAAGCGACCGCTAGAAATGGCGGTCGCCCCATTTCCAAAAAAATAAAAATAAAAGCGACCGCCAGTAATGGCGGTCGCTGCATTTTTAAAAATAACCATTACACCGACCGCTAGAAATGTCGGGGGGCTACCACGAGAATAGGTCTTCCTTGTATAACCGCGGACAATGGCGACCATTTCATGAGGATAGACTGTCCATTTCCGAGAAGTCGGCACAGACTTCGGCTGCCCATGTTATGCCTGTAATCTATTATGTAAGTTTAATATGTTTGCATTTGGTGTTACGAGTTTTTTAATTTTTCACAAATTGCAGTTGAGAAGTCGGCACAAACTTGCCGGATGCCGTACTGTTATATTCTATAAGTCTGCACAGACTCACCGATTCCATCCCACCATGAAATGCGTTCGGCACGACTACATGGCTTCAAACACACCACCTCGATGAACGTCATAAAATAGGAAAATACCCAAAAATGTTATGGTCTTCCAATGTTTGTCAAGGAACAAAGACAAAGTAGAAGGACGGTCGGAAAGTCAGAGACCGCTCATCAGGAAGTCGGCACAGACTTGCAGAATAGTACAAGACCCTTTCTGACAAGTGGCAATAGACATATGGAATGGAATCTAGTGTTTTTGAAAACATGAACAGTGGAACGAAAAGCGGTGCGTGCAGAGCATAAGGCGACATCGTACGCAAATGCTCCTCATCTTCCATCGCAGAAGGACGCCTCTGACCATGTTATTCCACCCACACGCAGGGATCATTGCGAAGCATTGCACTGACCTCGTTCATACTCAAAGTAGGATAATTAATTAAGGGACTGTCAGCACTACAGCGGAGATGCCGAAGAAAAATCCAGTATATGTGCTTGCAGTGGGTGTACCCTTCCTTGAGATTACGCATCTTCACAAAGTCGGGACATGTGCACTCCGGGTAAATGCCAATTGAGACGTAATAAACCTGCCCATTGGTCGCTGAGCCTGAAGTACTGATGGTGTAAACTCTTCCCATTCCCGGTCGAGGAACATCACGGAAGTTCTGAACAATACCTCGTAGTGACATCGCCAATCCCACTTTCGTCCTATTAACACTCCAATACTGGTTTTCCGTACTCCCTTGGAACACTATTGTAGTTGGCCGGTGCCATGTTGTCCTCCTCATCCAGCTGCTCCACATGCACTCGGGAGCCACCTGCACTAGGCCTCGGTCCAGTCTGCAGGTTCATATCCGCCTGCCATGAATGCTAATCCTCCTCCTCGTCCAGATTGTGGACGAATATCTTCCTCTTTGTAGTGCGTGTGAGAAGGTCACCTTCCAAACCGTCCGCACGGTTATGCAGTGGTGTGCCAACCACAAATGTCTTCAGAGCTTCTGCCATTTTGTTGGGTCACTTGACCTCCATGCTGCACGCACCAGCAAATCCTCTCGGCTAGGTCCAACTCCTTTTCTGCCCCCATTAAGGAACAAACGGTACCCGGATGTTTGCAGGCACGAACGCACGATATCATGTCGTGTTGCCGTGTACAAGTCCAACTTCACCGAGCCTCTCCCTGCTTGCCAGCTTGCGTGTATCGATTCGGACATATTCACATTCGGCATGTCCGCATCCTCCTCCAAACTGAGTCCCTGAAACACGATACAACTTGTAATATGAGAGTCGGCACAGACTTACAGGCGCCCAAAAACCCCAATGCACATACATGCCAAAGTGGACTACTCAATTATACAGACGGACATGGGAAGTCGGCACAGAATTACGGACGTACTTGGGCAGAAAAACGGAATAAACATACTGGAAAGTTGTCACAGACTTCCCTGTCTGTACTCCCCTGCCTGCGAGCCGGACATGGGAAGTCTGCACAGACTTACAGAGGTTTATGGACAGAGAATCCAAAAAGCACAGTGGTAGGTCGGTACAGACTTCCCTGTCAGCCCTCACAAGTATGGACATGGGAAGTCTGCACAGACTCAGAGAGTTGGCTGGGCATACACTCGCAATAACACACTGACAAGTCGGCACAGACTTCCCGTTCAGCACACAAGTCTGACATGGGAAGGCTGCACAGACTTGCACGGGTTTGTGGGCACAGAATTGCAATAGTAGAGTGGTCAGTCGGCATAGACTTTCTTGTCCTCCGCGCGCATGGACATGGTAAGTTTGCATAGACTTACAGAGGTGGCTAAACACGCTGTCAGAATAACCCATGTGAAGTCGACACAGACTTCCCTGTCACGCACTCCGTATGCATGATACCGGAGATGGGAAGTCGGCACAGACTTCCGAAGCACCCCTTCTGGCAGTGACAGCCCATCCATCTGCTCACGTTAGCAGCCGCAAAAGCAAATGATAGAGTGGTGAAATTGGCAGCTGGATTCTTACCTCCCTCACGAATGACCCCAGCTGAGCGTACCGGTATGTCCACCAGGAAAGCCAACTATCAAGGGCGGGAATATCTCCTTCGGTTGTAGCTCCCGAAGATATCCACCATGATCTGATTGACATGAATGTCATCTCAGCTTCTGTTGCTGTGGCGGCCGACCTCCACTGTCCACACAATTTTATGTGTGCCGCTTGAAAGTTGGGCCTAATGAGGTCCTTTGTATGCCTCTGAAGACTTTGTCCCCAATGAAATCTGCAAGTTCTCTCCCTGCCGGGCATAGGCCTCCCGCCACCATAAACATTTCGAACCGCTGCCCAGTTCGCATTGGCATTGTCCGCCATGAATCCTCTAAAATGCGGTGGTCCTTTCCTGCTCGGACCATCTGCTCATTGATGCTCTCCCACATGATCATTTGAGAGGCTGTGTCTTCCGATTTCATCTCGCAAATGGCGATGGTCATCAGCTTCCTGTAGTTGGGCTCGTACACATGGCAGGCCATCGTGCTCCATCCCTTTATTCGTTTCACATTGTCGAACATCACCCAGCTATTTTCCAAAGGCCCACCAACATTCATCATATCCACCAGATGCACCCCGGATGCCGAGCCAACAGACATCTTGAATACAAAGCACCTTTGATGCTCGTTCCCTTGACCGGAAAATCTGCTGCCTTGGTTATAGTCATACCCACACATAGACTTCATTTTCAGCAAGCTTTGCATTTCCTCACCCCGGCCTGTCTGTGACTTCAATTTATTGATGGTATGCTTATTTGCCGGGCTCCCAAATGCTTCAACTGCATCCAGTAGAGCGTTGAACTTGTCGCTGTCAAGCTTGCATCTTTCACCCCCATCGGCGGACATAATATGCTGCATGACAATGGTCTGCGCCGCACTCGATTCCACAGCTTTTGGTCGTGCCGATGGAGACCTGCTGAGCTCTTCTTTCAAAACCTCCTTTGCACACGTTGCAGCTTCTTTGGATGTGCCGGTTGCACTCCTATGCATGTGGCATCCCACATGGACTGCACATCGTGTCATAGCAGGAGGTCCACAGACGTAAAACATCTTCGCCGGACAAGCCTCCATACAGGTTGGAGGCTGATTGCAGATGGCACAGACAAACGTCTTGTCCGGCACTGTACTTTGCGCTTGAAATTTGGTATCAGACGTCCCAAGCCACAAAGTGTCGTTGTGATACCTCTCCCTCACAAAAAATGGGCAAGCCGCCCGGACACATTTCAAACTCCCAACATAGGTGACATATCTGCAACGCACTGCCATCCCAAGAAATTCAGTGAAGTGGGAAGACAATCACATTTTGGTTGTCTTTGGGAAATCGGCACAGACTTCTCAAAGGATGTCACCAATCCTGAAATTGATAAAAATCACATTGTACCGGAAGATAGGAGGACATACACAGGAAATCAGCGCAGACTTGTCAAAGTAAGGAAGACATACACGGGAAATCGGCACAGACTTCGGGAAGAATGAGAGAGCAACTAACTTGACTGCCGTGTCTTTCTTCTCCAGCAACGGCAATTTCAGATTTGTGGTCTTTGTTGTAGTCCAGGGGTTTCCGTCATATTTCCGGTCCATGCCGTCCAGCTGGCCCGCTACAGTGCTGTTTTTTATCGGCGGCAATTCGTACACAATGTCCCCATCTACTCTTCTGGGTAAATGGTTCACCTTCACTATTTGAATACTGTGAAAGTCCATCCTTGAAAGCCCGCTGCGGGATGTGGTGCTCGTGCGAAGGAGGTGCAAGACCACCACCATCAATTTCGTACCGCCCGCTCCGGCTCTGGGAGTAAACACCTTGGCGTCCACTTCAACAGCATCGTCAACCTCCGTGGTCTTTGCGCGCGTGCGCCAAGGTGCGGAGTATGCTCGTCTGTTGCCAACCACCATACAGTCCTCATCCTCGTCACTTAAAAGTTGAATACTCTCTGTCTTCGCAGCACGTGGGCCAAATATGGATGCGGCAGTTGGTGGAGTAAGGGATGCTGACACACTCGACGATGACGCTTGCTGGCCATATACTATGTAGTGTCGAGTTGTATCGTGTGGAATGACGTAGGCCCTTCCAACATCATCTCGTGCCGGGGTGACAATTTGTGTTTCCACGACGCCATCCTCTCCCACCTCCTCGATTTCGAAAACAACCATCATAGGCTGCGATGCAAAGCGAGATCTAAGAACCTTGTCTGTGAATATCACTGAATTGTCCTTGGCTTCCACTCTTACAGTCGCATTTGTAGTTGGACATGTTAGGCGAACGCACTCCGCCATGTTGACAGTGACAAAGTAGAAGGTGTGCTCAGAAACAGAGTGTAAGTACAAAACAGAATGATGTCAGTGTATGTATATACATAAGAAAATTTGAAACGAAGGGGTCGTTCCCCTGCACTTTCCAAGTGGCGGCAACTTTGGCGTTTAGCAAACGACATTCGTTTGGCATTTTATCAACGGCACCTTATATTTTGGAATCTGCGCCAATCTCGAACCCTCGGAATGTTTGCCGGAAGTCTGCAATGACTTCACGAAAGTGCATTGTATCCCGGAGTTGGACACACGAAGTCGGTCATTGCCGGGAGAAGTGCAACCGGGAAGTCGGTGCAGAATTCCCGGCTAGCTTACGGCGAGTCTGTGCCGACCACCCAGAAGCCCACCGCCGGTAGCCCCAAATAGGAGATCGCAAAGACTTCGCAGCAGACGGTCTGAGCCCACATCGCCATTATACTGCCGGAAGTCTGCGCCGACTTCCGGGAATGGACTGCCGGAATGAAGTTCCTGCCCAGTTGGACTCACGAAAACGGCAAGTCTGTGCCGACTTCCGGCATGTTCTGATGGGAATCTGCCGAAATATGCCAAAATGACCTAGGCGGGAGTATGTTTCCTGGGATTGCCAAAAATATAACGGGAAAGTCTGTGCCGACTTGCCGCAATTGCACTTCCGGCAACCGCGAAACTCCTATTCTGTGCGGACTTAAGGCCATCTTCCCGGAAGTCTGTGCCGACTTCCCGGAAAACGGAAGGGGAAGTCCGCGCTGGCAATGTGCACCGGCAGACTGTCCGTAGATGAGGGGATACAACAGCCGGGAAGTCTGTGCAAACTTGCCGGGAACTATCCCAATTCAGGCAGACAATGTGCCTTTTCCGGCGCTGCACGTGTCGCGTAGGCACCGGTCGTGAATAGATAAGCCGGGAAGTCTGCATAGACTTCCTGGAAAGATCGGTTTTCAGGCGCATCGTGTGGCATTTTCTGGCACTGCACGTGTCGCATAGGCACCCGTTGGGGATAGATAAGCCGGGAAGTCTGCACAGACTTCTCGGAAAGATCGGTTTTCAGGCGCACCGTGTGGCCTTTTCCGGCGCTGCACGTGTCGCGTAGGCACCCGTTGGGGATAGATAAGCCGGGGAAGTCTGCACAGAGTTCCCGTCCATACAGGTTTCCAGGCGCCAAGTGTGGCATTTTCCGGTGTAGCACGTGTCGCGTAGGCACCCGTTGGGGCCTACGTAGTGAGAGGCGTGTGCGCAAAGCATCTTCCCCAAGCGTCACCACGAAGCGACTTCCACCAAGCCGCCAGTTTCGCGTCTTCCACCAAACAGCCTCTTTGCTTCCGCAGCTGCGCCTTCACTTCATCGTGCACTCTGTCCCAGCCTTCTGCCCCTTTGTGGATTGCAGCAGTACGTCGCAACACTTGCCGAGAGGCGTTCCCGTTTTTTGGAGTAGCCATGGAGGTTATTGGCGAGGACGACCCCAACTTTCAGCAAGAGAGACCCTCGCAGATGGTGCTGAGGACCTGCACCATTGTCTCCAATTTGCAAAGGAGCGAGCATGCGCACGGGAGCGGGAAGGCGCGGGGGAACCACAGAAAAGGGCAATCTGGGTCAGCAGACGCATCTGCTCTATCATCTCGGCAGTGCAAGCCTGCGACCTCTCCCATGTTGGTATCAAACCGCTCCTCGCCTGGAGCAGGGAGCTTGCACAGGGGTCACCATGGAAGGGGTCCAGCGGCACCTGGCGTAGATGTGGTGCTCACTGCAGAGAGACGGCAAAGAGCCCTAAAGACGTTGAGAGACAACGCCCTGAACCACACCTACAACTCCATTTCGCATCTTCTCCAAAAAGGCCACCCTCCGTGTGTTCCCTTGTGCAGGATGAGGACGCTTCTTGCAGTTCGGCGAGCTGAAAGGCCCGAGATTGAAAAGTTGAAGCTTTTTTTTGAGGGAGATGGGTACAACAACGCCCTTGCGTCCTTTCTGCTTGCAACGAGCAACACTGCAGGAATGGTTTCCACCATCACGCCCGAGAATAGAGCGACCTGGGACATCCACTGGCAGGAGGAGGACCTGTGCTTTGAGGATGCCATCAAAGGCACCATGTGGGAGTTTTTGAGCAACAAATGGCCCTACATCTATGACGACAACCACCGCTACCTGGCGTGGATGGAGGTCATAACAGAGCAGCATGCAGACGACCCCGAATGGCACTATGTAGTCAATGCCAAGATTTTGGATGTGAAACAAGAGGACATCGCCTTGGTCAGAAGGGCCATGAATCGCATGAACGTGTAAAACTACTCACGCTTCTTCATAGTCTGCTCATATGAGCATAGTTTCTGTCGTAAGTCATGTAGAGGTCTGCTCACAGGAGCAAACATTTCCTAGCAATTAGTCTGACTGCAGGATGCGGGGAATCTGTGCCGATTTTCCAGGCCCAGTGAGTGTGCTCAGAAGTTTGTGCCGGCTTATGCTGTCTTACTCTGTATCATGCTGTATCATGCTACATGCTGTACCATACTGTTTCATTCTGTTTCATGGTAAGCTTCTCTGCTCGGGTAGTCTGTACCGACTACCCAAGCAGAGCTATGCAATGGTATTGAATAGTCTGGACCGACTTCCCAAGAGTTACTGTGGCACTGTATGTGATTGTGTTTTTTTTTGTTTTGTGGACTGCCATAGTGTGGGAAGTCTGCACCGACTACCCATTCCTCCACCCTATTGTCCCTGTGCTTACCCCATTGTTGTTATGCAGGGTGACAAAAGAGGGCAATGTGAAGTCAGACCTCGCACACAAGCTTTACTATTTCCAGCTATGTGCAACAACTCCAATCGAGCAGTACAAGAATTCACTGTCCAAAGAGGTGTACCTGAAGTGTTAAACGAGACACGAATTGGATGACATTGACACGGGAGGGCCTTGTCGAGTTCATGGCACAGGAGTCATTTCGGGAGATAACGGATGATATGTTGGCGGAGTATTCCCACCTTTCCAACACCCCGGAGAATGCAGAGATTGTGGAATCAGCTCTGGATGCAAATCTGGCAGTCTGCAAAATGAAATGGCACTCAAAGATTGCCAAGTACAGTTCCATCTGTGATCCAGCCCTTGGCGACGGGTTCCTTTTTGAGATAACCACATACTACAACAAGTTGCACGCCCTGGACAGAGCGGAGAAAACTTCAAATGGTTGCCACCAGCCTCATTTCTTCGGATGCGAAGATTGGGTGGTTGAAATTATGGAATCTACTGCCGGCCAACAGGAGAATCTTTCTGGTGTCACCAACGGACAAGGAATTCAGTGATTGGGTGGACAAGGCCACTTGGTGGTGGCAGGTATTCTGTTCTTCACCGCTTGAATATGTAATTCTGGAAGTCGGCACAGACTTGCAATGGCTTTGCATCATAATGTTAGTAATGTGATTGTGTAGTGGATATTGGAGGGCCATGCTGACAGTCCTTGTTGTTTGCAGCAAATGCAAGAGGCGGAGAGGGAACTGGGCTCTCTTATCAAGGACAAGATTTTGGCGGTGCGTCAGATGGAGGACATGAAAGGATTGCTCAGGTGGATTGAGCATTTCATGGTCGAGTACTGGAACGAGCTTTTCCACTACGAGATGGTGGAGGGCCCACGCAGGAGCTGGGGTGTCCTTGAGCAGCCAGGGGGGATGCATCCTGCACGTCGACTTGTCTACAGGTATGACAATGCAGACCCTCTGTTGTTTTTGTAGAGGTGGTAGTTGGGAAGTCTGCACAGATTTCCCGATAGGATGCGGACAATGGCAAAAGTCTGTGCCGATTTCTGAATGTGCAATGCCTCGCTTTTTCAGGTACATCAACTTCTACCTCCTGCCCAACAAACACATTCAAGCTATTCTGACGATGGTTTCTCAGTGGGCAGGTACACGGGCTGAATGCACCATGTACAATGCCAAGCAGATTACAGAGTACGTGCGGTCCTCCCATTTGCAGTGTTATTGGTGGTTGGACTGCCCACCGAACTTCATCCCTGTAGAGGAAGCAGAAGCATACAAGACTCTAGCTTCAGGTGAAGAAATACCACCTCCACCCGGACAACCCGCGAGCGAGACCGCGAGGGCAGAAGCCCACAATGCCGCTGTCGCTCATCTTGAGCACACCACAGAGGCCCTTCTAGCGGAGGCAGCTTCCAAAATGGGCCGCACCAGGAAGCAGAAGCCCAAGAAGGCACAAAGAGTTGGCGAGCAGTCATCTCCTGCCAAACAGGCTAAGGCCCAGAGGGAGAAAAACTAGGAGGGGGCGGATGAGACAGAGGATGTGCAGCTGGTGGAAGCCGAACATGTTCAAGAGCATGGCAGAACGGGGATCACTGAGCATCTGGGTGGCATGGACCTAGCAAACGCACGCCGTGGGCCCAGCCGGAGTCTGGTTTTTGCACAGGGTGGTGCTGGTTCCAGAGTACCGAAGTCAACGGCATTGCCCTTGGCCACACAACAATCCTTGTTTGAGGCTCGTCCACTGCAGAAGTCGGTGCCAACTTGTGAGGTGAAATGCATCCACTGCGACAGCTTTGCACTTGTTGAGCAGCGCCTGACAAATGAATCCACCACAAAGAGGTGGCCAGCGGAGAGGGCGATGGTGGATGTGTTCATTGAACGTCACAAGAAGAGGAGGGAGCCTGTGCGGGGGGGAATTTCCGAGTCGTCCATGAAGGAAGGTGTTGACCTCATCATTGTGGATATCCCATATGGGCAGATGGTGCAGAATTGCGGGGCAGAGGGTGTTGTGCCTGATTGGAATGTGCGGAAGCTTTCAGCTCTGCCATATCGCTGGCAAATGCAATCACGGATGATGTGGGGCGACTCCTCATTTTCTGCAAGGGTGATGGCAGGACGAAGATGGAGCTTCGACAGATAGTGAGCAATGCGCCCTTTCATTTTGTGAAGAGGAAGTGGACCTGCATGAATGCCCTCCCGCTCCTGACAGGCGACGAGCAGCAGCCACAGGTAGCCCAAACACCACCTCATTCTCACGTTTTTCATGTTCCATTCCCTTTGCATGTGGGAAGTCGCCACAGACTTCCCAAATGCCTGAATGATGTTTTGATCACTTCTTGTTCTGTGGGAAGTCTGCACATACTTCTCACATACACAGCCCTGTTTTCATGGAAGAGAGTAGTGCATCCTAGTTGTTCCCACATCCACTATTGGTTTTTTAATAGAACAGTGAGTTATGGTGAGCAGTTTGAATTTGGTCGGAGTGCAGGTCTTGATTGGGAAGTCGGTACAGACTTACTAGTGTGCGCTGAGGTAATTGGATTTCGTTTGCAGACTAGGGTGTTCTATTTTTTTTTTGCTGTTGAAGTGCCCGACATACGCCTGCGAACTTGGCCGGGATGCCAAGAAACTCGATTTGGACTTCAATCCGGTGGACACCGACATTGTGTGGAATTTTGTCAGCAAAGACAAGCTGTACACAAGACCTGATGGGACCTGGTTCAGATGCGCCAGAGAAAAAAGTCCAATGTTCCTACAGACTTTTATGGAGATGCTGACTGACGTTGGTGGCAAGATTGTCGACCTCACTGCAAACAGTAGCGCATCGATGGTGGCTGCACGGGTTTGTGGTCGCCACTTACTGGCCTTGGAAGGCGATGAAGAGATTGTAAGAGATAAACTCGTGGGCCTGCAATGTGACATGCCTGCTACCCCAGATCCCGTGGCTGCAATGGACTTGACACCTGATGAGTGGTTCAGGGAATTTGATGACCAAGCTGTGCATGTCCATGTACTGGAATGAGTAAGTTTGATGTTCCTCTCGTTCAATTTTTTTATTTATAGGCATGCCTAATATTACGTCATATTGAGCTAGTCTGACCACTCGCCATTCTAAAGTTTCTCTATATTTACCGACCGACAATTCTATGCTTTTAGGTAGTGTCTCAATGGCCTCTGTATGTCCAATTGGCATTTCTACTTCCTCTCTTTAATCTTTCTCCAAGGGTAGTCATAGTTTCAAGGCAGCCTTTCTAGATAAGAAGTTTTCTGTTGCCCTAGGGTCTATCAACACTCTCACATGAATACCTTCCAAAGTTCCGTCTGCCACAATTAACTGCGTCTCTTTCTTGCCCGCATGACTAATCTGTCTCTTCTCCTTGTAGGGCCCCTCGTCTTTCATCTTCTTTGTAATGAAAGCGAGACTGCTCCAACAATTCAAGGCAGTGGATGTTGTTACAACTGCTCGAATAAAATTATGGAATTTGGAACAATGCGGCGGTGTGCAGAATTACATTGAAGATTTTTTGAATCTTCAAGTCCAAATCGAAGACATGAGTCTTGCAGAAGCATTAGACAACTTCAAAAGAGGATTGAAGAAGAAAATTTAAGGAGAGGTGATTCTACGCAACCCGGTTGATGTCCACGAAGCAATTTCATTGGCCTAAAAGATTGAAGGGACCAAGATACGACGAAGGTACATACGTTCCATTGAACAAGTACGGACCAACGCCTATGGAGCTTGGAAATCTTCGAAGACGGGATAACTTCCAATATTATCAAAGCAATAGACTGGGAATTAAATATGGGAAGATAACACACAACGACGAATGAAACTGAACGACAAGGATGTGACCTCCTCAACAATCTCACAAACAGAAGGACAAAGGAAAACTAGACAATGTTACAACTGTGGAAAATACGGACATCTATAGTGGAGCGAGATGGCGGACAATGAAGAAATGGTGGACAACGCACACACTATTCATCAAACTAATGATCAGACGGTGTGGATAATGGAGTGCTTACACGACTTGCAGAATGCTTTCGTCACGACCCAACAACAAAATAACGTGTTGATGGAGGAGCTTAAACAAGTAAGACAATCAACCGCCTTGGGACTGGTTGCTGGTGGGTCAGATACATTACTGCAAAAGATGACGAAGACGTGCAAGGTCGAGCCGTATAAAAGAAGTCGCGCCATGGGAGTGCCAGAAGGATGAATTTATCGAATCGAGGTACATCTATCATATTTTCCTACATCAAGCGATTTGGACCACGGAATGTTCATACGATCTTTCCTACTCGACAATGCTTTAACATGGTTACAGACATGGGAGAGAAAACAGATCGCAAAAGGAGAACCTTTACTATGGAACTTGCTTCGTGGTGTTTGTCTTCTAAGATTAATGTATACTATATTTATTCTCTTATCATAATACAGTATGTAAATAGTACAATCCCAAACCATCCCGTACGTGACTATTGGTAATACAAAAGAAACGAATTCTACTCCAAATTCTGCAGCTAAAAATCTTACAAGATGATGTTTGTGCACACATTGATACTAAATACATTTGGCGGTGGAAAATTGGGTAGTATGTATCTACCTCGATCCATGAACTACGTATATACACATATGTATACATTCCAATTTCTAGTTATAGGAAAGACGACAGGTCGTGGGTTTTGTAACACTTCTTGATATCGTTCATCTCCAAATATCCGCACTATCATATCTCTAATTTCTGCCTTACGACGACATATAATTTTAAATTCACACTCAGAAGGAAAATCACAGAAAGTGGGTCGATTTAAGTCCATAAAAATTTTATCCAATCGCTATGACACACCATCACTACTATCTATTATTACAACACTCAAAAATATTAACAACCACAATCCTTCCAAATATATATATATATTAATCGTATCCTCCTCAAGAGGGTATTAACTCTCAACTTCAAGAAAGACTAGGTTCTGATACCATGTTGGAAAACCACTAGCGTGTGGTTGGGCTAGGGATTGAACCTAGGACCTCCCCCATTCCGGTGGGGTGCTCTACCACTGAGCTACCCGTCCCGTTCTGTTCACAAAGTGTCGTGCAAGGGCTATAGCCTTGACACCTCCAACACTCCCCCTTATAGCTAATGCCCACCCATTCTGACCACCGTCCCAACCTTGGCTCTGATACCATAGTAACACCCAGGATCTACACAAACTGCTTCTAAGTTTTTTCCCAAAACAACTCGATGTCTTGTAGGCTTTCATTACATGTTTATATACCCTTCACAATATGATTATTTTAAAGATTTGACTTGAGAGCCTCAAGTACTTCCTAAAATCAATCTTCCTAGGTTTGACATATTCTCCACAATATGACTTTCTCAAATATTTGATCTACTCTCCATAATATGAAT
This sequence comes from Takakia lepidozioides, assembly GCA_030704615.1. Lineage (NCBI taxonomy): Eukaryota > Viridiplantae > Streptophyta > Takakiopsida > Takakiales > Takakiaceae > Takakia > Takakia lepidozioides. The sequence goes on from CM060734.1 coordinate 29,319,666, forward strand.
ATCTTATAGGTTTGACTTGAGAGCCTCAAGTCAAACTTCCTAGGAACCTTCCTAATTATTTTGGAAACTTTTAAGGAACTTTTCTCCTCTATCTAAAAACCTTCTAGATTCTACCCTGTTACATGTAGCCATTCTGCTCCTCTGTTTGCTGTATGTAGAAGTTGTTGTATGCCCGCAGTGGGTGGTGTCTTGGCATGCGGTGACACACTCTGATTTAGTTCCAGTAAACTAATTTACTCATCCCTGGCTTAGGTTTGTTAATGCTGGGCCCCTTTCTCGAAAATGTAATCTCTGCAGATTGGGTTCTATAGCATCTCATATGTAGCAATTCTTTTTGGGTTCGTCTATTGGGAGTGGGTGTCATTGTGCTTTAGATAATGACAGGGGCTGTGAGTGTGGTTGTCCCCTAAATTAATTCAGTAGAACTAACCTGATGTTAGTAATCTAGGGCTGGGATGAGAGGGTTTGTTATTTGAAGGGTTTGCTTACTTTTCTTGGCTCCAAAGTAGTTGTTGGGAGTGGAGTTTTGAATGGGAAGGGGGAGGCATGCATGTCATGAGTAGTGTGGTGGGTGTTCTCCCTGCATTAGTGCTTCAGCCTCATGCATGATAGGGTAATTACATTGGTAGTGGATCAATGATTTTTTAGTGACTACAGAGTAGCTGCATCTGCAAGGGGCTCAGGTGTGACTCTGTTCATCACATTATTAGCTTATCATGTCAGCTGGGATGATTTATGGCATATGTGTTGATAGTTTATATCAATGCTTAGCCTGGGTTGTTATAGTGGGTGCGATTCTCCCTAAAGTACAAATTTATGTAGGCTTATGGATCCTCCATGCTTTAGTTATGTATAAAACTCTGTAGTATTTATGTCTGGTTCAGCACGCACTCTGTGCTAGGGCAGAGGCTGTAGCATTGATAAGCTGTGATGATGATTATTTAATAAGAGGAACTGCAGGCATTGGGTCAGAGTTCATACCAGCTGTAGATAGAGAAAATCATGGGGAGAGAGAAGTGAGGTGCTGTTGCTTGGCCACATAGGGAAATTGCAATCCGTGGCACATGTCTTAATGATTGAACGATCACTCAAGTATTAGTAGGTGAATTAACCCCAAGGGCATTGCCCTTTTGGAAATTATTGAGTTGCATTCAGGGCTGTTGCTTACGTATGCAACCACCATCAAGAGCTGGGATCAACAAGTGCTAAGGCATTACCTGCATCTGTGTTTTCCTCTTCCGCTGCAGCACAGATGTGGAATGACGAACATCACTCTGATAACTAAGGGTAAATTAGGGTAGAAAGTGTAGGTCACCGTTTTCGCTCTACACCCCATGCGGGGCCATCCCCCTTTGCCACACGCACTCGGCACTCAGGCTAAACGTTCTCCCACATACTCTCAAAAGTGTGTGGCTTAAAACAGGTTGAGCCATACTTTTTTAGAGAGTCTATGGCAAATTATAGAAAATATGCTTACATATATATCTTAGGAATATGTAAGTGTTTTTTTTTTTTTTTTTTAACAAGGGAAAGGGGACGGTGACCCTTTTGATCAAATTAGATAAAAAAGAGTTCACGTGGAAATAAGGTGACCTAGATGCAGAGGGGAGTGCAGAGTGAGCAAGGTGTGAGTTCGAGGGATAAGGAGGAGCGAGATCATTGCAGGTGCAGAGAAAAAATCACCTATGGTCCAGCAACACTGACTAAGGTGCCAGGAAGATAACTATGAGAGCAGTGATTGAGATGGAGTCCAAGAGCAATGCCTAGACTGGGAAGAAGATATCAAGGCAGCATTAACAAGAAAATCAGGAACGAGGGACCCGCCACTAAAAACTAAAACTTGAGGAGGGCCTTGAATATGGGGTTTCTAGCACGCCTGTGCCTCCAGTTGCAATCCCCTTTCTCCTTCACCAGGTGTCTTGCCATTGCGCAGGGACGGAGTCTTCCCATCGAACATAAGAGTTGGAAACAGGGGAGCCGAGCAGGCCGCCCTTGCCCTAGGTGAGGTCGAAAACATGGAGGAGTCGAGCCCTGCGTTGTTTCGAAGATCTGGGAAGAGCTGCACACAGGGGATCCAGGCCTTCTTCCCCTTAGTCATCAGATCAAGATACACATTGAACAAGATTGCTTTGATGCTGGGGGGTTTCCCCTGATATTTCCATAAACACCTGGCTTTCCACACATTCCAAAGGGTATGTGTTCTAAGGCATGCCCATACTGGGCAGTTAAGCATGGGCAGTCCAGGCTGCACATTCAACAGAAGCCTGGAAGGGAAAGGGGAGGGAGGAAGTGCCTTCTAGTTATAATAGAACTGAATGATTAACCTCTAGATGCGAGAAATTGAGGGGCAAAGAACCAAACAGTGCTCAATGGATTCATGTTCCCGAAGGCAAATGGCACATTCCTGAGGTCCTTCCTGCATACTTGCATGGATAGGCAGGATCATATGTGCCACTTTCCACAGGAAGGCCGAGACCTTAACTGCTCGGTCTTTCCTCCAAATCAGAATCCCACTCGCGCCTGCTCATAATGGTGGTACCCCATTTGTTGCTGCCATTTGATCAGAAATGAACGGGGAGGAGATAGCAGAGAGTATCCCATTTTAATTTTATAAGCGAAGAAGGGGGAGTGAGTGGATTCCATTGAACCCCACTTGCCTGGATCAAACTGAAGCCCCTCCAGGGGATGTTTGAGGAACCAAATAAAGGTAGTGTGCCTGGCTTAGTGCACCACGTCAGCTGCCGGGGGCCTTGGATTAGCATTCCTCTTTCCATCAAATATCCTAATGTAAAAGAGAAATTGACAATAGATGTTCTTCATACCGTCAGCCCCAATTGATCAGCAATGAATGAGAGCCCAGAGGCCAAATCATCATTAACTGAAAGCACCAGGATGACAGAAGTACCATTTTGTTGGTGAGCAGCCATCCAAGCTGTCGGTAGGGAGAACTGTTCATTACCAATTGGATCGAGAATGGAGCCCCAAGAAGTAGCGCTCCCACTAGGGAGGAAACCAGAGGGGTAGGGATGAAATTGCCATGTTCCCAGATGTGTGAACCTCTTGCTTTCCCAATAAGCCCATTTTGGATTCAGCTAGAATAAGGATTCAGAATCCAGGTTATAGTTCCCAAAAATAGGTTGTCTCGAGCAATCAACAAAGTTCGTTGGCATTCTCTATGTGAGGGAGCCCCTGAGAGTTTGTCCATGCTTTCCAAATTGACTGCCAGGTAGCAGATCCCAAACTAACCCCAGCTTTGTTCCTCTGAACTATCCAACGCAAAGAGGGGGCCCACAGAGACGAAGAGCGAGGGGTGGAGCCAATCAGGTAGGGTTGGACGAGCCTGCTCCAGGATAAGAGGTGGTGTGCCAGTGCACAAGGAACCCATTTTGCCAAAAGAGCAGTGATTTGTTTCCCCGCGTCTATGAGCCCTAGACCACCCTTTTTCTTTGGTTGACATAACTGATCCCAAGACAAGAGAGCACGTCATTTGGGAGAGGCTGGGGTACTAGCCCCCCACAAGAAGTTTCTTACAAGAGCTTTGATCTGGGTTACAAGCTTGGAACCAGGTGCCCAGACTACCGCAAAGAACCAGATGGAAGAATTGAGGATTTGGTTGACCACAAGAGCTCTTCCGGCCACTGGCAGCAGGAAGGAGCTCCAGAAGTCTAATTTGCATTTGAGATTTTTCAGGACCCTGCTGAATCTTTGTTCATCTGAGAGATTGTGTCCGATTTGGTGCCCAAGTAAGGTGTGGGACTCCCCTTCCTATAACCATTTGAGGCCCAGCTCAGAGCCCCAGGGAGGGCAATGACCAACCAGAGTGTTGTGATGCATGAGGGATAGGATACCCACTGACTTGCGCCAGTTAATCTGTAATCCAGAAACCAAGCAGAAAACCCTCATTGCTAGGCCCTGTTGATGTTTGCTCTGTTGGAGTTGTCCAGAAGCAGCACTGTGTCGTCAGCGTACATGGAAACCTTGGCCACATTGTTCTGAGATAGAGCAGGGTCTGGCAAATGAAGGCCCACTATATCTGGCTTGGAATCCAGCAGGTGGCCAAGGCTATCTGCAGCAACATGAGGAAAAGAAAATGAGCGAGAGGGCAGCCTTGCCTCACAGAGCGGGATAACGGGAAGGATTGAGAGATAATGTCGTTAACTATGACCTTGCTAGAGGCAGAGGAAAGCAAAATTTTAATCCATGAAAGGAAGGAGCCTTGAAATCTAGCTTTGTCCAGGACTTGGAGGAGGAATGTCTAGTCAATAGAATCGAATGCTTTTTCAGAATCAATATTCTCCTAACTCAGGAGGCTCTCCACAGAGCATCCCTGACCAACCAACCGTTGGCTCTTCTCATGCTAGGTAGGATGTTACACAGACAGTGGAGAGGTAGCTTACAAGAGAGAAGAGTACTACATATGTGTATGGGGTCTGTGGTATTCTAGGAAACAGCTACTGGCCGGCCAACACTTCTCTTTGCAGACTGACCCGGACCCGTATTGGTGGCTGTTGTCACCATATCACACGGGAACTGATCCATTGAGTGATTTTTCTTTGGAGTTAATAACTCCAAGAACTGATAGTTCATCTAATGGGACGCCAGAAAGGGGCTGTCCAAAGGGAATCCTCAAGAGGGAACCACAGCCTGGCTGCATGCCTCCTTTCTCTGACAAAAATGTTACCTTTGCTGCTGTGATTAACAAACATGAGTTTGATGAGGGGAGCTCTGGAGGAGCCATGGATTGCGGGATGGATGATGATACAGGTAAGGACCAGCACAATCAGCTGCTCCGAAACAACGGAGGCTGCTCCAGGCACCAAAACTCTTGGGAGGCTGCGCTGAGGATGGCCAGGCCGATCTACCCTCAATCAACATGGTGCAGACGCAGCAGGGTAAGCAACATGCAACAAATGAATCAAAAGGGGGCAAGGGTAAGGCAAAATTACTGGAGAAACAGGAGCAGAGCAGCTCCAAAACGGCAGAACCTTTGGGTGACAAGATGCTGGAGGAAACAAGTGCGGAGGACCAAGAGGAGGAAGGAGAAACTCCGTCATCCTCTAAACCTGCCTTGAGAACACCGATGAGACGTTGGTCTACTGATACTGACTGTCCATCCTGCAGTAAGGACGAACTGCATGCCTTGCTACAGGCTGCAGACAGGTGGGGTGAGGGAGTGAGTACTCAAAAGTGTAACAGTGATGTGTCATCTCTTGTCCAAGAAGAGATGACTCAATCGGTGCCTCATTCCCAGAGTTGGATCCCCAAACTGGCTAAGTCCTAGAGACCCCAAATCTGCAAATGTGGTGCCGCATTTCCAGATTTCAGTCCCAAAACAGGCTAAGTCCCAGCAATTCTGGGACCCAAATCTGGAAATGTGGTGCCACATTTCTAGACTGCTGGGACTTAGCCTGTTTTCGGACACAATTCAGGAATTGCGGTGCCGCATTTTCAGAGTTGGGTCCCCAAACTGGCTAAGTCCCAGCGGTTGGGGGACCCCAAATCTGGAAATGCGGCACCGCATTTCCAGATTCCATGTCGGCTAAGTCCCAGCAGTTTTGGGACCCAAATGTGGAAATGAAGAGTGCCACCCTTGTCCTCCTCAAAAAATGGTTCTGCATCAATACCCAGGGGTTGCGAACGGAGGGCAAGAGGTTATCATTGTATTGCATCAACTTAATGTTGTGGTGCATCGTAGTTTAGCTTGCGCACGTCCAAAATTGATCCCTCGTTTTCTTTGATGTGCAGACTTTGGTATTTGATGCATATTGTTTCGTGAAGACTGGCTCCACGTTCCGATTCCGCGGTGACGGTCGTCTTGTCAATGCCTCTGTGAACCCTCTTACGTATGATGTCCTCTACAACCATGTGTCGAAGGACAGTAGGCCCCGTGATAGTGGCAACATGCCCGCTTCGGTACAGTCGGACCCGGAGCCCTACTTTTATTCAAACGCTAATGGAGACGTGCTCCTTAGTCCAAGGCAGAATTCTTGACCTTATATGTGGCACCGATAAGCCTTTACATCCACATTATGTCCCTTTTCGAACGGGTCCAATTACATTTGCACATGCCACATCCTGCTAACCTCCCCCGTTGTCCATCAGGTGCTTCACTCTGGGCTGCGTCCGAGTCCGACAGGCATGTCTTTGCCTTCGAGGCAGATATTGCCCTCCACAACTCCCATCTTGCAGGGCTGCAACGTCGGAAAATGAGCAGGGGGAGGAAGAAGTTGAGATCGCAGCCGAGGATTTGCCGGTTTACTAGTGAGTGGTTGCATTGTAAGTTGCCTCTTGTTTTCATGAGGCACCTCCCTTGGTTCTCTAATTTCATTGAAAAACCCGTTTTGAATTCTTTTGGTATGGACATTTTTGACGTGGTTTTGTTCTTACCGCAAGATGCAAAGTAGTGCAGGTGGCAGGACTTCACCGGAGTTCATTGGCAGGAGGAACGTGCCGTTTTCTGCCAGGGGGGATTTCTTCCGTAGTTCTCAAAGGGACTTCACCCTTCCTTCTTATGCTGACCGGCTTGCGAGGGCAACCATTATGAGGTCTTTCCCAACCTAGTCGTGTACAGCAGATTTTAGACCAAGAAAGCCTCAAGAAAACGAAGATGAAGGACGTGGCAGCAGCTATTAAAGCTCGCAAGATGCGCAGATTTGTCTTAGATTTTGCTGCGGAAAGTGGGGGGGGGGGAAAAGATTCCCAAGAGATCAGGTGGAAAGTCCCCCAAGGAGAGGATAGTAGTACTGATATATCTTAGAGCTCAGAGTATTTTTGAGAGGCATAGTAGTACTGATATATCTTAGAGCTCAGAGGATGAGAGGGATGAGGAGGAAGGTGGGGCAGGTCCCTCCGAAATGAGGATAGTAGTGCCCATTCCGGCTATGACAGTTGTATTGTTGTGGCTTGTCACTCAATTTGAAGAAAGTGCCGCACAATCTCAGTTGTCAAGGACTTTTGACTTGCGCATCTTCATCAAACTGTTCCGTTTTGCATGGATTATGGGAGGAAGTGCAAGTTATGAAAGCCAGATCTGGTATCCGAGAGTCCATGTTTTGCTACTCTCACAGTGGGATGGTTGAGTGTTGAGATGATCCAAGCTGAAATTTCATATACAGAGTCGCACGCAAAAGCAGCAATAGGAAAGAGTCTCCCAATGAGTTACTTCTGGCATGTACACATGCACATCGAGTAACGTACTTTTTACAGGGCAGATGGATTCGAGAAAAGGCCCACCATTGCAAACATTGTAACTTGAATTGTCTAGCTATTGCCTTGCATTCTCAACTACAACGATCTGCTGCGTTTGCAAAGCATATCTTCCATAACACTCATTGCCAAGCTAAAGCTGTCTGTAGCTGGGTGCATTTTGTGGCTTACTCCACCTCGACCCTATGCTGCGGACATGCCAACAAATGGACCACTGACCCAGGGCTTCTCTTTCACTAACTCTCTCCAATGTCATCTGGGCGGGGGTGGTGCTGGAGAAGGGTATATTTGACTTTCGTACTTGGCAGATCTGAGGTCTGATCCCTCTCAAGCATGGGAATATCGGCATCAACCATGGCTTCACTATTAGCAGTAATAGCCTCCGGAGACATGCTAGGATTTTCCAGTGGACTCCCTTGATCTGCAAAAGGTGCCACTAGCCGGCACGCATTGATTGCTGTAAAAGAAGAGGAGCAGAACTCTCGCTTCCTCCGCTTCCGCTTTGGTATGGACTCTGAAAAGAGAGGGGGCCTGTCAATTGAAGCGCTGGCAGGAGCCAGGGAGTCACTGCTTGCGGCACCCTTCCCAACCCACAATTTCGAGCTACCTTTGCCCAATGAAAGTGAGTCCCCGTCAGGGCCTCGCTTGAGGGGAGGAAAGTACCGATGCTGCCGCTCTTTTGCCTCCATATCCACATGCCGACTCTGATAATGTTCGTCATCTGTCTCCTGCTCATATAATATGATGAATAAAAATATGAAAGAACTAACTCAAAGGTGTAAACTGTATTTTACCTTAAGAGCACACTGGCAGAGGAAGGTCGAGAACCTGAGATGCGTTCCAGCGACTTTCTTTTCTGCTGATCTTTCTCAACACTAAACTGCAAACAAATCTGCCTCCTAAATTATCGACAAACTATACTACCGATTGGCACTCAAGACTGAATGTAATCCAAAACCTACAACAAAATTTACCTCACACTACAAATTGGTTTGCAACACCATGACTGACTTGGCCAGCATTCCAATATCAATCCATCCCGGCATCATTTTAAGACCAGATAGAGACTCCACAGCGATGTCCTTTTAAGTCACCACTTTCTCTGAATGACCTGCAGTTGCTGCTTCCTGCGGTCTGCTTGTGAACTGCCCATATCTTCACAGATGCTGGAGCAATAAAGCTGGTGTGGTTGACGAGTTGGTTGAAACTGCCTAAACAATGAAGTGGAGAAACATCATTGCTGGTACAGATCCTAAGAAAAACTGGCCTGTCACTTCATAAAACATTTCAAATGTGAGAGTGTGTCACGAGGAGAGCACTTCCTTCCAAAATCAACAGCCAAAATAGAAGTTCAGTCCCAACCTCATCACTGGAGTCTGCATTCCGACTTTGACCTGAGAGAGCCACATTTTCCACTAACCGCCACTGAGGGGTCTCAATGTCCACATGCCGAACTTGTTCAACATACTTGGCACCCACATTGACAGGCATCACCATGTTGTTTATGTCGTAGTCTGAGGCCCTTCTTCGTACAGGCCCAGATCCTGACACTGGCCTTGTCAGACCCCCATTAGAGGACGAGGGGGGCCCTGCAGTGGTGCCACCGGTTGAACCCCTAGGGGATGGCAATGCAAAACTTGAAGAGGCAACTCGCTGCAGAGCTTGAGGTGCACCCCGTTGTAAGCTATGTGGCAAAGTGGATTTAGGCAGTACAAAGTAAGAAAGATTGCGATGGGGAGCTCCTCTGCTCAACTGATGCTTGGCCTTTTCCACACGTGCCTGCAGTGCTTCAATTTTCCATAGGACTTGTTCCATTGAATCTTGGCCTCCCACAGACCCATGCGCTGCTACAGGTTGCTCTTCTGCATCCTCTTCTGGTCTAATTTCAGCATTGGCAACTGTAGGAGACAAACAGTGAACAAAGATCCTCAATGACAACACTTTCAAACATGCAGTTGAAGTTAGTCATAGATCTTAATAAACTCCAAACATAGAAAAAGTGTTCCTCTACCAATGCTGTTTTCACCCTCATTGAGTACTGAATGTGAATAATGACAAATAAAAAATCTGTTCACCAGACACACACATCCAGCTCAGAGATAGTTTTCCAAAAAACAGTTGAGGAGTCTGACCCTCAATACATTCAATGTTGTTAAGTGCCCATATACAGCTCAGAGAGAAAGGCAACACAGACCCTATGAGAACAGTTGTGATAAAAAATGGATTTGTAGTGCAGTAGAGTGAATGATGACAAAACATGAGCACGGTCAGGGGCGCACAGGTGAGTTGGATTTGCTGATTTTGAAGACTATCAACCTCGCCCTCAACACAGGCATCGTCTGACTCCTGCATCTTCTTCTTGTCTGCACAAGATACATCAAACAAAGAAGGGGATTACAGCCTGAGATGGTTAAACCTCCAGTCACATATCACAAGACCTCTAAAGACAATAAAAAAGAGGGGCCCTTCAGCAGTCACAGCACAGATACTTACATTGCACATGCTGAAATAAACTGCACACTTGTGATCAACTAACATGATGTGCAGCAGAGCCCTGGTTACACGCACACCGTCGATTTGCTAATGCATGACAAAATTTCACAAAGCAACAATCATCCACTCAGATTTTACCATATCCAGCACCTGTGCTGGAAAAGATAACCTTCAAGTGATGCCAGTCACTAACTGTCTCCACCCATTCTCAACATAAAGTTTATTGGTGCACTTGAAGTGCCTCAATCCAAGAAGGGATAAGGGTAGAGACAGGTAGAAGTTTCTTATGAGAATATTACGCTGTCAAATAATTTTAAACATTTACTAAAATTGCAGTAATGTTTATCCTTGAATTAAATAAATCTGCAAGGGAATCAAATGATCTATTGCTATGTCAAGCAACGAGTTCTCTGCCATAGTGGCACATCAAGAGATGTAACAGGTCCACTGAAGCTCACAGTGGCCAGTAGCAATTGTGGCTCTAAATCTTGCTGAGAATCTGGCCTACTTGAACTGGGTGTAGACATTAGAATCTCCGTCAGTACCATATCTTGAGAACAGAGGGTGCCTTGCCATAAAAGCATCCAAATCCACGGCGACCTCAACCTTTCTTCGTCGCCTACGGCGCAGGATCCGATGCTTTCTAGGCATTTGCCTGAGAGGTACTGTTCGAGCTGCTGATCCCTCTGTGTCCTCCGGCTCCAGCTTCCAGGTCTTTCTAGCCATGATGTCCTCCAAAATCTTGTCATATTTGTCAGATTGTGACTGGAGCTCCTTCATTCGCAACTCTAGCCAGCGACACCTCCATTCAATCCCTCGTCTATAGGTCTTCCAGTCCACATTCAACGCCTTCTTACTCCTGGTTGAAGAGAAGATTAGTATAATTCACAATGCATGCATAATCCAGGATTCACATTACAAGACATCAGAGGAATGTTGTGATTGTAATTTGAAATCAAGACATGTGGAATTGACAAGTACCAACATTTTCATCACCTAAACATCATTCTGCAAGTATTTATGAGCCTTGACAATCAATCATTAGCCAATCACAAATTACTGGCCTGCAGATTGACAATAGCCATATCCATCAACACTACCTGTCACTTGTTCCCACAAAATCATCTTCTTGAGGAGCCAATGCTCCATTCCCATCTCGCAAATGGGATGCAATTTCACCACCTCTTTGACGTCCATCCACTCCAAGATCACCCTCACTCTCACTGTCAGAGGACTCAAATGAGCTTGAACACTCTGTTGCTTGATCCCCAGAATCGAGCCGGACATCATCGGAACTGACAGATTCAACAATCTCAACATATGTGTTTTGAAAGAATGGATTGTTCCTGTGAGGCTCTGCCTCCTTTTCTCCATCTGCAGATTTTCCTCCTACCTCTACCTTTTCTTCCTTTAAACTGGTGTCTTTGAACCTAGCAACAGGTGGAACAATGCACACTGTATCCTCTCCAAGCACACCCACAGACTCTTCCTGCCCTTCACCTGACGACTTTGAAAGGTAGATTGCATCCCCTTCAATTGATCCCTCTGAGCATCCATCGACTTGTATCAAGGGTGGGTTTCTTTCAACTGGGCCAGCAACAACACCTTCCACAGCAGTTTTCACAACCTTGCCTTCTGAAAGGCTGGCTTGCTGTTCAGCAGAACCATGCCCAGCACCACCTCCTCCTTCACTTGGTGCCTCCCTCTTCAGATTTGCAACTGCAATCTCCTCTGTGGCTCTGGTTATGCCCACCAGAGTATCCCCTACTCCAGCATACTGCTCTAAGTGCTTCTTGCCTTGCCGAAGAAGATTGCTCGCAGCGCTCCATATTTTGGATCGCTTTTGATTGTACTTCATGGCATTGTAACATATTCGCTCGAAGTCTTCCTGTAGAACAAGAACATTACAAGGATTGCAAGGAAATTTGAGATCCAAATCAAGGATATGGAAAGAATGCCTGATAAACTATTTCTGTCAAGTCAGGACGACTTGTGCCAACTTGACCTGCCAAGTTTCTCTAGCAGCTGTCTTCCACTTGAATGCCCTGCCAGATATTACACTTGACCAATAAGCCGGCAGGGCATTCAAGTGGAAGACAGCTGCTAGAGAAACTTGACAGTTGTCTCTCACTAATGCTTCGCACCTGGGGTTGGCTTCGGGAAAGAAACCACATCTAGCCAGACTGACAACAATGATATCGTTATAATCAACGCAAGAGACTCAAGAACCTTTTGCTCAAGTTCGAAGAAGATAAGCCGAAAAGCAAATCTAAGAAAAACTTTGTGAGATGGTTGCTTTGGGAATACCACAAACATCCGCCATGATTGGTACTGTTGGGCGAAGATCTTCTGTTGCATCATTGCAAAGCACATTGGTGTTTTAATAATCTTGGAGTAATTGGGAGCAAACGAGTCATCCACCGGGTCCACAGAAATTCCATTTGCATCGAGACTGCTCCAACCACACAACAGCAAATTATTCACAGAAAGTATTCATGCCGGTTACATAGCTGAATCTAGCCTTCTGTTTGGTTCCTAAGCAAAATCAACATAAGACAGACTGGGAAAGCCTAGGGACTAACATGGACCCCTGATAATGTACAAGGAGTAACATCAAGAACCAAGGTAACCCCCTTCTGTGGAGGGCGACTGGTACCTTATGTGAAACAAGAGTCACAATCATCAAGAAAACACTTGCACAGAAAAAAATGTGCACCAGAATTATGAGCACTCTACATTTACCCTATCGCAAGTCTGGCCCAAGGAAGATCAACGAATAATCAAGACTGCTGAATGTTATCCACTGCAGAAAAATTCAAAATATGACATCTCCTTTTGACTCATGACCTTTGACCATCAACAATGTGCCATGAAGCCTGAAAAATGTAGGGCAGTCAACAAAATGTGAGCAAGAACTATGAGGTTTCAAGTGGTGTCATTCCCACAACCTTCCACGTGGTTAGTCTTGGAAGTATTGCTTGGTTTGATTCCCTAGCAAATTTGCACAAGCAAACAGATGATTGTGCAAGAACTGCTGGGCGAAGTCCAAAGACACAAGAATACTTCATCAATTCAAGGGAAATGAAGAGAGTCATACTGTAAGTACTATTGCGGTAAATCAATCCTTCTGAATAGGTTCCTTTCAGTCCAAAGTTACCTTATAAGAAATTCCAGAATACCAACCAGGCCTACTTCTCTCTGCGTGAGAGAGTCCTTTTCGGTCGCCCGCATCTCATTTTCATTTCCAACATGGCTCTTGCTGTTCACTCCCTCGTAAGCTCCACTTGCTAAGCTGCCATTGTCATCCAACTGGTCGTGCTCACCATTCTTCTTTCCCCCTCCACTCGACTGCTCAAAGCCTGCCTTCCCTATCTTCGCTACTAACAAATGAGCCAGCACTTTCAGAGTAGTTTCTCCTGTTCAGACCCAGAGTCATTTGCAGACTGGGTGTGAAATATGTACCCAGGCATAAGTCTTGTTTCACTCTACTTGATGGTTGAAACTTCAATGCTTAGCTTTCAAACAGTTTATCATCGGCCATCACATCCGATGCCTGACCAAAGGTACTGCCACGAAAGCCTGCTACCCAAGAGCCGCCACCCTGTAGTAAATTCAACAACTCATCCACGACGCCTAAATACTTCTACTTCCAACGGCACAACACCACGACTCAAAATACAACAATGATAACAGAACAAAGAAGCCCAAAACAAACTAAACGACACAATCCCACAAAAGTGGGCCAAAACAGATATCCTCATCAGTCATTTCCCTGGAAGCGACGCCGTACTTCTCTTCCGGATACACTGATACACAACTTACCTGTACCAGTCGGCCAGATTTGTATGCAAAAAATAATCGCTGTCTCAAACGCCTTTGCACGGTTGAAGGCACTTGCCATGCCGAGCCCTCCCACCTCCGCCTTCTTCCCAGCACACCCGTGACGCTCAGGCGGTGGCACGCATAAACTTCTTCCCCAAGTCTTTCGATTTCTGATCCTCGCAAGCCTCGTTCCATTGCAGGCTGGTGCGAGAAGAAAGACGACCCCAGCACCCCCATGACACCATCCCCATTCAACCCGCGCATCATGTCTCCATCATGCGTGCATGCAAGTGGGAAAAAGGAAAAAAAACGTGCATGCATGTATGTGTGCCACCCGCGCCTTGCATCGCACCCCTACGCCTACAATAAAAAAAACGACAAAGTTCAGAAGCTCAAGAATGGACGTGGCATCCCTCCATGGCCATACAAGGCACGCATGCATGCATCCTGAAAATGGGCAACCTGCTTCTTTCAATAGCAACGTCACTGCTGCTTTTTCTTTATATATTTTATTTTACTGGCTCTCTTGTAGAAAGAGACTAATGGAATACTATTTGGACGGTGAGGGGCACAGTGTCTCAGTGTCCGTCACCATTAACGGCGACTGACTCCGTGAGCCGTCTCCGTGAATGTGGCACAACTACCAAGTAATGCCAAAAATAATTTACATGTAACTTATAGATTTCAAAGCAAGATTTTCTCCTGCCCAGGTACATGAGAATTTCTGTCCAAAGGGAACATGAGGAAAATAAAACGGTTGCATTTGCAAACTTTGCATCAAGGTGCAGATGCAGAGCGCGTAGACTCTTGCATTCCCTATGAATCGACAGCTACAAGGAATCTGCGGGTAGATGTTCTTCATACTAGCTCTATGTTTCCCAGACCGCACACCAATCACCAGTCTGGGAAACAGAGCGTTAATTTGAAGAACATTGCTTCATGCATGAAAGTTCTGAGGAAGAGAGGTCATGCTGCCAAGCTAGGGCAGAACCTCATCAAGCACAGGAGGGAAGAAGAGGACGATGAGCACCTGATGAGACTGGAAGATGAGGGCATGATCAAAGCTGGATATGGAAACTTCTAGGTTGGGAGAAACAGAGATGATAAAAGTAAAAGAGGCTTTTGATCAATGCTCCTCGTCGCCGTTACCTATCTCAAAAACGGCAAGGAAGGGCGTGATCTCACAGCAAGCTGAAGCAGAGAAGAACTCTCTGTCTAAGGATGATGATAAAATTGTCCATGACAACCTGGAGATGCGAAAGGGAGGACTGAACTGTGTAGTCGCCCAGGTGCACCCAAAGAGGGCTGAAGCTGACCCACAAGCTTAGATCAACAGTCAGTAGCTCAGTTGGATAGTGTACTGAGTGCCACCCAGAGGATTCTGGGATCAAATCCTCCTATCTTGACGGGTGTGGTATGTTCTTCTCCCCCTTCCGTGGGCAGGTCCCATTTGGATGCCTTTATGGCGAGGCTATTGTGAAAGAGGTTATTTTCTCCTCTCACTATTAAGCGGACCTGATTATTATTATTATTTTTTATTTTTATTTTTTGAAAACAGGGGACAATGACCCTGATGGAAACTTTATTTGGAGTTATTTCGGGGGAAAAAAATTAAAACCCCTATTACACCATGAAGCACACACACCGTAATCAGTGAACAATGGAACCTAACCCCTTGAAAAGGGAGGAAGACCTTACCAAGACTGAGTCCCAAATTTCTGTAGGACTTCTAAAAGAACATCTACGCTTTTAATCTTGTATGATGGGCTAGATTAAAATATGAAAGGCTTAGAGTCTTGCCATTAAACATTGACTTTGGCCAAATCGAGTTATCTATAATGAAGCCACGAGGCTTTTGTAGAATCGCGGAGGTATTTCCAATTTGTGTCACGATCGAACTCGGGGGATGTGGTGGAGGGTGGCATGGAGAGCTTGCCAAGGGGATGGTGGCAACTCGGTCCAGGTGTAGAGGTTTGTGGACGCACTGTTGCAGATGAGGCCCTGGTTGCCCCATGAGGCTTGGAAGGCAACGTAGATTGCGATAGCGTTTTGTGGGTTGCGCTTGATGTTTGCACAAAGTTTCCCGCCTCCCTCAAGCGGGTCAAAATTAAATCTTGGCTGGCCCCTTTTTTGCAGAAAGATTCTATAATATTCCTTCAGGAGCATAAGCTAACCCAGGACAAAATTAACTCACTGACAGACCATCTCTGGCCATTAGCTTCCACTACAACAGATCCCGGCTTTAACGTCTGCCACATTTGCCCAGTCGTAGCATATATGTCTACAAAATGCAAGGGGGCGTCCTGGTTGCCATTTATGACCACCAGAAGTCGTATATGCCACCTTGTACGTCCGCCACGTCAGGATCTGCGGTCAAACACGTTTGACCAGATAGGGGAAGATGGTAGATACGACTAGGAGTCATGGCCAAAACTGCAACATGATGACGTGAGCATGGGAATGTATGACTGTCAATATTCACGACTGCACGTGACGATTGTCGGTTGCCCAAGGAGTGTCTACGTGGACGATGCCAACATAAATGGATGAAACAGATGCAGGATGTGATTGCAAATGACGACATGTCAACATATCATTGCTCGCGGGCACTAAGCCACACCCTGTGAATGAAGGAATGAATGGATGAATGAATGATTAAAATGAATTAGGATGAGTGAACTAGGATGAATTAGGATAAATGTGCTTGAATTTAGGGTTGCTAGGTCGCAGTGTTAAGTATGAGGATAATAAGTAGTAAAAACATTTAACTACTGTTTCACTGATCCAGCAGATTAAGAGTAAACTAATCGACTGTTGGTTAAGGTTAGTGAAACAAAACGACTGTATTATCTCAACGAATGATACACAAACGCCTTGCTGGCAACTATTGGATGAACATATCAAACATAACTTTTGTGCACTGGATGAACGTATGAACGAATGATACAACAAACGCCTTATTGGCAACTATTGGATGAACATGAGAACAAATAATAATGCAAACGCTGAGCTGGCAGTAATGGATGAACTGACAGTGAAACTCATTTAAGGATTCATTTTGGATGAATGGATGAAATTAAAATGGCCAAAAAATGGAAAAAACAAAATCCATCCATCTATCGCTACATTCATCCATCCAGTCATGAGTAGAGGGGATTTACCGTTTTTTTTTTCCTCCCATGCCATCTGTTTGTTTTCTTTGTGTCGAGTTTGATCGTGAGAGACGACAAACAGGACGAAGTTGTGTTTGCTTTCTTATAGTGTCGAGTCTGATCATGAGAGACGTCGATCAGGGCGAAGCTATGTTTGTTTTGTTTTAGTGTCGAGTCTGATCATGAGAGACGACGAGCGGAGCTGGTGGGATAGGGGGCGGACAAGGACTCAAACCCTAGAATCGGGGCATGAAGATGTGGTGCACGATGTGGCCATCGATTACTATGGGAAGCGGCTCGCCACCTTCACGATCACGATGGACAACCGCAATCGCAAGGTGTGGCTTTTTCTCAATGTACGATGTGAAGAAGTTTGTTCATCTTGCAACAAAAAGGCTTAAGCCAAATGCGCTTGCGACCTATGAGCAAATGATTGAGCAAGGGGTATTGCCCAACAAAGTCATGTTCATTTGCGCTCTCAATGCATGTGCGAGCCTGGCAGCCCTGGAAAAGGGCAAAGAGGTCCATGCTACGATCGATGTTGGAACATAGTCATATTTGAATCTGAAGAATACTCTCGTTGATATGTATGTCAAGTGTGGGGTTGCAGCTGGCAGGTGGGGTGATCCCACAGAGGCGAGAACAATGATGAAGGACAAAGGTGTTAGAAAGGAGGCAGGGCACAGCTGCATTGAGGTTGACAATCGGGTGCATAAGTTTACTGTATGAATCGAGTGAATCTGATGTAAAGAGAAGGTGTGAAGGCAGATAAGGTCATTTTCTTGTGCATCTTGAATGCATGTTCCAGCCCATTGTTGATAGAGCAAGGCAAGTAGCTCCATGAGGGCATCATTAGAGCTGGATTTCAATCAAATGTCAGTATGGGGAATGCCCTCGTCAGCATGTATTGCAAATGCGGGGGTGTGGAAGATACACGGGAAGTGTTTGCAAAATTGCCCAAGCGCGATGTGATCTCATGGAATTGGATGATAGCTGGATTAGCTCAGACAGATCACGCACAAGAGGCACTTGAACTATTGACAGTGAACCAAAAGGATTCTACTGAGAAAATTCGCCCTTTACATACCAGAGTGGCTGAGCCTGAACAGGAACTACAAACCCTACATGTGATGATAGTTGGACTCGGCAAGACTGCCCAGTCTACTGAGGAGAGGGCAGCTCCTCATGTGGGTAGTGCAACTATAGTTAATGCCAGAATTTTGGTGCTTCAAGGACTGCCCCAATCACACCTGAAAGCTGCTGGAGAACAACTTGATCTTTTGGTGGCTGACTTAACTGAGTTCAAACAGGAATAATGCAATTCACAGCAGCAGGTAGCAGAGCTGGTCATGGGCAAAGAGGTGCATGGGGATATCATCAAAGCTGGAATTGTACCAAACGTCATTCTAAACACTACCCTGGCAGCTCTGGAAAAGGGGAAAGAGGTCCATGGCGACATCTTCACAGCTGGAATTGTACCAGATTTCATTTTGAACAACACCTTGGTGGACATGTTTGCAAAATGTGGGTGCATCTAAGATGCAAAGGGAGTGTTCAACACTATGGCTGAACAAGATGTGGCGTCGTGCAAGCCTGGCAGCCCTAGAGAAGGGCAAAGAGGTGCATGGGGATATCGTCAAAGCTGGAAAGTACCAAATGTCATTCTAAACACTGCCATGGCAGCTCATTCACTACCCACTTTGGATTGGTAGCTAGCATGCACAGGCAGCCTGTTGCTAACCAGTGCTTGTTTGGGATATTATCTATTGTCCAGTCTTAGCTTCTTTGCTGTTGGTTTGCCCTTTGAAACCGGAGTCAAATTAGCAGTTTTAAAATCTGAAATAGCATATCTACCAGGGAATAACTTCGTCCCAAATGGCCATTTTCTCTTTACTCAGTTCAACAATTTAACCATCTGGAGATGATATGAAGTGGCAGTACCTGGACAACCCAGAGGGCAAGCCATCCCTTCCAATAATTGCAGACGTATGTGCAGCACCAAAGTTTATATTGATTAGGGAAACGCCTTTGACTTCCCACAGGTCAAGTTGCATGGATAGTTTGTCAATGAGGTGAGAGTCATAGTCTGTTCAAGTGTCAGTTCACATTCCATCGATAGGAAGATCATGTCTGCCATGAATAGTCTTTCATTGGAATCCACAAAGGGCAATTCAGATATGATCTGCAGTATGCCACTGTGCTATGTCAACTGGAAGCCACAGCAACACCGGCACAATTGATATGCACTGCTAATCAAGGCACCTTCTTCAACATGTTTCACCTTGTTTTACGGCCCTAGATTTTTATGTTGACTTCTGCAAGTTAGCTGGTTGAGTGAACCTTTGATAGTTTGGAGTGACTTTGACATGATACTGCCAATGTGACAACAGGAAAGTATCCAAAAACAGGTAACAGAGATGAGGAGAAGTTGTGGAATGAATACTTTTCTGACCCCAGTCAACGGTGGGACAACCAAGGCAAAAAGGTGTATGCCCGTCAATTACCAGATGTCATTCTGAATACTGCCCTAGTGGACATGTATGCCAAATGCGGGTGCATCGAGGATGTAAAGGAGTGTTCAACACTATGGCTGAATGAGATGTGGTGTCGTGGAATGCGATGTTTGCAGCCACCGCGCTACCTGTCACAAGACAACTCCCAAACCTCCAGTCCTTGACTGCCAGAATGGGGTAAGGGTTCCCTACCTGCAATTTTCCATTTTGCACACATCAAGTTTGCTTAGACATTCTTAGCGATGTTAGCGATGTTAGTTTGTTTCACATATGTCAATGTTGTTGTTGTTATATTGCCTGAAAGCTTGCTCATGTATCTTCTGCCGTTTTCGGGCTGGATGGCAGTTGAAGATGGGTGACCAAGTCCGGCCAAGCCAGTGTATGCATCTTCTGCTCAGGCATTTGGAAGTCTACTAAGACTTTGCAGCTTTGTGCATTTATGTAGCAGAGGATTAGATTATGGAACGGATCTCTGAACATTATGTCATGTTGTATTTGAATCGATGTTCCAATTTCAAATGTGTTTTCATGTTTCAATGGTGTTTTCGTATGCTTTCAATGCTACGGTCATGTACACGACTACCTCCCATCCACAGAGCCTCCGCCACGTGCCACTTTCATCCCTCGTGTTCGCCTATACTCGTGTCATGTGCAGTATCCAAAGTGTGCCATGGAAGTCATATGTTCCAGTCATAACGACCACCCCACCCCCATCCTGCATAATTTGACTCCACGTGTGGACCTGGGATTAAACGTCCGAAGTCATATATGCCAGTCACGAAAGACCCTCCCGCTCCATATTGTCATGCCACGTGTCTTGTCCAGTCTAATCCACGTGTTGTCCTTGGGTTAATCTGCGGAAGTCACCCTATCATGCCACGTGTCGTTCCTGGTATTCTCCACGTTCTGTCCTACGGTTAATCCACGGAAGTCGTATATGCCAGTCGTGAAGACCCTGTCGCCTTCCCTTTGACGTGACACGTGGCATATCCCTTCCGTTCCACGTGAAGCTGACATGGATTCGCAGTCATTTACTACGGTCCTATCAATGACTATGATTAGGCGTCCCCGTTGCCACGTCAACAGTGAGCTCCACGACTGGCAGATACGACTCTATGGCGCTTATGACTCATTTGTCACAACTGATTGGGTTTATCTGACTAGGCAGTCATGCAGTCGTAAAAGGCTGATACGACTGGAAAATAGCAGACATAAAAGCCGGGATCTGTTGTAGTGTTCCTCTCTTTGGAAGCCCACCTCGGTTGGAACAAGCTCATTCACACACTAAATCACTGTTTCTGGGTTCAATTTTGGCCTACCCTTAAACTCCACTGGCTCGTACAGGTGCCCCCCCGATAGGTTGAAGAGTGTCTTCTTTGCTGAGCCGGTTCTCACAACTTTCACAATAGGAGGAGGCAGAGGGGATTTTGGCTGGGCACCGGGAGGTGGGCTCGTAGCAAAGTCCCTGTCTTCGCCCTTGTCTTCAGCCTCTTCCACCTTTTGTTGTTTCTGTTTCTTCGTCTTCTTTGGAGTCACAACTGGAGCGTTTTACTGGCGGGTCCTCTTCTTGGTTCCCTTTTGTTTTTCCTGCAAGGCCTGATCCAACGTCTTCTGTGCGATAACAGTTGCTTTCCTTGAGTTTTTCAAAGTAGCAGCCTCCCCTGGCTGCATTGGCCCAGGAGGGACATGATTTTGCCGGGCTCGGAGTCCTCCAAGCCAGGAAAAACGGGGGCTCCCTTGCGAGAGACCCGCTCTTGACGAGCACAAAAAACTCAGAAAAAGCAAAATAACGACTGAAAATGGTTCAGGACGGCTCCATCGGATGGAAATTCGGCGCGATTTTTCCATCCGGGGGATAGATTTTGGCATCCACGTGGAGGCCTCTCCCCCCGAGACGACTTCATCCGAGCCCCCTCGGATGGAAATTCGGCGCGATTTTTCCATCCGAGGGATGGAATCTGGCATCCACGTGGAGGCCTCTCACCCCGAGATGACTTCATCCGAGCCCCCTCGGATGGAAATTCGGCGCCATTTTTCCATCCGGGGGATGGACTTGGAGTGCCACCCGTCGCTCCCTACCCCCGAGATGACTCCATCCAACCCCCCTTGGATGGAAATTCGGCGCCGTTTTTCCATCCAGGGGATGGACTTGGATGAACATGTTGGCGCCATCTCCCCCCACGAGGTCTTTTGCGGGACACGGTTTTATGGAGCCGACCACGAAGTAAATGCTGCGCCTCATTCCCGGGTACGGGCATATTAAATGCTGCACATTCACTTGTCCAAATTTCCCTGCCACCCACTGCATTTCAAACCGAGCCAGCAAGACTAGTTCCTCGCTCTGAGCTCCTCTCACTTCCTCTCCTCCCACACTCCCACTTCATTGCGTTCCCTCTCTGCTTCCTGGCAGCCCTTTCATTACTCGGTGATGGCGTGCCGAGATCCCAGCAATTGCCCCAACCGTGGTCTCACCCCGTGGAACTTCTCGCCCAAGTCAGGGGACATTGTCATATTCCTGCAGAATTGGATAGACCAGTCTCAGCAGAGGCGGGTCCACCTGTCCGCTTTTGAGTACCTTACTGGCTTCCACAATCAGCCTCGCGGGGACGGGCTTGCGCAGCTCTGGTGCCTGCGAATCGTCGATCTGCAGTATCCACCTGCATGGAACATCCCCAAAAGCCGCACGACCTTCCTGTATCATTGGAGGTGCTGCCAGTGGACCTACGAGGATTGCATCGGGTGTACGTACAGGCCTTAGAAATTCCCTCGCAACAGTCTATGGGGACATTCTCATAAACTACGAGGATGAGTCCTATGGACATAGAGTCTCCACAGCAAAGATCTCCATTTACGATGGTGCATATATCGGAGGACATGACACCGTTGTACACCAAAAGGGAGTGGGCTGCATCCATTGTCTTCACTTACCGACACCCTGTCAGTCATGAGCTTGTTGAGAGGCCAATCAAGGTTCCAGCTTCTTGTAAATTTTCATGTTGACTTCTGCAAGTTAGCTGGTTGAGTGAACCTTTGATAGTTTGGAGTGACTTTGACATGATACCGCCAATGTGACAACAGGAAAGTATCCAGAAAGAGGTAACAGAGACGAGGAGAAGCTGTGGAATGAAGTAGTAGGTGTGAGTGATTTGAAAGGAGGTGATAAGAAATTTGAGGATATTCGTCGAGACGGTGCTATGGCCAGCCGACCCCATTCACGTCGCCCATGCACAACCCTTCTGGATGATCTACCCAGTACCTGACCCTCCAACAATCCGTCCGATCCGCAACCTCCTTAAAACCCTCACTAAAGAAGCCAACAAACAAGCCTCAGCCTCTCTCAGCCACACCAAACTCACTGCCATCATCATCAACAAGCGCCAACTAGAATCCAGCCTTCCTCCGGCTCCCTAGGAACCTCATACGCCTCTGGGTACCACTGGTACCCATGGGCCCACGGGTGCCTAGCGGCACCCCTAACCACTACTACCATTCCCCCACCTGCCCTAGGGTACCCCCTGGGCCTCCATTCTTATATAGGGCCCACCCCTGAAAAGGGGCAGTAGCCGCAAGGCAAAGTGGCGCTTAGTTACGCCGGCTTCGGCCGGAGTCTTCTTCTTCTTCTTCTGATTTTTTCCTTCTTTGCATTCAACAGTCATGCACATGAATGGCTAAGGTGCAATAATCACGTAGAAGTCATAGGTTTTGTGTTTCCACAATTGTGTTCTCTCCTGTTCTTATTGTTTGTCCTCACACCTAGTAGAGGGCCTCAGGTCTGTTGTGGTATGACTTGTTTCAGGTTTTGGTAGTAGAAATGATCCCACTCAGGGTAACAATTGTTCATCTATCTCCTGTTCGTTGGATTAAAGTGAGGATTGGTGTGTCACAGCTTGTTACAGCTTGTTGCCACGTGGAGTGAGGACGCAATGACACGTGCGAGGGGGTGGTTATGGCCACATGACGCAGTGTGGATGATTCCGCATGTGGGTGGGAAAGTTCACAGATTTGCTTTCATACCCCTCCTGGTGCCTTGTTAAAACTTGCCTGACAGTAGTTTACTCTGGATTGCAACCCGAGAAGTGCTGAAGAACACTACAAGTCATACTTAACAATAATCATTTAAACATGCTGCCTCTTTCCCCAGATGGACATTCCGTTGCCCTGCATGCGTTTGAGGGCGTTGTGCTCGCCAGTAGATCTCCTCCTCAGAGATACTCATATACCTCCAGAGACCCTCCTGGCCTGTTAGTGTGGTATGTCCATCCTTCTTCTTGTCAGATGTTGACTTCATACGACGCTTGGCCTTGACTGGAACAAAAAAACCAATCCATGAGACAAATCAGTATACTTTCCAAATTCATGGTGCGCAGCAAGGACGAGAGACTTCCCGTGCTTACTGACCCATTCTAACCTCTTAACCTACTACTCCAAGACACATCGGTTGACATAAAAAGAAGAAGTTGAAAGCAAAGAGGTGGGAACACACCTAAAAACACACAAGGGTCAGTAATCCCTAGGGGATTTGCATATCTCGCTAGCCAAATCCAATCAGGGTGAGAGCTATCGACAGACATCTGAACATTTGCACACTTCCAGTAATTCTCCTCCATGTACTCTTGAATTGTCGGAGATGACATCATGCTAGAAAGGAATGGCCATAAAGCCTCAACAAGATCCTCAACAAAAGAATCTCGTCCCTCCTTGACGATCGGCATTAGAGTGCCATCACAGGATCTCGGGTAAAAACCAGTGTTCAAAGGGTTCCTCAGGGCTTTGGTGGGCTCATCATCAATCAAAAGCGTTTGGCCTTTTAGGCCGTAGGGCTTACAACTTCTCCCGAAGTGTTCCCAAAGACCAACAATGTCTTTAATGTAGAACGGCTGTGTTGAGGCAATGTACTCATGAAGCTTGGTGCAAGTATCCCGACACCAGATAAAGCAAAATTTCCTGACCATATCCTTCGGGAGAAGATATGCAAGAAGAGCCTCAACCATATGCTGAACTCCACAGGACCATATACCCACATGGTAATGGTTGAACGCAAGTTCAAGAAATTCCAGAAGACCCGGACGAGGAACGACATTGTCCCAATCGTAGGGAATTTTGGCACGAGGGAAATGTTCAAGGAACCTCTGTGATCCAACAGGCTTGGGTTTATAGCACAATAAACCAACAACACTCAGAATGATTAACTTTCTTTGACCTCCAGATGAGGCCGTCACTCGTGTCTTCCGGAGTAAGAGATTTGTTGCCGCGCTCGCTCAAAAATGGTCATGACCCATCTGTCAAGATTCGACGGTTAGCTTTGGATGTGACCATCGGCAGCTATATTACTGATGTGTAGTAAAGTAGGAGATGAATCTAGAATTTATGGCGACTTAAACAAAATTGAGTATGTGCTTCGGGAAATAAGTCAAAATGTTATAAGTGGGAAGGAAGGGATGGGAGGTCTCCCGTCCAAATACCTCTTTGTCAATTTCAGCGGCGGACACATCCCCAAATGATCTTTGGGCTTGGTTTTGTCTTCCACCTTCTCTCTGCTGACAGACAAGGACGATTAGTTAGGTCTCAACTGAATGAAATCAAGAATGATATACAATTGACTTCCAGGTGCAAACACAAACTGGAATGACTAAGTGGAATGGTAGCGCACACCTCGGTGGAATTCTCCATTGCTGCCTCATTGCTTTGTCTGTCAAATGATGCTCTCCGGATACTTCCTCGGGCTCTGCTTCCTACGTCTCTTCTTCGCCGCTGAAACAAAACGACGTCTCGTTAAAGGTAGCAAGACGATGTCAATTGGTGTAAAGTGAGAAAGTGTAATGAGAGAGCACACCTCCGCAAAATTTGTTCGACGCCGCGCCACGCGCTCCTACAATTGATTTGAAACAAATACATGAGGATTGAAGATAGGGAACAAAAGCAGTCTAAATTCAATTGTAAAAAGAGCAAAGTGATCAATAGGTACAAACCTTACTCTCTGACTGGGGTTCTCTCAAAGCCTCCGGAGGATTTCTTGCTAGTGCCTCTGCAGCAGCGGTGATATCATTCTCTCCAGAGTCTTCAACCCGATCCTCATTAACGTTCAACTGCCCTGATGCTGAGGTATTCCCAAAAGAAGAGGACGGGAGACCTCCCGTGCCAACCCTTGACATGGAGAGGAATTAACAATAGAAACCTCTACAACATCTGATGCAACATCCTCCAGAGACAATCCAACGGTCGAAGGGGTACAATAGCCGTCAACAATTGCCCTCAACCCATCAACGACACCATCCGTGAGTACTCCTTCGGCGGCGGGAATGCTAACACCAGTAGGGAGCTCCGTTTCCAATGTCTGCGTCTGTGGGATGTGGTCGATGGAGGACAGCTGTGACTGCCTTAAAGAGAACGGGAGACCTCCCGTGATAAGGTCTGCGGAAAGAACGTAGTCGACTTGACTGGGTGTCATCTCAGAAAAGTCCGATATCGCGAGAAGCCTATCCCCACCTGTATATTGGACTTGGGAAGTAAAGTCAATGGAGGCATTCGTTAGCCCTCCAGAATGAAATGCTGACTCAACCCTGTTGACCACTTCGTCCTCATCAATATTGATAATCTCCTTGTGCATGCCCGCGTTGACTTGCACTCTTGCATCGATCTGAGGATTATACGGCTGGCGAGTTGAGATATTCGGGGGCCTAAAGGATATTGGTTCCGGGGAGAACTAAAGCATACCGCCCATCGTCCGCCGGCCTGGCTTGCCCGTCTGGCGAAATATTTTCTGACTCCACGTCGCGTACATGCACTCCAATCGAATGCTGGATAAATGGGTTTTGAAATAGGCTCTGCTGCACGCCGTCGGATTCAATCTCACTGTCATTTTCATCTTCCTCCAAGTGCACAGGTTTATTTACGGCTGTATCTGGTTGCGTTAGTAAATCCTTTCGAGAGTTGGTGTCGCGGGACATTTGTGACCTCTCCTGACGACCTTGACTTCTTTCAGAATGAGCGTGTGTAACTGATGAAGACTCCACAATCTCACCCCCAGCAGATCCCTCGCCCCTGCCCTCAGACTCCGAGGAGGATTGCGTGCGGCAAAAACCTTTGAACACTACAGTCTGATAAGGTTGACGGGTGCGTTACTTCCAACACCCTACAGTTCGATTCCTGATGGATAAAAAATTAACCGGTTAGTAACTTTCAGTAACTGGGCAATCCCAACAGAAAGATGTTAATGGTCAAAGGAGGACGGGAGATCACCCGTCCAACGATGTAATTTATTTCACCAAACATGAGCTTTCCCACCTTGTTTTGCTTTTCTGTGGCTTTCTCTCTGTTTGCTTCTCTGGAGTATTAACCACCTCTTGGTTTTCCAGGGCTGCCAGTTCACTTACAAAGTGATCCCAAGGCTCTTCCTCCAGTGTATACTCCTCAAGGTACCCTTCTTTTGGCATTGATATCACGATGATCATGGGTTGGTTCCCTTGCCTTTGGTATGACTCAGTTAGGGTTTTATGAAAACAATCGTCATCTTAGCACTTCTCCACCTGTATGTTTGTTTCATTGTACACATCTTGTTGGGTGTTGTTCAAATCTTCTTGGCTGTCAGTATCCTGAACCTCTGTGCGCTCCTCTTTTTCTTGTTGCACTGAGTCCACACAGTTCATGGTCACCATTTCTCTTCTCACCTGAGTTGTAACCTCGGTGATGTAGGTTGATGATTGTCCATCTTCATCCATTGGGAAATGCCTGCCCTTCTGCTGATCACTTTCCCTGGTGCATGATCTTTCTTTCTGCAGTATGTTCAGCCTGTCTTCCAGCACCTCGCAAAAGATAAGCTCTTTCTTACTTCGCTTTCTGACTCTACTCTGTATTTTTTCTTTGATGATGACATCTGCAACCCCTTCATGAAATGTCATGTCTTGAGCTTGATCCCAGTTTGTAATCTCCCATCTTTCATCACTGATGTTCTCATCTTTGCATGGATTGCTCTGTGCAGAGCCCTTTTGTACTGCTGCCACCTTTGTATGCAGCACCTTTTCATCATCATTGACTTGGATTACTTCCAACCCCTCCAGCGCTTTCAGGGGTAAGTGCCCTTGGCAGCTCCTTCTCTGCAGCTATCCCTGGATGTACTCTGTTGTCTTGTTCTTGACTCATGGACTCACAACTTTTTACTGGGAAGTAAACCTTCCACAATAAACGCCCTTTGAGATGGAGCACTCTGCATATTTTTTCCACATCTCTGACTACTATACATTGTGGCTCTCGCAGTCTTTTGTATGCCCCTCTCTATACCCCCGTCAGTCACCATGATCTGAAAAGCGTTGTTGAACTTTTCTGTTGCCCACCTTACCATCATTAAAAATAAAACCACTACCTTACTCAGGCTAAGTTCTACCCATAACTTGAACTGTCTCCCTTTTTTTTTGACCATGGCAGTAACTCGGACTTGCTGGTCCATCCTTGCTTTTCTTCTCTCAGCAATAGTTATCAGATCCAAGTGTGTCCTAGTTTTCCCATCTTTTTGTTCTATCTTGACTTGGTTAACACCTGGAAAAAGCTGGAACCTGACTTTTTGTTGTGATGCCCTATCACCTGGACCTACTCCTGGGTGAATGGTCTTATACTGTTCATGACTTGTATCACTATCACAGTGGTGACACTGGGTTTGTTCTACACTGTCAACATAAAGACCCTTGTTTTGCAGAAAACCAAAGGTGTAATCTTTTGTCATATCTCTACCTTTGACCTTTCCACTTCAATGTGGCCACTTGAGAGGATCCATCATAGTCTTGTAACATCATGATCCATCTGCCTCTTCTTCCATAGGCATCACTGACCGTAGCTAACCATCCTAGAGGCTTATGGTCAGTTCTTACCGTGAAGGTGTTCCATAGAGATACTGTTGGAAGTGCAGGATGCCCCACATAGTGCATAACACTCGCCCTCCATGGGATGATATCTCTTCTGAACATCTGTCAATGCCTTACTTGCATACGCTATGACATGTTCCTTACGATGATCTTTCTGTGATAATATTGCCCCTACACCCTTAGTGCTCCAATCCACATCTAGTATGAATGGTTTTGTGAAATCGGGCCTTACCAGTATAGGTGCTTGCTGCAGCTTAAGAATCAATGCCTCAAAGGCATTATGAGCTTCAACATTCCAGACAAATGTCTCCTTTTTCTTTGTCAGTGTAAATAGTGGTACTCCAGTGCTCGCATATCCTCTTATGTAGTCTCGATAGTAGTTTATAACTCCAATGCAACTTTTGACTGTTGTTGGATTTGTTGGTACTGGGAAGCTTTGGATTGCTACCACTTTGTCAGGGTCTGGTCTCACACCCTCCTTGGACACCACATGTCCCAGGAACAATAGCTCTTGTCTCCCAAGCTCACACTTGGTGGGATTTAGCTTGAGATTGTGTTGTCTGAGCCTTTGGAGTATGAACTCCAGATGTTGTAAATGTTCTTCCCATGTTGCACTGTGTACATTGATATCATCCACAAAGATTTTGGCAAAGGTCTTCAGTTCATCATGGAGTATGATGTTCACGGCCCTTTGGAATCTTGCTGTTGCATTTTTTAATCCAAAAGGCATCACCATCCATTCGAACAGTCCCCTTTTGGTGATGACAGCTGTTTTCTTCATGTCGTCATCCCTCATCTTGATTTGCCAAAATCTAGATTGTAGATCAAGTGCAGAAAACCATTGTGATTCTCCAAGTTGTTGCAACACGTCCTGTATCAAAGGCATGGGATAAGCATCCTTCAATGTGTGTAGATTGAGTTGCCGGTAGTCACCACAAAATCTCTTACTGCCATCTTTCTTTGGTGGCAGTGCAACAGGGCATGCATACTTTGACCTGCTGATTCGCATCTTTCCTTGTTGAATAAGTGCTTCAATTTGTTCTTGTACAAGGTTCTCCTCAGATTCTGACAGCCTGTTTGCGGGTGTTCTGGTGGCAGGAAACCCTTGGGTGTTGATCTCATGTTCAACATCAGCACAATGCCCCAGATCTGATTTGTTGAGGGCAAAACTGTACTGGTTCCTATGGCAGACCTCTATCAATTGTTGCTTTTGTTCTGGTGTAAGCTCAGGCGAGAGTCTGAGTTTACTTCGTATGCCTTCCCACCTTTGTTGTTCTTCCAGGCTATGCATACTCTCCCCTGCCCTTATGTTATCAGTCCCAATGGCATTCAGGTGCACCAGATGAACTTCCCTCCTTTGCTGGTTGGTTATCTTCGTCCAGTCCTCCAGCTCATCATCAGATACTGGGTTTGAGTAGCATTCTCCATCCCAGATCTTCGTGTAGGCTTCTTTGATGAAACCATCTGTCATTTCCTTGCGATTGAGATCTTGGCATTGTTCAAGATCTTTCTCAATTGGAGCTCATCCTCCCAGATATCAAGGCACTTCATGTACTCTTCCATTGCTTCCTGGTCCGAGTATAGACCTTCATCCTCCTCCTCATCAGTGTCTTCAGTAGAGTGGGAACTCATACTGTCGTTCATGTCTGATTCACAATCAGATCGCCCATCTTCATCCATTGGCGTCAATAGGCTTTGATTGATGCGGAGACCCTGTGTTTGTTCCAGTGTCATTACCTCCGTCTTGAGCTTAGTATCATCAGCCAAGGGTTCCACAGCCAAGTTTTTGCAGAACTCATGGAAGTTGCCAATCGTTGGCTTTACTTGGTTCATGGTGTGAAGTGGAAAGTAAGCCACATTTAAACCAGGCCCATACCTGACTCGTAATGTTTATGTTTCCGTATCAACTGCTGCTCCGAACTTCTTCAAGAAGTCTAATCCAAGGAGCATGTTGTATGTGTCACTATTCACTACCATGAAGCTGATTCTGTTAGTCAGTTTTCCCACTGTAACCTTCAGATTGTCGAGTACCCCCATTGTTGTTTCTACAGCACCTGAAGCTACCCTATATGACATATCTCGATCTGTCAATACACAGCTCATGAGTCCTAAAGCCCTCACCGTGGTCGCTGCTATCACAGATATCATTGCTCCTGTGTATATCTGGCCCATCACTTGGAAGTTTCCAATGGTGACCAATGCATGTAAAGCCTTCACTTTGGCATTGAAAGCATAAGATATGGCTTCAAGTTCCTTGTTACTAGTTTCAGGTGTCAGTTTTACCTCTTGTTGAACACGGTTGGCTGGAAAAGCACTCATCTTGCTCTTTTCCACTACCTTGACCAAGCTCTTTAGTTTCTCGAATTCTCCTGGCACTTGCATGGTGACCTCCATCGGTGACATGGATATGCGTCCCTTGTAGAAATGATTCAGTATTTTTGATCTTCCTGTCTCTGGTTCTGGGTATTTCTCAGACCGTCTTGGGAAGAGGAATTGCCCCGAAGCTCTTGTTTGTTCCTCCGGTAGCTCCTCTTGTGATGAAGCCATTTCTTCACCTAGTGAACTAGGTCCTCCTTTCGCATTGGGTGTAGGCACCGGTGTTCTCACTCTGGGGAGCCGACGTATCTCTTTGATTTCGTGATGTGCCATCAGTTGATTCAACTGTTCCAGGACTGCCTCCTCATCATCACACATAATTTCAAGCAGATTGTTAGAAGGTAATGCATTACCACCTTGTTCTACAGTCTGGTTCGAAATGTCCTAGAACCTTGCAAAAGGTACATCTAATTCCACAAGTTTATGTCCAGTGACCATACTGATTGCATTTTGCACATTTCACTGGAATCTACAGGTGATTACCAGAACCTTCAGTGTACACATTCTTCTTTTCAAAGAACTTGCTTACTGTTAGATTTAAAGCATCTAGACGTTTATCAACGGGCCCAGTCACTAAAACCTCTCCTACGTCCTCTCCTTCCATGGGTTCGAAGGGCGTTTCTCTAATCTTAGATAAGCCACGTTCCACTTGTATGGCAGTCTCCACTGCTTCATCAACACTTTGAAATCTGGTTCCTAGCATAAGCTTCATTATCTCATGCCTAAGACCCCCCATAAACCTTCGACTTTGTTCTAACTCAGGAATTTGTCCTTTAACAAACAGTCGGTTCAATCGGTCAAAGTAAGCCTGAACCCTTTGTTTTGGCTCCTGCCTTACCTCATCCAACTTCATTTTCAACTCCGCTATCCACATGTCCAAACTTTGCCAACATGGCCACTTGTAAATTATCCCAGTCTACTAGCTTCGGGTTCTGACGCCTATACCAGTCATCTGCTTTACCTTTGAGGTTCAACCTTGCCACCTTGAATATCTTGTCATCTGATAAATCTCTTACATCACCTGCCATCTGTAATTTTTCTATCCAATCCACCACATCCTCTGATTTACCACAGTAGGGAGCCTCGGCCCCTGATGGACTAGACATCTTTCTATGTATTCTTACTTCAAGTCACTGTTAGTCTTTCTTCATCCTTACTTCATACTACATCCTAGTTCCTCGTGTTAGCTGTCCAGATCCCATCTTGGATTACTTCTTCTCTACCGTTCACTGTCACTCTTCTCGGCATAGCGGACACCATTACTCATGCATATGCTATTCTAGTCCACAATACCACTGTAACCCTATTTCCAGTATGTATGACTCGTACACAGAGGTCTCCATTATGCGCTCTTGACGATTGATGGTAAAATGCTGGCCTCGGATTAGTGTATGGTGTTTGATCTACACTACATGAAATTAAAACATCTCCTATTTCTGGATGGACAGGTACTATTGCCCGATCCGAACCTGGCATGTTTCTCCAGCCCGATCAGTGCCTAATAATGCCTCTCAATGGGTTCTTGTATGACAAGATCTCACGTTTTGTGACCATCCACTCTCTACCTCTACCGATCGTGTCTATCATTTCCCACACTAGCATTCTAGATTTGTAACCTTGGTGCTCCAAACGGATGAGCACGTCTCCTTCCTTGAACTCTACGACTTGTCCAGTGGTCCATAAACTATATCTAATATTACCCGTTGGCCTAAGATCTACAAAGATGTCTCCGGGTTCCGGAAGCCTATGAAGCGATGTTAGCTCAGGATCCCCATCTTCTAGTGTATGCTCTACTGGCTGATTCCTAAGTTCAGATTCATCGTCTGAAATGGACTGATCGGACATGACTGGTATGATTTATCGCATCATGGCCTGCATCAACCCAAGTATTTTGGTCATGACACAGTATCCATGCTTTAGCATACGTCCCTCCTCCCGTGTGCACGATACGAATTGCTATGTCCCCTGGCATACAGTAAAAGGACAACGGATTCATACCTGCAAGAGAGATTCGACCAAAACTCTCTATACGTACAACCAAATCACCAATATCAGGCCCTTGAGTTGTGTAATTAGAGCTGTGCATCCATTGTGCTACCAAATCGCCAGCTCTTTCTTCCGCCAGCTTGTACTTGTTATGGCCGCGATCACCAGCTCCGATACAAAAAATGGGGGCCCTGTAACAACCCACCAGTATAACTCTTCCCGTTCCCTCTTGATCATACAACTTGTTAGTCCGGTTTCGATGCTACATGAAGCCGCAGCGGAAGCAGGAAAACATCATGACACCTAGACTAGACTATCTTATGCTTGGTCTTCCTCTTACTTGTTCCCTTCTACCTCTATAATTCATTCCCCAGCCATTGGCCGATGTTCAATAAAGATATCTTGACCCCACTCCGAGTTCTCGTCGATGGCACCCGCACCCCTTTATCTTGTCGGATCTGGATCACCACTATCACGCTTTGTTATCAATGACATATGCCTTGTATCCTACGATGGTTTCACCTCACTAAGTCCCTTAACTATTACATGACGTATTCTCTCGGTACTGATTGTGTGCAACTGCAATGTTCCTCTCTTGGTTTTCCTCTATCTCTCCAGCCTCCCTCTATCAGTTCGGCCCGTCGCTATCACTCCGTTACATCCCTCTTCCTACACTTGAGCTTCCCGTTCGTGTGGCTCACTCCCTGCGTATCAGCGTCACAGTGAGCTAAAACCAAGTTGGCATGATGGCCTTCAGTCAAACATGAGTTCTCACACTTCACTTCCATAATATGAACTTCCTTTCTCTCTCTTAACAGTGGATCGTAAATGATCGAGACTTGAGCTTTGTACTTCAGCTGAATCTCTTTATATCAACAGGACGGCCAGATGGTCGCCATGCATCAACAGAATGTCTTTGTTTGCCATCATTCTTCACTAATCTACTCACTAACCCCAAACATAGTGCCTTCTCCGTGCTAAGTGTTCTTCTCTTGTCGCCATAACTCAGATCGCCACACATCTCTTCCTCTCTTCTTTCTCTCCTGTCTGTAATCTCTCTAAGACTGACTACTTTTTTTTTTCAGTCTCTCTCGATACCAGGTCTTGTACCCTTCTGCAATTCCTAGATTAGGCCTGCTTCTCGTAACCGATCTGATTCTAATCATCGCCCAACAATTATTATAGTACTAAGTGCACATCCTTCCCTAGATGTGCCTGCACGCAAAACACTTAAATATTAGGACATATGGCCTTCAATTAAGTCGAGATAATATCAGAAGGACCCAAAACTTGATTATAATCTCCACTTAGTCACATATTATACGGTCTAAGGCGACGGCGACCCAGCAGTTGATCGAAGTCTCATCAATGCTCTGCATGCTGTTATTGGTTTATATGAGCGTTCGCAATCCTAAGACTTACTCCATGTGGCTACATGGCCATACTTACCATGTTAACCACATATTCCACAACATTTGCCTTAACAGAACATAACATATGCCATAACATAAAGCAATTCTGTCCGCCCTTCGTTTATCATTCATCCAAATCCTCATCCTTTGTACATAGGCAAAATACTGGCCTTCCGCTCCCTTGAACGCGCGCCAGTGCTCGTTTCTCATCCATCCATTTCCAGTCAAAGTCTCCACTTCACATCCTTATCTTCATTCATCACCTGATTCGTGCCTCTATCCTTGCTTTATCTTCATCACTCCTTCATCATCTTGCTACCATTCATCCGGTTTACCCTAAGTTCTCTCTTAATGTTTCAAGTGTTGCGCACCTTTGCCAAAATACATGGGCGCAACCCTTCACCAATTTTACCCTTACAGGGTAAACCACTGTGTAAAAATACTCGGGTTGGAGTAGTAGCACATACTAGAAAGTAGAACTGCATACTGGCCAAACACTGTTTAGCATTGAGGGGACATGGGACAGGAATTTGAGAGCACAGAGAACGCGAGCATGGAAGCAACGTGAAGAAAGGTTGAGGTGAGCATGAATGAATAAAACCAGATGACATAGTGGATAGTGTGCTGATAGTGTGCTGAATAGTGTGCTGCCCAGATAGTGGAGTTACCGGAGTTGGGGGTGAGCTGAAACCTGGGCCAGCCCAGACAAAGCCACCCAGCAACAACAGGCCTGGCATAGGATCTGTTAATTACGGTGTCATGAGCTGCATTTTCGCATTGGACTGACTTTCTATGAAAGAGAGGGAAGGGGAGGTGGGATTTGGGAGTAAGAAGCAATTGTTGAGAGATTTGAGCGGGTGAGGACAGGTATTACCTGGTAGCAGGTCATGTTGGAGGTTAGGAGAAAAATACCAGCACCCTTTCAGGCCATTGACCACTTGTATAAGGGAGCAAGCAGCAGAAAACTTAGCCGGTGCGTGTCGGAACCGAGCTCCTGCGTTGAGGTGCTTTGGTGGATCACTTGGCCATGGGGGAAGTTGGGGAACTTTAATGTCGTTGGACTTAGCTTCAGCCTGGCAGGTCCACAGGCAGATCAGCCCAGACTCAGTTCTCCTTGGCCCTTCCGCTGAGAACATGTGTCCATTCAGGCCAAGCTTTCGGAATGCAGGGTGGGGGCACACCCCATCCAGTACAGCATGGGAAGTACTACTGACATCCGTGTTGGTGTGGGCAAACAACACATCAGGTGTAAAATTCTGCAGATCAAGTTCTGCCTTGTTCTCTGTTTTGACCGAGCTAGCAGCATGCAAGTTTGGTCTGTCATCCAAATCTGCTGAGTTTACTGACTGCACTGGCGTCCACTTGTGTCTGATACCTGATTCAGAGGTTGAAGCATCGAGGGTAAACTCCAGCTTGAAGGGGAGAGGGCCTTTCATGTAGTGTGCATATCGCCACTTTGGTGCGTCATCTTTCCCTTTAAACGAGGCCTATGTAGACTGGGCATCAATGGTCTGCCGTGCAGATTGGCAGATCTTGCCCTGCGGAGGGCAGCGCCAGTTTCATCAAGAGATCTGCGGAGAGAATATGCAACATGACCTGCAATCTTCCATGGTGTGGTAGTGTGTTGCCCAAGTGCTGGAGGGGGATTCCTGTGACTAACTCCCCGGATCATAACACCTGACATTTGTCCTATAGAGTTCAGATAGTGCATAGCAAGATCTAGCTTCATTACCTCCTTCAGATTGCAGGTCGAGCTTGGCACATCAGGGCCCTGAGATCCTAGTAAATTGCCACCAACTGGGGCGGAATGATGATGCTGGGGAGGCCAGGTGCAAGTTGGCACACTTAGGGCGTCACATCTAAGATGTTGAATCCAAACCTCGTTGCACAGTCCAGCAGGGGAGTCTCTTGCGATGTACTCATCAGCAGCGCATCTCTCCAGCTGCGGTTGTCATAAGTTGCGCTTGTCGGGATGGTCATGGGCAGCAGGCAGCAACGTTGTGGGTGACGAGCTACCGATGTTGAAGAGAGGAGCAGCATATCCTGCCGTGGGGGTGGCTACGCAATTTCCACCAACAGATCTATGAAGAAAGTGTACAGCCTGATCTGCTGTCATTAATGATGCATCTGTTTTATGAACAAGTGTGGGAAGGGGATTTCTACAGCTATCTTTCCAGGTCATGACACCTGACAATTGACCTGCAGAGTTGAGATGGTACATAGTAAGATCTTGCCGAGTCTCCTTCAGCTTGCCTACCGAGCCTGACGGCGCCTGGCCAGGAAACTCTGATAATTTGCCATCGCATGATACGAAATGTCGTTGTTGGAGAAGCCAGGTGCTGGAAATGGTGCCATCCACGATGCTGCGCTGCTTGAGAGAGAGAGTCGCTCGCAGCAGCTTGCTTGGGCAGGCTGCTTGGGCAGCTTCTCTGTATGAAGATCTGTAGCGCCAGCATAGCTCGGTTGCCCTTACTGACGGAGTGCCCAAGCAGCTTGCTTGAATGCCCGCAATTTGGGTATGGGACCAGCATAGACAGTAGTAGCCCATGATCTATCACAAAGGGGGTGAAGTATCTTACAGTCCGCTGGCTTGTTACCACTCTCACTGTTGCACAATAATCAGGGACGTACGCGCAAACGCCGTTGAGGGGGGAAGTCATCCTCGTGTGCGGGTGGACTATGCTAGTTACGTCGCCTCGCAGGGCTTTGATGGTTGTGTCGGTCTGGCATGCCAACAAATATACTGCCTGCCTGTTTGCTGCTAAGCTCACTAATGTATAATCACCGAGGTACATGTAAACGCCTTTGAGGGGGGTGGTCAACCTTGTGTGCGGGCAAGCTGTGATAGTTACATTGGCTCGCAAGGCTTTATTGGATGTGAGGGCCTGGCATGTCCGCATGTCTGGTGGTTCCATTACGCGCCACCTTGAGCCAGCCGCTGCAGAGTGAAGCGACCACATCCGTGGCCAACACACTGCCTGCAGGGAGCATGCATTCTTAAGCAGGGGGTGGTTGGGAGTTACGGTGAATACCCGAGGGCGCGCAGCGGAAGCACAGGATGTAGAGAAGAGGGCAAGTGTAATGATGATGCCGATACCCTTTACGCAGTGATCGCAATGAGCGCGCAATAGACGAGCCACCCCCCCTCCACCGCACCTTACCACGAAGAGTACGCAGGGCGGGCAAGCCCCCCTTGAAACGCAACCTCTCCGAACGGAAGGGGATAGGGGCCTGATTCGTGAGAGTAACGCAGGTCTTGATGTAGCTCCAGCAGAGAACCCAAAACGGGTACCATAGACTCGAAAGGGAGCCACACATATAAAAAAGAAGCCACCACGGCTGATGGAGAGACTGTATTAGCATGCATAAGGGCCCAAGAGCGGAGAACCGTTGAGTATCAAAGTCGTGGTAGGGGGAGGCAAGCGTGTCCTTGTATTGAGCGGCTGTTGAGGAGAGTAGTAGATCACGTCGCTCCGGTTGGAAGCTCGAGTTGGAGTTTTGGTGAGTGTATGTTGGCAAAACCCACTCTGAAAACGCCATGTGAGAGCTTAAATGAAGCGCACTAGAGCAGCAGTGGGGGGTGTTGCTAGAGCAGGAGGAGAGGCGGCAAGACCGCCTCGCGAGAGCACCATGAACGGGACAAGAATCCATGGCGGCGGCCATGGCCAAATGTAGAGAACCGGGCAGAGTAGCGGCAAAGTTAAACATGAGAGCTAAAAAGACAAGAGAACTAAAAATTTGGCGGAACCCTATGCAGATAGATATGGTGGGCCTAAGCAGAAGTGCTCACTCGCTTCCTCACCAATGATGCCTTAAGAGCGTGGCGGACTGTGGGCGCCATGGCTATGAGTTGTGCAAACGTAATGTTTGCTTTAATATGGCGAAGATCCTCCATTAGATTGTACGGTTCCAGCTCGTATGTGAACCGCATAGTTGAAAGCATCCCCCTACGGGAAAGCTTTTCTGGTGCCGCCGGCCGATTCGCCGGACTCTTCGCTCTTGATTCAGGGGGTCGAGAAATGGTTGGTCGGACTATTGGAGGTTCTGCCTCTGCGAATGCTATCTCCTTTTCTTTGGGATGGATGTCTTCCTCCTCCCGAAGCACAATCTCCGCCACCTTCCATGTCTATGACTTCATTACTATGAAGTTCAGATCCTCCCGTTCCGATGTGGATGTGGCTGACTCC
This sequence comes from Takakia lepidozioides, assembly GCA_030704615.1. Lineage (NCBI taxonomy): Eukaryota > Viridiplantae > Streptophyta > Takakiopsida > Takakiales > Takakiaceae > Takakia > Takakia lepidozioides. The sequence continues at coordinate 29,357,668 of CM060734.1, forward strand.
GACGCCTCATACCCAGGGCCTTTCCCTAGCGTATCTCGTTGTTGTTGGGTCATCACTGCGTAGCTACCTTTTCTGGGGCTAGCTGTCGCTTGGTGCTGCGTCTCTTGAGGGCGCGTTGTATCATTGGGTTGTACGTTGGTCTGCTGTTGCTGAGGCGGCGCCGAGGTAGACGCTTGATGTCCTCTCTGCACCCTTACATCCTGAGGGGGAGACCACGTGTTAGAAGAACCCTGGGCTATCTGAGCCGCAGGATTTGAATAAGCTGCTCGGGCAGCCTGTCCCTGAGCGGCATTGCCCCCTGAGTATGATGGACATGCCTGATCCGGCCTAGGTCGTTGTGCTATCTGCGTTGGGGTAGCAAAATACATGCTATGTTGTTGCGGTAGAGGGTTGGGTGGTTCAGTTACATACTGATCCGGGAATGGGGCTCGTTGCCCTTCCAAATTCCTCTCTACTTGCTGGATGGTGGCAGGGGGCCGGTCGGTCCACCTGCCTCTGGGAACATCTCTCCAAGGGATGGCCTCTTTGGCCGCAATGCAAACATACTATATCACTCCAACAGTCTTCTGTTGGGTGAGTGGTTCTGCCACATTTTTGACAACCTTTCCTGGATTGACTGAATTGTCGTTTTGATCTATCTTGATAAGTCGGGTTTCGGCTTACCTGCCTCTCCCGGGTGGGATAAGGACAATGTTGAGCAGCATGCCTAGGACCGTCGCAGTTGGAGCACCATACCTTTGCTGGGTTGGGGCCGGATTCTCCTACTGGAGCAACATCTCGATACCCCACGTAGCTGGTGATCTGTTGGCCGATGGAGCTCATGCGATCGCCCATTGTTTCGATGGTTTTGATGAGAGAGGTGACTTGCGCCTCCAAATGGCCCACCCATGAATCAAACTGCCCAGTGGAATCTGCATACGAGTTAGTAGGGGCAGCATTCGTATACTGTGGCACGGTCGGTGCTACTGCTGGTGTAGGGGACGTCGCCGGGGGTGTATGGCCGTGCTCCTCCTACATATGACGGCGTATAGTAATAAGAGGGTTGGATCACCGCTAATGGCGTCGGTTCCTGCGTGGGCTCGATTGTAATGTATGATGGAAGTGCAAAGTCGGGCATCTTGGCCCGTTGTACCTAGCGATGCATGTTGTCGAACTCTTTGCCGGCTTGTATGGCATCTACCCGTGTTGCAGGTCTTTGCCGCAAAACATGGAAGTGAGTGGTCTCTCGTAATCCACTCAGAAAACAATCCTTCAGTACCCCATCATCTAGGGGGGTTAAAGGGTTTTGGAGTCGCATCAACACCCGAAATTGCATTTCAAAGTCCGCTACCTCCTCTGTGGAGCCTTGGCGGATCCTGGCCAGTGCCATCAAGACACTGGTGAACTGGTGGACCGCTCGAAAATGATCTAAAAATGCGTCCTGAATCTGCTGCCAAGTGACGAATGTACCTGGCACCTGTTGCCAATACCAAGTGGACGCCCTACCCCTCATGGTCGTGGGAAACCATATCAACCAATAGGCATCGTTTAACGCTTGGTTAGAATAGCAACACTGAATAAAGCTTTTCACATGATACTCTGGGTTTTCATGTGCTTCCCCGGAAACCAAGGCAAATGCCTGGGTAGCGTTAACGGGGGCAGGCCTGCTGTGACACTAACGACGGCGAAGGGCTCCTTGACCTGGCCGGTGGTGTATAAGGGGGACTAGATACAGGGGAAACCACTCGTGAACACTCGATCTCTGAAGAGCTATCAGTGTTCTCTCCTTCCCACTCTATCTTACCCAAACTTCTAGTTTCTGAGTCTGATTGTGGACTCAATGCTGGGTGTTTCCCTAGCGGTTGATCTCTGATGGCTTCTCGAGCCAGTCTCCTTTGCAACCTAGTATCAAAGGATATGCTATCCAAGCTTGGGAGTGTGGCTCTTGATCCTGAGCTAGACATAACTCACCGCTGTGCTGATGAGGATTCTCCTACCTCAGCCTGTACTAAAGGACCTATATTACCTTGAACAACCATGTCAAGAATAAACGAGGTCAGATTTAAATACCTTTCATGGAACCTTGGCGATGGAGGCACGTCAGTGTGCAATCTATGGTGCATTAAAGGATACCCAATGGGCCACGGTCCTTCACAATGCGAGCATTATGATCGGAGTATCAGATGCTGGTATGCGAAGAACTGACAAGACTCACAGTGACTAAAGAAATCAACTTGTCACCTTAGGTGGGCTACAAACGACGACCTCGGGTGTAATGCGCCTAAGTAAATGCCTGGACAGGAACAACCCGGGAATACAAATCTATCTGGACACCAGTAAAAAATTCTGAGTGGTGTCGTCAGGTAGAGTTCGGGTGTTCCAAACTCGTTTGTCGATCCAACGTTTCTTATGCACCTTCTTTTCACCCAGGTACCGAATATATTCTTCAATCCGTTCTCGGATAGACCGTGGTGTATGGAAGAACCGGTGCCGGATGCGTTTCACTTTTTCATCAAAGGATATCCCAAATGGTGTTCTATGCTGGCTTATCAGTGACCCACTTCTACACTTGTGTTAGTCCTGTCATAAGCAATCATACCATATAACGGTGCTGGTTTGGTACAATGATGCTCAACCGCACGCCACTATCATACTCCTCAGCACTCAAAGCAAATGTGGTCCCCTCTAGTAGGAGTTCCACGAACAAAACCTCTAATCTGACCCCTCGGACGGCTACTGGTGGCAGGATCGTCCCCTTCCTCCTCCGAGGAAGTGTACTCAGTAGGTCCACTCGGGGCACTCTCTATTGAAGAGGTGGCATGTACCACCCGGGGTGGTAAACGAGGCAACTGCGCCAAAGGGACTCTCAGACCAAAAGGAAAAACTACTGACTGAACTGGGACCGGTGGTAGTGTCCTACGAGCTACAACATGTGATGCAACAAAAGAACTCTCTGCTGGCCGATCTCTTGTGCCTAGCAGGGTTAATGAACCAGATGAAATCAACTCACGAATAAGGGCTGATGAGTGTTTCCCCGGTGATAGTACCGAGGAGGCAAGAATGGTCGGCAGGCCCTCCTCAGGTGGGGGAGGTGCTCACTCTCGACTCCGTCCTCTCCTGGGCTGACTCCAATCAACCAGTCCACGAAAGCGGGGCGATGTCCGCAAATAGTGCGCCCCACACACTCCCTCAACGGAGCGGAATGCCTAGCGACCCTACTGCGCGTGTACAGCAGGGTGTCGGTGATGGTGCGACACAACGCACAACAAGCCAAGTAGGCCACCTGCCACGCAAGATGGACCTCAAGGGCCGAATCAAAATGAATATACGCAAGAAAGGGTGGCTGACAACAGCCTGGCCAATGAGTGTTGAACCGAAAAAATGTAGCAATAGGGGCCGTCCGGGCTCCGGGGCCTCGGGGTCCAACTCGAGCAGAGATCCAATACTCTCGATACTCCTCTGCAATGGTCAGGATGCGTCGTCGCATCAACCTGCAAATCACTGTGGCCTCGGGGCCAGGTACATCTCTAGTCCTGGTGCTGGAAATGATGCGGTAGAGTCCGATCACCCGGTACTCAAAGGAATGCTCCCGACGAGGGAGTGCCAATGGTGCAGCCATACTGCCACTCAAAATTCTCCATGTGGTTAGCCCTGTGCTTAACTCAAATGCGAGAAATCTATCTAGATGTACCTAATGGTTCACTCGGTCTTTTCCTGTCCGAGTCAAAACATAAAACGTCAGTTAAAAATGAAAGAACAAAAATCCCAAAGGAGAATGACAAAGGTCCAATTCTCCTTCTATTCGGAATACAAGGAGTCCTAACTATTCACTTACCTCCCGGCAGACGCACCATTCATATAACAAGCCCTGAGGGGCGCGCGGTCAGGGTGACGGCATAGTTGTCTAAGGAGGACGTGGTAAGTTGCGGTGTAGGTTGGGCTCACTGAACTGCCTACCCGACTGCGGTTAGTGCAGGGGGTCCGTGGTCGTACATGGTGGCTATGATCACTATCTAAGTCCTACCGGCAAAGAGAAATCACGTACTCCTCTTCACAGGGCGAGTTTGCGTTTCTAAGTCCTACAGTATCCTACAATCTACTCAGTAACTGCATTCCAAGTCTTTGTGTTTTATTGTCTAATTCCTACCGCCTAGGCCCCCGAGCCGCCTATAGCCGGGACATGTTTTAATCCCTTCACAAGACACCTGCCGAGCCTAGGAAGAAGAGGGAAAATCTTCCTCTCCCAATGCCCTTCCTTCGCCGAGGGCTTGAGTTCAAGTCACCTCTAATGGAAGGGCCAACGCTTCCTACCCCAGTGCCTAAATACTTTGTTTTAGCAAAGGAGTGGCCAAAATGCCTATCGTCATCTAATAGGTTCATCAAGTTCAATAAGGTGGTTCTAAGACCCTCAACTCAACAAGTTCAATCACTTTAATCAACGCCCTGTAGGCTATAACGAGCACCACGTGCATCTATCCTATTTAAGCAATTTCGCAAATCAGAAATGCTGGAAAATAAACGAAATTAAGAAAATCAGAAATACCTCCCCTATGGGAAATCATGTGGGGAATCCAAAGATACCCTTGGCGCCTAAAGATACCCTTGGGAACCCTGTGGGAACCCAATGAGAACCGAGGAACACCCGAGAGCCGTTCCCTGCCGCGGGGAACTGCTGCGGCTCTATCGGACGAATGAATCTCGCTGAGAGCTCATCCCTGCCACTACATTCGTTAGTCCAGAACATGCATGCGTAAATAATAAAATAACCACTGGTGGGTCCAAGCCAAATTTCATCCCCTTACATTATTTTAAGGCGCTGGTGCGCTTTCCCTCTGTGGAAAAAGTCATCCTCTACCTTGGGCTTTGACACAAAGGCTCATTGTAGCCGAGTTTTTAGGACAGAGTACTTTCTCTCCTCCCTTGTCTCTCGAGGTCTCCGCCTCTAGCTCACTGCTCCCAGGCCCACTTGGCTCTCTCTTGGAGTCCTAAGAACCCTCCCCTCCAAGGCTACGTCCTCCCAAAATCCTAGATTTTATCTACCACTGGCTTAGATAATGGCTCCTAACCCTTGGCCTTGAAGTGGGCCAAGAAGAGTGCACTGGGAGGAGCTTGAGAGGCTCCACCCTTGCCCGGGACTTGGAGGAAGTCGGCCGAACTAGCTAGTGGAAAATAGAGTCAAGTGGGGGTTTGGTTCTTTGCCATGGGACGCCATGGTACGGAAAGAAATTCCTTGATGTGGGACGCCACAACTTGGATGTTAGTTTCTGCAAAATTGATAAGTCGATGAGGACATCGACTCCCTGTTGGTAGGGGTGTGTGTCGTGGCCCTTTGCCTTGAGGGCAGGGGGTCGGGATACAAGAGGGGCTGCCCCTGTGGTGGGGGCGGTGGCAACAATAGGTACGGGGGCTGAAACACCCTTGAATGCCCAAGGCACTCAAGGAGGCGGAGGCGCTCACTAGGTGGAGCCCCACACACCGGGTTGCAGTGGGGGTGGTTCCACGAAGGGTGGTGGTAGCTTAGTGGGTCTTAGTGGGGGTGGCATAGGACTCACCATGGGGCGGAGACCTTGTGATGGGAGTCGTGGGGAGTCTTGGGACTCATCACGGTCCAATGGGGCCGTGGTGGGTGGGCCAAGACTCACCGCGACTCATCACCGGGAATCGAGGGTTTTCATGGTGGTTCGCCATAAAATGACTGGGTTGCTTGTGAAACCCCCGCGGACAGTCACAGAAGTATATATAGGGAGTAGTAACCCCGAGAACGGTGCAAGCCCGTTGGTGACCAAAAACTAGTGAGTAAACGTGCGAGCCGGAAAGCGACCAAGGTATGGGGAGCTGTTCCGGACTGCCAACAACCAAAGGGAATTTCCACTAGGCCCAAATTGAGAGAGGCTCTTGTGGAGGAGTGATGGGGGACCGTTATGTCCCGGTAAGCAGCCAAAGCTCCGAGTTGGCCCGGCGGCCAGTTTGGGAGTTAGGCGCGCGCATCAAAGCGAGTAACTATGACTTGAAGGGGAGCTTACCGAAGTGAGGTGCGCGACACAATTGCTTTGTTGTGATATTTCATCGCTATACATATTGCTTCCACCAATTGCCAAACTCCTCGCCGTGTGTTCCTAGTGGACTTGAAAGGCGGGAGAAAAGAGAGATCGCAATCTGGGACTGGAACAGTCGTCCTGTATTGTTTGTATAGGATTAACTTGTCGTTTCTGGTACCGAATTGGCAACCTAATCTGCTGTCGATGCAGCTTCCTACGGTCATCTTGACGCTAGAGTTCCACTCCATGGTCGTCGCAGACACTGTCTAATTTCCTATGTGCTTTACCAACGATTTCCAGACAACTAACAAACTAACCTGTTTTGGCAGTACAATGCCGAAACCGCTTGTCTTATGATCAAAAACGATCTGAAAAGAAAAGTGTACCAATATATGCATCTACAGGCCTCCCTCCTATGGATCCCGCTCTCTCCCAGCCAACGTAGGACGACTAGACATGCGTCTTCGGCATGCCGGCTGATGCGCAATGCTTCAGCTTGTAGTGCAACATCACGAAGCTTGTGCTTTCACTGAATTTCAGCCATGCTCCGATGCCATGAAGCAGTGTGAAGTGTTTGACGTCGACAGCGCATGAGCACGCCCTTGGAATGCATAGCAGTGGTGAAGAAAGAAAATTGCGCTTGCGCGAAGAGAGCAGGAGAGAGGAAAAGACCGACTTGCGAGTATGAGATTTGGAGGGAAGGGCAGACATATACCCCTATCTCCCGCCATCCTCAGAAGCAAGCAACGGAACGGGGCAACATTGCGAGGCTAGGGAGTGCATGGCGCATCAATGAACTGCAAATTCGTTGAACACGAATTATAATTCCAGGTCAGGTGAGGGGAGGCGGGGAAGTACTAGTTTCACTGTCAATTACTCCTGCGAAAGTGAGCCTCATAGCCTACAATGGGTTCCTCTCAATCGTATATGTCATACATTCCATTGAGATCTCTAAAAAAAAAAAAAAAAAACTTGCAGATTTTTTTTCTATCCACGCTAGGTGCCACAGTGAACATAGACATATAACCATTTACACATCCCATGGGTGGTGATGGGAGCTACTCTACTAGTATTCACTGATCAAATGCTACAGTAGGCGTCATGCAATCATATCTGCCATACATTCCATTGGGGTTTCTTGATAAAATAAAATGAAGTTTGCAACATTTGTGGTATCCATCTGAGTGAATTGGGTTCTGGAATTCAGATAACCACTTACACATTCAGCCAGTGCCATGGGGGGGTGTTCTAAGAAGGGGAGAGCCCATGAATTAAGCTCATTGTATGACAAAACAACTGAGATAACAGCTGATGGTGTTCTCTCTAATGTACATATCCCCAATGACCTGCCCCAAGCTAGAACAGCAGTAGGATGACATCAGTGAATAATGATGTGGTGCAAGGCCTGCAACCCCTGCAGGGCAGCAGCATTATATTGTTGAATGTACTGCACCCTGCTTGAGCCATTCACAGATGGGGGAATCTACAAGTGAGTCACATGGTGTTACATATGGGGCATGAGAGAAACTGCCCATAAAATGCATCTTTGCAAAGAACCCATTCAACCAGCCAGAGCATCATCTACGCGGATTGCCAACCTCTTTTGGGGGAAAATGCAAACATGATAAGTAGGGACCAAGCTTAAAGCACTCCACTAGTATTCAATGGTCCATAAACATGTGCCTGGCCAATATAAGAACCACAAAATCACTGGGGCAAGTATGTAATGTAAACTGGAAGGCACATGCACTTCGAATTTCATTATGTCAACAATGTACCCAGAGGTGTAATTGATGTGTAAAACTGCATGCCATTCAAAAGTCTATAGTGAGAGAAATGCCACGTCACGTTGCCAAATAGACACGCCATGTAAGTTGGACACCTCCAACACCCTGCAAAAAGAACACCCCCCAAGGCCAACCCTTAGTGGCAGTCTTACGAAGCCCACATTATAATTGAATCAACTGAGATTACATATTAAATTTTGCCCAATAGGTCCCTTCACATACTTGACATAGAGAAAGGCAGTTGGGGGGAAAAGTCATACCTCATTCCAGGTACTAGTACACGTCCACATCAACCAGCTCATCATCACTGGACTCTGTATCTTCATCGCAACTGTCCTCCGTGGGACATGGATGTGCTTCCTCAGATCGCATGTCTCTGTAAAGTGAAGCAACCTCTTCCAAGAATGCTATGTTGCTTGTCATGGCTGACCCTGCTAGCATATTGAGTTGGTACATGACTAATGTAGGCAGGAGCAAGGCTGAAGTCCATCGTTGCATGAAATCCAGGAAGGTTCAGTAAGCAGAACCTTGACCAGCGAGCGGATGGTGAGATCCAAGTGATCATTCCTTCTCCCTTTTTTTGTTGATTCTTTCATTCGTGGCCTTTACCCTACCAGCAACATGATGTTCTCATGTTGTTCATGGACTTTTGTGGACCTGGCAGGAGGGGACCTCTGGGTATTCAGCAATTGCTCGCAAAGTGGAGGATATGGAAAGAGCACAGGGTGCACAACACGAAGATATAATGGATTTGAAGGCTACAATATCGCATATAATGATGTACCAGAAGGCCATTGCTGAGAAATTTGGGATCAGCATTTCCTCACCTGCCTTAGTGGGCTCGTCCGCAGCAAAAAGCTCCTGCATCGCTGGCCCTTCAGCCTCAAGATGTCTGGATGACAGGTTTGACTTGCCTGCCATGTCACCAGGTAACGTCACTCCAGTTGATGCATTCGAGGATGATGTGTAGGTGGAGCATGCTGCCCCGGGTGGAGGGGAGGACACCCCTGCTAAGGAACTTACGCCTCCTCGTGCAGTTCTGTCACACTGTGCGGTAGTGGAGGCACCTGCAGAACTCCAGCCAGCTGCTGCCGCGGTGGGGACATCTGAGACAACCCTAGACCTTGACCTTGTTTCCCCGCAGGCAGATATTACCCAGCAACCCACGGTTGTCACATCCACTCCCAACCTTCATTTCATGCAGGAGAAGGTCGTGAACACAGTAGTGGAGAAGGGCAAGCATTTGCTCATCCTAGATATTAATGGCTTGCTATGTGAGTGCGTCCATGTCAGGAGCGGTAATGCGTTTGTCGTTCCAAATGGCCTTGTGCACAAATTATGTGGTAGCAAGATGGTCGTTGTAAGGCCTGGTTGCAAAGCTTTTTTGGACAAGTGTTTTGACACTTTGAAGTGGCAGCATGGTCTTGTATGCAACCACGTAACTTCCTACCCACAGTGGAATGGCTTTTCCATGGGCACAATGACCTTGCATTCAAGTGGGATGGGGGATTTAGTGAGCAATCCACTGAGATGGATGGGAGCCTGCCCATGAAACCATGGTTTTTCAAGAACCTATCTGCTGTGTGGCGGGGCAACTGTCACTGGAATCCCTCAAATACTCTTCTTGTTGACGACATGCCGCACAAGGGGTTGAACAATCCACCATGCAGCGCAATTTTCCCAATGCCTTGGAGAAGTCATTCTGCAGAGGCGCACAATGATAATTTTCTGATGACCAGCTTATGGCCCTTCTGGGAGGGGGCAGCTAAGGCTCCGAGCATTCCAGAATATCTCGGAGGGCAACCCACATTTGGGCAACAAGCTATCAGCCCTCGTGCCATTCAGCCTTGGCAGGTAACATACTTTGTAGTGTGGTACACATTGCCAGAGATTAGACAGATTTTTGTGTCACTCCCTTGTGCCATTTCCAGCCCCCTTTGTGCTTAAGTTGTGGCATTAATCACTGTTGTGATTGAGTTTGTCAAATTATTGTCGCAATGTGAACTGCAAGCATTGACAATTTGGGTGCATCTTATTGTGTTACTGTAAATTGATTTGTCAGTGTAAATAATATACATTTTTGGTGCTTGTTGGTTGGTTGTAGGTGCTTGGCCACGATCGAGGCCCCCAAGTCAAAGGGCAGCACACCTTCACCCTTTTCAGAAGCCGACACCACTGATCCCTGATTCGCAAAATGGGGTAAGTCTATGCATCTGCTATTCTCCCCTTCCCGACCTGGATAGTAAAATTGTTATTAGCTCATTGCAGACCATGTAGACATAACACGTTCCAGGATCTGTGTTCCATAATTCTCATGCAATCTGCCATGTTTGGGGGTGGATGGTAGTTCGTGGTGGGAGACCATGTCAAGCTCATAGACACAGTTTCGCGATCAACAGCCAGATCTGGCCGCATTGCTGGTCTCCAAGGGATGGAGGTGAGTGAAGGGTACCTTGTCATGCCAGAAGGCCATGTGGCCATCCACATTGATGATGTCCGCATTCCCAATCATATCGTCTATCATATCACAACAAATCCATGAAGCCTCATCACACTGGGTTGGGAGACACTGTAGGTTACATTACTGTGTGGAGTGACAAACTAGTAAAGACCTTGCAGACGAAGAGATCAGACAGGTCAGTTTTTGCTAGCATTGTGGATTTCATGGGGATTTCCACCTCTGGCTCATCTGGATTTGGCAACTTTGGTAACCTATAGTAGTGACAGATTCTCTGAATTGACTGTCCAATTTTGATAGCAATTACATGTTGGATTTCCTCATGCATGTTGTTGCAAACTTATGCCTCGTTAATGAGCAATGTGGTGATAGGTGGTATGTCCCCTTTGCACACACTATGGTTGGTTATGTTGCTACTAGGAGAATGTGGTTGATAATGGGAGCTTGCTGGATGGTGATGTTGCTCCTTGTGCTCTTTCAGAATTATGTCGGTGCCACTTTTGTGCCTTTAGTCTTGCTATATACAGGATTGTGATGTTGTATGGCATATCCACGTGTCCGTCCAGAGTTATAACCATGAGTACCGAACCCAATATGATATGTGTATCCACATATTACATTCCGACACGTGGCCCCCTAAGGTCCGCGCGCAGTTGGTCCTATGACTCCGTATGCAAAACCTCCAGTCAGATGTATGTCTACGAAGCAGCATGTGAGGTTTAGAGGATCGTGCACACAGCACCACCTAGGACTACCACGTCCTCATGGAATCCGCTATGCATTGAATATACCATACTGCGCCAGTCGTACGTATGAATGGCAGGAATCCACCGCAACTCAGGAAAGTCCAGCATGTGGGCACACACGAACTCAGCACGTGGACGTGCCACGTGGTGTCCCCAGATTCCCCCCCATACAGAGATACGTGTGACTGCAAAGCCCCATCCCCCACAACGACACGTGGCAATGACCTGTCGCACCACATGTTACAATCACGACGCGACAAGTGTTGTCGTTTGATTCCCTCCTCCGCAGTCATAGTTCACAGTCAGGGATGGCGTCGTAGTCTAACACGTGGCATGTTCTGTAGCCAGCACGTGTCTCTCTTACACCGCGGCTGACATGGACTACACTGTCCGTTCAGTCATTCAGTAAAGCCAGCGTGTATGACTACCCCCACAGCTGCTTAGGCGCCACGTCACAGCCAGCCTGGAGAGTCATAACTGCCATGTCACAACTTACTCGGCTTCTACTTCTTCAGAGTCAGGAAGTCGTAAATGGCTTCCATAACTGCATTTGCAGTCATAACACAGAGACGTAAAAGCCGCAATCTGTTGTAGTGTACAGTCGATTCCAGTGGTCGTAAACTTGGGGGCAGCGACCGATAGGCCGGTTAATGTGGCGCCTATGCCACAGTTTACGGGTCTTCAGGGATCTGACCCTGATCGCCATCTGGTTCAATTTATGATGGTTTGTATCACTAATAATGCCAGAACAGAAGACTAGTGGCGGACGATGTTTCCCGCTACTTTGCGTGAACTGGCTTTTCAATGGTATGACCATCAGCCCCATGGATTGGATGACTTTGAAAACGGCTTTTTAAACTCAATTCCGGCCTTTGGGTTTTACCGATCGCCTGCGTGAACAATTGACTAAGCTTCACATTGTGGAGGGAGAATCGGTTGATTCTTTTGCGGGACGCCTAGAAGATATTCTTCTGCGATGGAATAACCACAGTACTCCTGATCATATGCAGATGGACCTTTTTCTGGAAGGATTGATCCCTCAAGAGTTGAAACAATTTGTCAAATAAGGTAACCTGCAAATCTTCAAGGGGCTCTCAATCAAGCTAAGTTGTGGGAACCATCATGTCACTACTTATATGATTGCACCCATATCTATGTTTGACACTAATACTTGGGCTCCGCAAGCTTCTGTATCTGTGATGCCATCGGCCATAGCACCATCTCAAACTCAAAATATTGTGGGGATGTACGCCCCTACCTCTTTACAGTACCAATTACCAGCTGGTGTGATAATTGACCCACAGGAAGGACAGATTGATGCGTTGACTAAACGGACGGAGGAGCTCTCTGTACAATTGGCCTCCAAGAGAGAAGGCAAGCCGAAGCTCAATAACCAGAGAACCAATATGGTGTGTCACTTGTCAAGTCCATGGTCATCTTGCCAGTGAGTGTCCATTGACCCCAGCAACAAATTCTCCTAATGGTACCAATGTCAAGTGTGGCTATTGTGGTAAGCCGGGACATGCAATTTTGCAGTGCTGGCATTTACAATCGGCTATGGGGTTAACTCCGACCAAGAACAACCAAAGGTCAGGATGGGATGTCAACCAGAATGGTTCATCGACAGCACCTGCAATGCAGACCACACCTGCACAATGGCCTGAGCAGTTCCTTCAAAATCAGCAGCCCTGGCGACCAACACGCGGACCACAAAGTTGGTATCAACCGGCTGTCGCGCAGCTTTTACTCACCCATCCCTTCGCTATCCGAGGCGGAAACTCCAAGATAGAAGAGTTGGAAATCTCTAAGTGCTCAGCCCGCGCAGAACAATCAGTCATGACCTACAGCTAGTGTATCATGGGGGTGTTTCCTATTTGTTTCCCTTTCCGCATTCATGTTAGCTACCTTACCATTGATAATTAAGTATCAGTTTGCTTCATCAATCTATCGGATTCCATCAACTCATCAATTCATTCCACAGCTTCACTCAGATCTCTCTACACAGTGTGATTGTATCGTATAAATATCAGATTATGATTTATCAGGTATCAGGCCGAAGCCATTGTGTCTCTAATCTGCTCTACAATATCACTACAGCTTTGCATATAACAAGCATCTACTAATCATCTTTCCTCCTTCACCGTGCTCTCCATCTTTGCTTCCGTTCTTGCTCTCCGCCCGATCCCCTCTCATGCATAACCCAGAAGTGCTCCCAAGAATCATGATCCTCTCCCCAAAAATCCCTGTTTCTCCCTTCATCTTCCTACCCTGGCTCTAACCGTTTCCCTCACTAACCGTCGTCCGTGAACTAACATGTTCCATTTGCAGGTGTTGTTCCCCACAGTCGTTCCCTGTCCTGCTCTCCGTTCCCTATGGTCGTGACAGCTGTGTCAAGCTGTGACTGGCTGTGTGAAACTGTGACGGGCTGTGACTGGCTGTGCAACTGTGTTTGGCTGTGTCGGGCTGTGACTGGCTGTGTGGCTGTGTCTGCTGTGACGACTGTGACGGGCTGTGTTGGCTGTGTCGACTGTGACAACTGTGACGGGCTGTGTTGGTTGTGTCGGCTGTGACGACTGTGACGATTGTGACGGCTGTGTAACCCCCCTCTACAGTGCGCTGCTGTCACCCCTAAGGCTCCTGTTGGTCTCAGTCTGTGCAAAAATTAAGGGTACCCTGCAGATCCCGTATAAGTGTCTAAGTCCCAGACAGTCCTCTAACATTACCCCTTCCCCTCTCAAAAAGTCATGTCCTCACGGTTTACTGATTGCGATTAGAAAACCTTTGTGAGTGAGCACCTTTCTGACGTTGAGAGTTTCGTGGTGGACTGTGTGTACGAGCCCGAGGTCTGTCACTGGTTGACGGAGATGTTTGAACACTTCCTGGATAAGTGAGGCCCTCTGGAGGCTGATATCGAGGTAACCTTTCAGGCATAGGAGACCCCCGTCGCTTCTTCTCTGCCATCTGAATTGCATAGTCTTCTCCCATGTCAAAAGAATCCGCTGAAGAAACAGTTGTATCAGAATCCTCATCGCCTCTCAGGTGTTTTAATTTTCGAACTTTTTGTGGAATCCTCTGGGGCATACAATGTTGTCCTACCATGTCTGGAAGTTTATATTTTACAACTTGCTGTAACCGCTGAACAGCAAAATTGGTGTAGACACTGAGCTCCTTGGCTGTCCAGGTGAGTGGGGTACCAATTACTTGTGCAGCGTGCAAGTATTTCCATGCCACATGTCCCTTATAGAAAATATCATCAATGCCGAATTTCTGTGTTGACAAATTGTTCCAGGCCGCTTGAAACCATGAACGAATTTGAGAATCCTTTTGTATCATAACTTTTGCCTCATATAGGTACATATGAGGTGGCACTGAAGGTAAGACCCAATGATCCCCACTGGAATAACTCAGAAAGCGCGCTTGCATCTTGTGTTGCTCAATGTGATAACGTACCAGAAAACAAGCAGCGTAATATAACCCGCATCCCATGACAATACTTGCTACCTCCTTGGTCTTGGTATAAATGAGTCCATGTACAACCTGGAAAACAATTAATTCCCTCAACATGGTACCTGCCTCGTGCCAGTACTGTGCAAAGTGATGATCCTCAATTGGTCGATTGTTTGGAAGAACTTTAGTCCTAGTTGCCACTGGCAGCCAAATGCGCATGATTTGGTAGTAATGTGCGAATGACTACGGAGGACTAAATTCTTTCCAAGCCAAATCCAACATGATGGGAATTTGGTTGAAGGGCATAATCATAGCCCTACTGTACTCTCTTGCAGCTAGAGTTTTAGGTGGGTTAAAAGCAGCATTGCCCCATACCTCAGGTTGTGGTGGCTGCGGTGTGGTTGTAGTAACAACAGGTTCAGCTACTGGTACAGTGACTTGTTGTGGTGTTGGTGGTATTGGTTCTTGTATCATTGGCATTTTCTGCACCTCCTGTGAAGACTGAAAAGTCAAAGTTCTGGCTTGTAAATAAGAAGCCATTAGCTGTTCCTGAGGAATATAGACTCTTTTGTCGATATTTGAAGTGAGGTCCTCCACTTGAGTCTGCAGTCCATCTACATCCTCCTGTAACTCTACTATCCTACTATAGACATTGTCTATAGTAGTTGTGGCAATGTTCTGCACTTGCAGTCTGAGCTAATTCATCTCGCTTTGGGTGAGCTTTCGTGGTGCTTTGCCCTCCATTGGCCCTTGTGCTAACCAGACCTGCATAAGGCTGTTATCCACCAAGTTGCTTGTGGTTCCCCTGAGAGTGTGCTCCTCTTTGAGTTTGTACACTTCTAACTGCTGTTGTAAAGCCTCCATGCGCTTCGCATGAGGTTCAACCAAATTTGCATAGGCAGCAAATAAATTATTGGCTTCCTTCCAAGCCTTGTTATTGACCGCGATTTCATTTCTATTGGCCATGATCGTTTGTTGCAACTCCACGATGTGCTTTTCTTGATCAGCTTCAATCTGCATGTATTGCTTGAAAGTATCCTCATTGCGACAGATTGTATTCTTCATGTCGACAATGAGTTTCATTTGCTCAACATTCTCTGTTTCTGCCTTCATATTTTTTTCTGCTTGACTGTTTATTTCTTTTGTAGTTTGGTCAAGCATAGTTGTGAGTGTAGCACATTGTATGGCCATCCTGTCATGCACTGTCTGCAACTCCGTATGTAGTGCATTCACTTCTTGCAACTTGATTTCATGCTGTACCTGCATTTGGTATAGCTGTTGCTTATGTGCTTTGTGCAACTGGTCTTGCGCGAGGCCTGCCTCAATCAATTGTTCTTTGGCCAATTGCAAAGCCGCTTCTGTATTCTCCAAGTCTTGCTGCATCTTGAGAGTGATCTCTTCATCGACCTTGTTTGCACACTCAGTGGCTAGTCGAGCTTCAAACTCCTTCCTGAGTTCCTCTCTCAAGGCTGTCAATTGGATAGTTGGAACATGGGATTTGACATAATTCCCCAACAAATTAAGTGTCCTGCCTATGGAACTCATCAGCATTGCCTGTTGAGGGTCATCATGGTGAGGTTGCTGCTGTTCCTCCTGATCCTCAACCGTGTGATGTCTCACAAACCACTCAGGCCATTGTCCCACCGGATTTTCTTCCTGAACCACTTCTTCTATCACCGGTGCTACAGTATCATGACCTTCTGCCTGTGGTACCTCCGACACAGGTGTGTGTATTATATGCACCTCAGGATTTCCCTTGGGCAACTGTTGCACCTCTGGAATCCTTCCATTGCAGTGGTTTCTGGCTCAAACACTCCCATCTCCTTTCTTTCTTGCGCATCAAGTATGCCAGAATCAAGAATTATTTGAGCAATGATTGGGCCAGACACTATGATAGGAGACTTTGCGGTAGTACCTTGTAATCTTTTCATCTCCTCTACCAGTGCGTTGTACATTATGTCCGCCCATTCTACCTCTTGTCCTTTCAAAGCTTTGAGTATTTCCTCCGTGAAGGATCTGCTCAAATACTGTTGGTTCTGTTTCATGGCAATCAAAACGTTCAACACCTGGCCTACCTCCTTTAGCCCTGGGTACACGACCTTGGTACAAGCATAACCCTGAGTTTTAAAGAAATTCCCTTCTTGGAATAAGTCCCCTATTTGCGGTCTTGTCCTGTGTTCCTCCACATGCACCTGACCTGCTGGCAATCGAAACAATTGCTGGAGGTATAGGGGAGTAATCACTAATTCAACTCCCTTCACCGTTGTTGTTCCTGTCCTTGGCTCAAAGTTCTGCAAAAATTGTAACATGTACTGTCTATGGTGTAATGTCCAATCTATGCTTTGCAATCCTTGCAATCTCAGCTCCTCCAGTATCTGTATCGCTTGTGGGGTAGCAATTGTTTGTTTCTGCAGAATTGTGGTGCTCTTCACCCTGATTTCCTCCATTCCTCTCACTCTCTTCATTTTAGACCCACAGAAATGTTTTGGCTGTAACAACCGCAAAAATGCCTGTAGTGCGCAAAGCATAAACGTATGGTTGCCACAAAAAGTGCAGAAACTTCATCACATCGCAGTGTCCTGTGTTGAGCCGGCGGAGAAGGTAAGCATGTGTTTATTCTTGTTTTGTGACTTCTCGCGATTCTTATATTGGAGCTCTTGTCTGACCGATGTGAGGTGGCTGCAGACGAGGTGGCTGCGAATCTGGAACGGCCATACAAACACGAAGCTGCTGTACCACTTTCCCATCGAGCCAACAGACGACAAAATGAACGACTGGCTCAATGTCATGACTTGGTGGCATCAGGTATAATTTTCTCATATTCTGTGTTGGACATCGTCGCAATTTCAAAATCATGAATGTTTTGGAAACCTGCCATGATGCAGGTACTGACCCACGCCCAGGAGCAATTGGACTGCAACACCACCACTTTCAAGTTACAGATCGACTGGACGAAGCCTGAGACAATGGAGAACTACGTGCAGTCGTGGCGAGGGCGCTTCGCAAACCTCTTTTTCAGAGTAATTTCTTGTAAGCCTGCGGGGCTTGCAAGCATCGCTCAAGAGAAAAGCTCCGCTCTGTTCTTTCGTGTCTATGCCACTGCGTAAGTAATATTGCGAGCGTATAGTCTGTTAGTTCCTCCATAGTTTCCAAGCTATAGCATTGATGGTCTGTTCCGTCGAGACGCCCGTTACTCAGAACGACGCCGCCTCTTGCGCTTAATTTCCCTCCAATTTCTTGATCCTTTCTCTGGCTTTCTATTGGCTGTAACCGATGTGACGTGATTTTAGATTTCATTTTCTTTAGTGGACTTTCCTTGCTGGATAGTCCACTAGGATCACACATGTGACAAGAATTTCGCTTTTCTGTACTTGCCGTTCGTTCCGTTCCCCTTTTTCCGTATCCATTAATGGGCCCGCCTTTCATCCATTTTGACGGCCGTTCTTGTCCTCTTTCTTTATGACACCTGTTCTTGCACTTCCTTCTCAGCTGTGTGTCGCGCCCTGACTTCCACGTGTCTATTTTTAAACGGGTTTCCGTCTTTTCTTCCGTCAGCCATTTTCCTGAAGTTATTGTGCGTCCACCTGTCACTGATTCTATGGATCGTGTAACCCTAGTAGGCTGTGTTGAGCTGTGACAGGCTGTGTCATACTGTGGTACACTGTGATAGGCTGTGATGCACTGTGGTAAGCTGTGATAGGCTGTGACACGCGTTGGTAGGTTGTGATAGGCTGTGTTGTGCCGTGCTGGGCTGTGATAGGCTGTGTCACGTCGTGATGGGCTGTGATAGGCTGTGTTTCGCCTTGATGGGCTGTGATAGGCTGTGCTTCGCCTTGTCCGTCCGCCCTGGTCATATATGCTTGGCCTAGCGACAAGTGCTCTATCCTCCGTTGGTAACACTGGTGCAGCCCGTGACTGCTCTAGCGTTTCAACATGCAAATCATGCTGCAATGGTTTGTCATGGATACCACTGTATCCTTTCAACTTATTGGCATTGACTCTTCCCAGCATTTCTTTGTTAATGGTTTGTAACATGGCGGTGTTGTTATCATACATCTTTTGTATGACATAAGGTCCTTTCCATGGTGATTTAAGCTTAGAAGCTTTAATCTTTCCTTTCTTCTGCAACCATAGAACCAAATCCCCTATCTTAAAAGTCTTTAACTTGCCTTCATCAAACTGTTCCTTTCTCTTCATTTGAATTCTGGTCATATTATCAGCTGCATCAGCACGTACTTCTTCCACATGGTATAATTCATGTTTCCTGACCTTAATGGAATCTTGCAATTCCATTCTCTTTCCCCACTCCGTTCTCATGGTAGGTAACAGGAATTCCACTGGAAGTAAGGCTTCCATACCATAAACTAATTGGAATGGTGTATATTTAGTGGTGACTTTATATGAAGTCATGTATGACCACAAAGCTGTCAGCAGCTTTGTATCCCAATCCGTTCTGTTTGCATTGACTATCTTAGCCAAGATAGTACATAGTATTTTGTTGGTAGCCTCTGCCTGCCCATTACCCTGTGGGTAATATGTTGTACTCTTTCTATGCACAATCATGAGCTCTTTAGTCAACAACTCAATGGTCTCATTCATGAAGTGACTTCCCTGATCACTGATAAATTCTAAGGGACAGCGACATTTCCGGTTTCATGGGTCTGGAGTAATGCAGTCCTAGTCTTCCTGGGATCCACAAGAAGTCCATTCTTACACACAATGTGTCCCAGAAGCACCCCTGAGTTCACACAGAAAGTACACTTCTCTGGATTCAGGCCCAGACCTCTCATCCTGCATCTGGCCAAACATAACTCCAATTTATGCAAGTGCTCATTCTTAGAGCTGTACACACTGAAATCATCCAAGAATACCTGCATGAAATCATCCAGATACTCATGAAAAGATTCACTTATCATTCTCTGAAAGGTCGCTGGTGCATTACAAAGCCCAAAGGGCATGACTTTGTATGCATAAGCCCCCTCAGTCTGTGATGAAAGCTGTTTTTCCTTGGTCTTCTTCTGCCACTTGCACTTGATTATAACCACTGAAACCATCCATGAATGAGTACATCTCATGACTTGCCACAGTGTCTAATACTGCTTCTGTGAATGGCAAAGGGAAATGATCTTTCTTCGTACAAGCATTCAGCTTCTTGTAGTTCACACAAACTCTTAGTTTACCATTCTTCTTGGGAACTATAACAATGGGTGACAACCAAGTTGTATACTCTATTGGGTATATAAACTTAGCCTCAGCCAACTTCTTAATCTCTTCTCCAACCTTCTGTGCGTAGTTGGGATTCATTCTGTACCTCGCCTGCTTGATTGGTACTGACCCTGGTTCCAGTTCAATCTTATGCTGGCAGACTTCAAGTGGTATCCCTTTTAAATCCTCATAACTCCAAGCAAATACATCTCTGTATTTGATGAACAAGCTTTTAGCTTCTTCAAAGAACTTCGGCTCCAAATCAGCTCCTACTTTCACCATCCTTGGTTCCTCTTTAGTTCCCACATTTATTTCCCTCACTTGCTCATCAGTTGTGATTGTCCAACCAGTCACCACTTCATCCTGTAAGCTCTCAGTGGCTGGTTCCTCTAGGATTTCCATTTCTCCTTCTCTTTCCTCATAGAAATGTGATGGGTAACTGCTGGTTTCCTCTTCAGTTGGTGTTGCTGTCACTACACCACAGCAGATACCTCTTAAACAACTTAGGCTTTCCAGCCGCATCTCTGCAACCTGCTCCCACTCTGGGTGTGCAGCAAATAGGGTAGCTTCCTGCTCCTCATCCAGTCCTCCTTTCCAGTCATACTCTCTGACTCCTCGAGGTCTTCTTGTAGCAGGTAATCTACTAGATTTCTTTGTGGTAATTTGTATCTCGTGCATCCCATTATGCACGGTTAGTAACTGAGAATTCCAGTCATGGAATACCCTGGCCTGTTTCAGCCACGGACGTCCCAATAATAAGGAGTATACCTCCATGACTTCATCCATCTTCAACACAGTTACTATGATCATAAAGATCATCTTCTGTATCTGTATCTTAACTCCTCTTATCAATCCCAATGGCTGTACACTTCTTTGATCTGCCATTGTTACTGTAAATGGGGCTGGTTTCATGTTACTTAGACCAAACTTCTTCCTTAATTGGTCTGTCATGATATTTACTCCAGAACCTCCATCTATCAGTACATCAGTTAGTTCTGTGCTTCCAATTCTCAATTGGATTCCTGGCATAAAATCATCAAAGTCCATGACTGTTTCTCGCCCTTCCGGCTTCACATTATAACTGGTCACCTTGCTGTTCAGGTCTGTGTTTCCTGTCTCCTGCGCAATTCGATTGATTGCTTGATACAGCCTGTGCCTACAATAAGGTGCCACAGCTAATAGCTGTCCAATGGTAATTTCTGCTTTGGTCTGGCATATTACTTCAGCCAAAGTCTCTTCATTACTTTGCATGTCTGCATCTTCTTTCTTCCTTTCTTCCTCACTCCCTTCTTCTTCTCCATCAGAATCAGAGGAATCTGCCACAGGAATATCAGTACTCTTCTGCATTTCCATGTCTGAAGGCCATGAAAAAAACTCATCGGAGGGACGATGAGTAGACTCGAGCCTATCTGTATTGACGTGCATGAAACCACACTCGTCTTCCACTATTGTTGCGGATGGCCCCACAAGATGTGGCTGGAACCACCTTGCCTTGAAGATAAGAGGCTGGTGCCTTGTATATTGAAGTTGGAGTATGCTCTCAAGCTCTCCAAAGTAGTTGAGTGTGCTCATGGTAGGTCGTGTATCTCCCCTGCCCCACACGGAGTCTTGCCAATATGAGGCACACAAGCCAAAATCAAATGTTGTTTTGCGCTTCATGTCAAGAGCACGAATGCGGAAATGACAACCATGAACCCAAACCGCCGTGTATGAGGTTGCAAATTGAGAGGGGCCCCTTGCAATGTCTTGCACCAAATCTGAAACCACCTCACCTTTCGCAATGCTATCCTCTACTTTAGTCCGAAGCCAATGGCGGAATGAACTTAGAGGTTGCAATTCCATGGGCAATTCTTGTGAAGGCACATTCCTACGTCGGCCCCTTGCTCGCGGAGCGCGTGTAATCGCCCTTGCATGATTCCGCCTCTACGCAACCGTTTCCTCCTGTGGTTGCTGAACAAGGTTATTGTATCTTGCCTCCCACTCATGTATGGATGGGGTGTTTTCAGTATGAACTCATGCGCTTGGTTAATCACCATGATGAGTAATTTTACCCTCTTTGAATTTTTGGGCAAAACGATGTCTTTGGTTCGTACATCCTCATCTTCCTTCCACATCGGAGGGGCTTCCTTATCCACCCTTGCCAAGTACTCCATGCAGTAGAACATAGCCTCTTGCAATGTATACCCCTCCGCCATGCTACCCTCCGGGTGTGTCGTTTGTCTTACATGTGCTTTCAAAGTCTTCATGTATCGCTCAAGGTAGTACATCCACCGAGAATGAACGGGGCCGGCAATGGAAGCCTCTTCCACTAAGTGCACTACCATGTGCACTTGGACGGCAAAGAAGGAGGAAAGAAGGTGCATCTCCAACATACACATGACCACCGCCGCCTCCTTCTTCATGCGTGGAAGGTTCGTTTCCTCCAGCTCTTTGGAGCAAATCCACCGGAACAATGCTCCCAATCTATAGACTGTCTCGCGAACCTCGGGAGTCAATGTCCCACGTACTGCAATGGGCAAGATGTCTTGCAATAGATTGTGGTAGTCATGAGACTTCAAACCATGGACCCCGTCTTCGTTGAACTTCATACAGAGGGATGACCCATAACCAGTTGGTGTTCGGACAGCTCCTACGGTGGCTATCACTTTCTTGTATTCCTCCTTTGTCCATTGCCAAGGTGCGCGCCTATACTTCCACCGTACAACACCCTTTGGGTCCACACCATTTTCTTCGGCCCATAGATGGGGCATGCGACCCTGCTCCTCAAGTTTCTTTCTAACACCGAGAGAATCTCCTTTCGCAGCCACTCCCTTCTTTGCCGGCGTGCCATGAAGAACACGAAAAAAGGACGAGCAAACATTCTTCTCAATATGCATGGGATCTAGAAGATGACGAATCTTCAGGGTCCTATACATATCCCTACCCACAAATTCTTACACGTCTATTTTGTCGTGAAAGTGACAATGGAAATCATACAAAACATGCAATATCACATGCATGCATAACATTATTGATGGTGTTTTTGTGGAATATGTACCGCCCAATATGACAACTCGTAGAAGATTGAAAGCCGCTTCATGCCGGGCACCTCCACTTCACCGGACCCCTCCGGATGGGCCTCCTTCCATCGGTCTTCCCAAAAGTGCCCGGATGGTATCACAGGTGGGGGACGTAACTCCACTTTGCCATCAAATAAGTGTTTGTCTCTTCTTCTCCAATGATGGCTCATAGGAAGAAACTTGCGGTAGTTGGGATACACCATCTTGCGAAGATTGCTGGAGCTTTGTGCAAGTTCATCGCCACAATGCAGGCATGCGTGGTACCCTTTAGTGCTCAACCCCGAGCAAACAGTAAGTCTTGTAGACATTCCGCCACATTAGGAAAGATAAAAAGTTTCCATGTGCATCTATCCCACTACGGTGCAGAAGACTGTCTCCGCTACTTCAATCAATCCCAATCCTCATCAATATCCCTTGACAGGTAAATGTACGCGGGTTTCTCATGGGGAACATAATATACCTGGATAATCATGCATTGTCCAAAGCAAGATGCCTCTCATCTGAAAAGATTGTCTGGCCATAGGGTCAAGTGAAGCATCCAATGCCGGGACCCCCCTCCATAACTCCTTCAGTTCATCAACTAGAGGTCGCAAGTACGTGTCCATGTCTTTCACTTGTTTTTTCCCTATGAGACATTCACACCATTAATTGTTTCAATGCTCCACCATGCTAATTATACTTCATAATGAATGACACATCTTACTACATGATTACGTCACTCATCAATCTTCCATCGAAATTGCGCCAAAGAGACAAAAATTAATGTAAAATCCAAAGAAATAATAAGCATGAAATGGGAACACTCACCCGGTACAATGGCAGCCAACATGATATGGCATTTTTTTATTGAAAGATACGGAGGGATGTTGTAATTCACCATGGTCACCGGCCAAGTGGAATGACTACATGACTTGGTCAGAGTATGGGTTGACCCCATCCGAGGAGAAGCCGAGGCGGACATGTCGTGGGTCATAAGAGAAAAGGCCACATCTCTTCAGTATGCCTCCATGCTTGTGAATCTTGTGGCCCGCACATCTTTCCCGGGGGGTTCTGATACGAGGCGTGCCATCTCATCAGTTGTGCCAATGAGGGGCTTCGATAGTGTGCCTACAGTCGCGGGATGATTGGAAAGTAGTGCATTTTCTGGCACCATCCCCATGTCGGCCCCATATCATAATCAGTGTCATTCATATCTCTAAGTAAAACCTTACGTCTTGTAGCGGTTGCAAAAAGGTAGAATGCAATATACAAGTGTATTGTGGCGCGGGTATACCTTGCGCGGGGCTTTCTTCCCTTGAACATCATCCCGATATCGGTCTTTGTTGCACTTTGGACACTTGATGAGTTTCGCATCCTCTCCGTAGTACAGGGTTTTATCACATGGACATGCATGAAAAATCTTACAGTCCATCCCCACAGCATCTAAGGCTGCTCTTGCCTCTTTTCTTGATCGTGGCATTCTCGGCTTCAAATGTGGGGCAATGATGTAGTCCGCAATAGTCCGCATTCTGGCGGATATACCCACATTGCTTATGCCAAACCAGATTTGCAAATTCAGCAACAACAAGATGGTTGAAAGTCTACTCACTTTGGCCCCTTCGTATAAGGGAGTTTTGGCTTCTTTTTCCATGTCATTCAAAGAGTATGTGTCCTCATCTACCATCTGATGCATTAAGAGGTCCTCCATTGCTGCCACATCCTCATGCATAATTCCATTGTCATTGTTGTCCACATCATCGGAGACCGCCATTTCAGACGAGGTCGGGTCCATTTGATACACACCTCCCTCCGAAGGAACAAAATCCCGGTTCATGACAAGATCATGAACTTCGTGAATTAACATCATGGGGTTGTGGCCGACATTCTAAGATGCCAAAAACAACCATGTCATTATCAGTTTCCATACATGGCGTTGTTCATTATCATACAGGATAAAACCCAAAGTACACATTATACACACGAGGGGAATACATACATTGCTTCACCAAATGAAGGAGACACTATATAATTCAAAATACCCAAATTCACATATAGCATCCACCCAAACTCCCTTGAATATAGCATGAAAAATTGCATCCAAATACACATCAAATGCCTATGTATATATATACACGGTGGAGGAAGCCACCTCAATGTACAAAATGTCTTCCTACGTCCATCTACACATGATGAAAGTCGGCTAACGCCTAAAGTCATACTCTGCAAACAACTCCTCTCCAGCCCTAATGGTCCTCATTGCACATGTCATCACAAAAGTGGTGATGTTAGGGTCCAATCTACTATCCCCGTCATGACGCTCATCCCAAAACACGTCGGTGGTGTGGCCCGGCGGTAAGGTAACTGAACTGGGGTTTCCGTCACAATAAATATGGGCTTTGCGGCCCAAATTTCTCGCCTTTACATCATTGTTGTTCACAACAAGGATGTAAGGATGGATCAAGGACCCAAGGCCGTGTGTCTGCAATAATTGCCACTCCCGGTGGGTGTACCTCGGCCCAAAATAGGGGAACAAATCCACAGAATCCTCTCCTCCCCCCAAAACTACATCCTCCATCAAAAAAAGTCCGCGACCCATACTAGGGTCCATTGCCTCCATCATGCAATACATGCGACCCCAAAAAAGAAAGGGCTCACCCTCGGGAATCGGAACTGGACAAGGCACAAGACATCGGTAGAAATGGGGTTGGACTCCCATCGTGAATAGCTCCCTAGCACCACGATGACGTATGGTGCCGTCATCAGGCCGGCGAAGGCGCGGACCAACCGTGCAAAACAACTTCGGTCTACCTCTCCTAGGGGGCGGCGCCCGTCCATCACTTCGGGGGCCCTTCTCCCGGAGTGGGAACCTAGTGATCCATCGGTCCCAGTCATACACAGTCCCCAAAGGTGGTGGGATCCATCCGGGTTCTGCCGGAGAACCCGGATACGGACTCGGTGGCGGCTGTGGTCTCGGCAATGGAGGGGAAGGGACACGTAGGTTGGTATGAGGGATCTCGCGTGGAGGTAGTACTGGCCGAGATGGCCGGGATGGCGATGGTGATGAGGAAATAACATGTACAATAGGAGGAACAGACGATGCGGATGATGGTGATGATGGGGGTGCCGATGTCGAGGATGTCGAACTCGGACTCGGTGGCGGTTGTGGTCTCGGCAATGGAGGGGAAGGGACACGTAGCCGGTCGGTGTGAGGGACCTCGGATGGCAATGGTGATGAGGAAAGACCATCTACAATAGGAGGAACGGACGATGCGGATGATGGTGATGATGGGGGTGCCGATGTCGAGGATGATGAATGTGTGTGCGTAGGTGGCAAGCGCCTAGCCCGGTGCCCAAAAATGGAAAAACACGCATCGTACCCCGCTACCTCACAAACTGCATCTACGTCATGTTGCGAGAAAAAAATGTTCACATCCGGAACGGGGTGGGGCTCGTAAGAAGGAAGAAACCCGCATCGGTATGCCTCTTCAGCAAAAAAATTGTGAGCTTGGACATCAAGACGGGGCTGCAAGATGCATGATATGAAATGCATCAATACTCAATTCACAAACGCGAGGTTTTATTAGATATAGTACTTTTAATTGAGGAGTACGTGAGAAGATATATGGACGACTTACCTTTGCTGCATCAGCAATCTCGTACTTGGCGTAATGTTTTTGCACAACATGGGGTCGCCGCATCATCGGTGTGGTCCTCCCAACCGGTAGTCGTGCCCAACACCAACTGCACCAACACTCAATCTTAGGGAGGCGGTCCTGGTGGGGTATCCCCGGGGCTCGTGCCTCTGGACTCGGCGGCCTACGACCTCGGGGTGGTGGCCGTGGGGGCAAAGCTGTGCGGACATGGTGATGCCGCCTAACTCGTAGACGAGGCGAACGTGCTGTCTCGCCCTCAGCAGGTGGTTGTGGCACAGCCGGCAACGAATCCTCAAGCGTGACACGTCGATAAACACGCGGCATGACCTAGCACGAGAGAGAGGTAGAGTACTGTATTGTGACCCACTGTAACCTCCGGAGGAGTTACACTCCCAACCCTTGGAAAAACTTGAAAAAAAAAAACCCTACAAACGTAAAGCCATATGTCCCCACCCCACAAAAAAACAAAACCCTAAAAACAAAACTATATTGCAGCTAATCCTAAACTAATTATATTATAACTAACCCTAAACTAAACTATGTAACCCTTAAAACCCTAAGAGCCAAAGACCCAAAAACCCAAATGATCATTGCAAAACCCCATAACCCAAAAAACCAAAAAATAAAATAAAAAATGAGAGGCCTCTTCAACTCACCTCTGCGACTGCCGTGCGACGTCCCCCTGAGACAACGATGCCCGTGCGATTCCCCAACGTCGCAGCGGATCCTCCTCCTGCCAAAGTGGCCGCCCTTCACTCCCCTTCTCTCTCCCCTTCGCGAAGGCGTCTGATCGCCGCCGAGGTTTTTCGGTGGGGTCGCCACACTGGTCCAGTCCGTTCTGGAGAGTCTGCTGGACCCGGGTCCACCCACTTTGCTCTGCAATCCAAGGTTGGGCATCCATGCATCGGTGCATATGAGGTTACATGACACAAGCGAGTCCACCATGAGTCCACCACGCCGAACCCCGCCATAGAAGAATAAGGACTTAGAATTTTTTTTCAGAAAGAACGAGTATACAAAATGTTTAATTAACAACACACATTAGATCTGACAGGAATTGAGCATCAAACCTCATAAACCTTATCCATTGTTCTTAACCATCGCACTACCCAATGCTTTTTGAAAACATTGAAAATATTTAATATAGGGCCCACCCCCGAAAGGGGGTAGTAGCCGTAAGGTGAAGTGGCTCTTAGTTACGCCGGCCTTGGCCGGAGTCTTCTCCATCTCTGAAAATATTTAATGTTTTATATGCATTACCAAAGCCTACAGGTAGGTCATGGGCCCATCTTGGCTTGGATCTATAGCAATGGACCTGCTTGCCTGGATCTAGCCGTGGCAGACCGAGCAGCAGCAACGGACCCGCCGCAACGGATCCTTCGACGAGTAGAGGCCCTCCAACCCTCCACTACCCTCTTTGGTACATGTGGGCCCCGCCACATGCACATTGGTGCGCCTTAAAGACCCCACCTAATATCTTTTATTGAGAAGCATTTTCTCCTTGTTTTTTTTTTTTTTTTTTTTGGAAACAGGGGAAGGCCCTGAATTAATTTTATTGAGTTTATTGTGGGGAAAAAAAATTAAAACCCCAGATTACACCTTGAGGTACACACACCTTAGTCAGTGATGAACGAACTAACTTTCTGAAGGGAGAAGATGAAGACAACCTAGGGTTACAAGCCCTATGTAGAAGTCACACCCGTAGGGGGTTGCTTTGAATGTAGGCAGTCGCTTCTAGACTGGTGAGATCTACAAGGAATCCATGAGGTGAATGGCTTAGCAGCCGCTTGGAACTTGTCCGAAGCTTATTTGTGTGCACGAATGGATCTCAGCGAAATTTCAGTCTAGCAGCCGATTTGATGTGGTGCCAATTGATATCCCTGTCAAACTCGGGGGACGCCGCCATGGAGGGGTGTTTTGAGTTCTCGCCATCGATCTGGCGGTTGAGCTGCCCAGGCACAGTGGGATGGTGACGAGCTAGCGCAGAAAAGACCGTTTCTTGCCCAAGTGCTGGCGAACTGACCGTGGATTGCTGCCGCTTGTTGGGGTCTTCTTGTGACATCTGCATAGAGTTTTGCCCAAGCCTTCCTCCCTTCAATCTGCAAGTCCCAGAATACTCTAGAAAGCAAGGTAGATAAAGTGCAGGTGGTACCCGAGAGGGTCCAGGCACATCTAACTTTCCATATGTTCCACAGTGTAGAGTTGCGAAGGCGATCGTAGACTGGGCAGTTTGAAGCCTTGGTTTTTGAATTTGAGTCGTAGTTGAGTAACAGATGTACAACTGAGAAGTCTTAGATATCCCAATGTCTATAAAATTCTTTAACGATAGGCCAGACTTTCCTAGGGGTAAGGCAACAAACAAGGCAATGTTCCAGGGTTTCCAACTGCCCATAGGAGCAACAAGAGCAAAGCAAGGCTTCCTGGAATTGTAACCATTCTCCCACCTTAAGGACTTTGTTGGCTATTTGCCATAGAAAGGCGGACATCTTGGCTGGCCTTGTTTTTTCCCAGATACATGTCCAGATTGATTTCTAGTTTTCCTCCACAAACCCGTAAGATTGCCATTTCGAGTTCCATTTGGCAAAGAGGGGGCTGGAGATGCCAGAGCCTTGTATGCTATTCTGGTGGTGTACGCGAAGAAGGGAGTCGGAGATCTAGAGAAAGCCCAGGACCACTCTCCTGGATCGAAGGGAAGCTCTGCGAGGGGCCTTCCTAAAATCCAAAAGAATGAATTTGCTGCTAGCCAGGTTGCGATGGGGATCATAGGGTCTGGAGTTGGGTTCATGTCTCTTGTGGGAGAGGACCAGCAGCAGATTCTGATGGGAGTATGGGGGAGATTAGGAAGGGAGAGAGGGACTGTACTTTGTAGGGATAGAGACATGGTCACAGGATGGATACTGAATGGAAAAGCCCGTAGACTGTTGTTTAGCTTGTCCAGACGAAGAGGATGGTAAGTGACTCTCTGACAATAGCTAGGGACCAGTAGTTCATGGTGGGGGCAGAAGGACCTGCTTGCAATGTTGGTAGCCAAGTAATTGAATCTTTGATGGTCTGAAAGCCAGAGGAAGTCCTGGCTGATCTTGCAATGCTAGCAATAGATGTGGAGTCCATAAAGTCTTGGTTGTTCCATATGTGTCTAACCTGGTTAATGCCAGATCTGTCCCAGTAAGACCATATTTTGGCTTGGACCCTTTGTGGTTGGGTTGGCTTGTTGGTATTTAAGAATAGGTGCTGTCGGAGGGTCTCTTCATAAGTCTGAGGTTCCATTTTCCGTAGAAAGGGTCCGAGCCTTCCCCATGCGTGCCAGATGGTGGTCCACAGGGATGAACCTAAGGCTTTATGTTTGAACCCTTAAGCTACCCAACGCAGAGATGGGGTCCAGAGGGCTGTTTTGAGGGGAGAGGCATCCTGGATGTTCTGAACCACTAGATATTTCCACCAGCCCCCTTTTGGGCCAAAGAAGCGAGGAATCCACTTACCGAGGAGAGCTGTTATCTGGGTTTCTGGATCAATAATTCCAAGCCCCCCCTGTTTTTTGGGCAGACAGATCTGCTTCCATGAAACTTGTGGTCTCTTCTTAGTCTGGGAATCAGATCCCCATATAAAATTGCGGAGAAGACCAGAATTTTTTTTAATCTGATTGGTGTTCGGTCTCCACGATGCAGTGAAGTACCAAATGCTTGCCGAGAGGACCTGATTGGCCGCCAAGGCTCTCCCGGTGATGGAGAGGTGTTTAGAGCCCCAGAAGGTAAGTTTGCATCTGAATTTGGCCAGGGTGGGTGCAAACTTTTGGTCATCCGAGAGGCCAACACCGAAGGTATAATCGAGGAATGTTGTTGTTTGTCCAGGTCGTAGCCACGATAAACCCGAGCTAGAGCCCCATGAAGGATCAGTTCCTAAATGGGATTGATGGAGGTCTCCAGTTAGGATAGCACATGTTTTTGCCCAGTTGACTTTGAAACCTGAAGGCAGAAAAGGTTCAACATAGATGTAGCCTCTTGGAGGTTTTGAGGGGTGGCTTGGAGGATGAGGAAGGTGTCATCGACAAACATTGAGTCTTTGAGTTCTGCTGGCTGAGAGGTGTGGTAATTAGTTATGCGGAGATCTCTAATGAGGCGGTTGGATTCAAGCATGTAGCCTAGAGAGTCAGCCACAAAAAGGAAGAGGAAGGGAGCTAGTGTGCAGCCTTGCCTGACAGACCTGTGAGCGGGAATGATGTCGAAAGTTGCCTATTGACAATGACTCTGCTCGAGGAGTTTTGAAGGAGGATAATAACCCATTTCTTGAAAGATTCTGGGATACCTACCTGGCAAGAGCTCCCATGAGGAATGACCATTCAACCCTATCGAAGGCTTTCTCGAAGTGAAGGAGTTGGAGAGCGATTGCTTGTTTGGTTTTGAGGGCAAAGTCAGGTATTTCTTGGGCAAGAAGAGGTTGTCCATGATTTCTAATTTGCTTATCAGCTTACCTCCGCTCCCTCTTGAGTCTTTATATTTAGAAGTTGGACAGTAAATGCACTGGGCAGTTGAAGACGTGGCAAAACGTGGGTGGGTCAATGACTATCGCCACAATTTACTGGATTTTCGGGAGCCTGTTCACACGGCACGCAAGAGACATATGGCTGGATTTCTACCACGTCATGGATCCAGGAGGATCGACAGAGCCGTACGCGTGAAGGTCCGTGTCCGAAACCGAGGCTCGGAAAGTTACGATGCGGTGACAAGGTGCCGCGCGTGTGGGGACAAGCTAGGAACTTGTCGCCATCGCACTTTGTTTTCCATCCAACGTTCATCCATTAATTTAGTCATTTATTTGACTAGAAATACTCCCATCCTAGATTCTGGATCTGTCGCAGCAGGAGGCTCGGCAACAATGTGGTTCGGCGTGGTAAAAGAAGGAGGTTCGGTTCACAGCGCGGTCTTCTTGTGGCTCACGCAGCCAGAGCAGTGCGTCATTCGAGCTGTTTTCAGAGAGTGGTCCATGGGCGGCAGGGAGGTTATGTGGGTGCTGCAGCTCTGATTCTGTTTCAGAGTTCTGGGACAAACAGGCAGGAGAGAGAGGAGTTGTATGGCCGCCGCAATGCTTTGTCTGGCAAATCTCCTGGCGCTCGTGTGCCTGGCAGCTGGGGCTGCTGACCACTCTATTGTGGGGTACAGCCCTGACGATCTTGCCTCCGAAGATCGTCTCTACGAGCTCTTTAATACCTGGGTTAGTGTTCACGGTAAGGAGTATGGTGGGGTAGCGGCCGAGAGGGAGCGACGGTTTGCTATTTTCAAAGAGAATCTCCAGTATATAGATGCACACAGGAAGACGGATTCTCCCTTCTGGCTGGGTTTGAACAAGTTCGCGGACATGTCCAATGAGGAGTTCGGACTACACTACACTGGCACGAAGATTGATAAGTCCCGCCGCCTGAAGAGGTCCACTGGATTTCGGTACGCGGACTTTGAAGCCCCCGAATCCATCGACTGGAGAGAGAAGGGTGCCGTGGCGGAGGTGAAGGATCAAGGCGGCTGCGGTAAGGCTTCTTTGAATGTTCGCGTTTCTCGTTCGGTCTGCTGTGGAGACTTAGAGGGGGGTTTGGATCTTAAACTGTGACTTTGTCTGACAGCACACGAATTATCCAGAGAAGTTAGCTGAACGAGGTGAGAGCTGCCTAGGCATCGTGAGATTTGAGGACCGTTTCGATTCGAGGCTTTGAGGACTTGTATCTCAAACAGTAGAGGATAAAAGCGGTTAGAATTGGTGCACTATTTCGGTATGGAGCATATTCCTCCTTAAGAAGGACTAGGAGACTATCCGCCTTCCAGAAACATAGCACACCTTAACCTTTCAGAACCTCAGGTCTGAAAATAAGGTAAGTTAGTCTCCGTGCAAACAAAGCCTTGGAATTAAGGCTCTTTTCGAATGGCAGTTGATGGTACTTGTCTAAATAAATGTCAGTAGTGGAGGAACCTGCCTGTGGATGTCCAGGTCGGGCTTGCCCTCTCCTCTGCCTTGTCTCGCACAGCACAGCTACTTGCATCCAAGATGAAAGGAGACGTTGCTTCCATTAAATCTCGAGCTTCCTACCATAGCAATGCCTGTTTGTAGCACATGCTTTTCTTGGTGGGTGACAACCATCTCCGACGTGTCCTCTGCCCACTGCATAGGTAGGGAAGCCAGGGCATAGGCAATTAGTAGAAGGAAGTCGAGAAGAAGAGTATTGACATGGGGCTGGTGTGACTCGAGGTTTAATTTGTGAACGTTGTTGCAGACTTTTTTAGCAGTAGGGTGTATTATTCTGTCGAACATCTGGTTGGAGGCCTGCAGATTACTATCACAGTGCCGCACACCTTCGGTCATGTCCAGGAGGAATGTTCTGCATTATGCTAGTCAAAGTGGGATTACTAACCATTTGGTTGGTTTGGGGTCGGCCCTGAGGTTTTTATCCGAAAGGATACAGCAAGTTCAGTTACTTAAACTCCATGAGGAAGTTGCCAACGCACATGTTGGCAGAGAATACAAGACCTGTGGGCTGAGCAGATCTAGTGCCAGGCTTCTAGAATCTGCTGCTCGTCCCTAATTGTGTCCTTCAAGAGGTATTGTCAAGGCATGTGTTGAGAATTCCGAGTGCCTACAATTGATGGTTTATTTAGGAAATGGTTTTCGTAGTACGAAGGTGGACGCTTTCTTGATCTGTGTCACAGGAAGCTGCTGGGCATTTTCAACAATTGTATCTGTCGAGGGGATCAATGCAATCAAGACAGGCCAACTCGTGTCACTGTCTGAGCAGGAGCTGGTGGACTGTGACCGCAGTTACAATGAAGGCTGCAATGGTGGCCTAATGGATTATGCCTTTGAGTTCATCATTAAAAATGGTGGTGTTGACACAGAGAAGGACTATCCTTACTCTGGCTATGATGGACGCTGCGACCAGAACAAGGTGTGTAACCAAAGAATACTGACATTTTGAATGGGGATAGATGAAGAAATCAGGCGAAGGGTAAATATGTATTCTTGTACGTTGATTTCTTTGTTTTGTGGATGACTTACACATCCAGGTTAAATCCGTTTTGTTAGCCATTTTACTGTCCATGAACCAAGCTGGATGGGGATTCCATACTGGTGATTCTTCTCTCCCACTTCCCCAAGCTAGTGGGTGAAGACCCATGACTGGCTCAGCGAATATATTTACCGGGGAGTCAGCCTTCAAGAGCACTTCATAGCAGTGCATGGTCATTTGAGTTCTGTTCTTCCACCCTTGCACTCGGCACCATGTCTCCAGCTAAAGTGGGTCTAATCATTGCATCTCTCCGTGTCACAGAAAAATGCTCATGTGGTGACCATCGATGATTATGAGGATGTACCCTACAACGACGAAGCAGCTCTGTTAAAGGCCGTTGCTAATCACCCAGTCAGTGTTGCTGTTGAAGGTAGCGGGCGCGACTTTCAGTTTTACTCTGGGGTAATGGTCTGTACTGTTAATGTGCTATGCTCGGTTACAAAGATACATAAGCTGGTTCGCTTGTTTGTTCAAACACTTCCTACACTGCAATGTGAAACTTCTTGCGCTCAAATTTCAATGTTCAGTATTGCGCTTCAAGGCAATTTGTCTGTGTGTTGGCTTGTGCGAAGGATGGGTCATTCTCAAGCTACCAGCTTCTGGTGATTGCCACGATATTCTGACCCAATTTTCAGGCCATTGCTTCCAAGTCAGAGTCTATGTCTGACAATTTGTTTTTCTTTGCAAAGTCGATGTTTCTTTTGGGTGTGTATGGTGAGCATTCTGTTGTACTTAGAGGTGCCCAGTTCTGGAGTGTGCCGATACACCAGATTCTCAGAGTCCGGAACAGCCCTTTTTTTTCATTTCTGCCTGGGCGTGGACAGGGCGAAATTTTCTTGAGGTTAAGTGCAGAGGTGGCGACATGTACAATGTCCACCTGGATTCTACCTGGCTACAGGTATGCAATATATTGTGCAATATGTTCCCAGGAGACACAGCCTTTTATTTTTATTTCTTTAAGGGAAACACCTGGGAGCGACAGCTCACAAATCAGGCCCCTTAATTATAGAGAGAGGAAAAAAAACCTCTTTCAGAGTAACCTCGCTGTGAAGGTTTTTGCAGGGGACACCACCCAAGGGAAGGGGGAGAAGAACATACCACAGCCCTCAAGGTAGCAGGATTTGACCCCAGAATCATCTGGGTGGCACTGAGTGCACTATCCAACTGAGCTACCAACTGTTGGTAGCCCTTTTGGAAGCAGAAACAGGTGGCGCAATCGCGATTCATCTTGGCACAATGGGGCGCCAGCCCTTGGATTTAGGGCGCACTGCTCCCCAGTTCCCAGGCGACATGTGTGGGGTCCCCTGGTGCTTTCTGGCACCAGCAGCTGCCCAGGGAACTGCCACTATGTGGCGAAGTTTTTTTTTTTGCCCCTTTTTTTGCATAGGGGTGTCAAGGGCCAACTTTTTTTGGTGCAATCTGGCTTTTTTTCACCTAAAAAGGTAGGGCTGGTCCGGAACGTTTACCTTCACCTTTACCCTTACCCTTACTGCTTACCTTGACAGAATCCTGACTGCCACAACTTTCTTTCAAGCACTCCCAGTATTTTTCAGGATTCTGTCCTCAATGATCAGCTTTGGCCCATTACCATTTCACATTGTTTAGCGCCGATGCAAGAAATGTAGCTGTTCTTTTGTATGATTGCCACCCAAGTTTACATATTTTTGTTTGTGAACAGTTACAAGTAATACTGAAATCTGCAATTGGGATTGGTTTGCTCTAAGAGGTGTGGCAGTTCATTTGAAGAGGGTTGAATCAGTGTATAATGCCTTACGGCTGCTGTGTAATGGCCAGGCGTGACACTCGGTCTCCTTCATTATTCTGACATGGATGGATGATTTCACATTGCCAGGGTGTGTTCACTGGAAGTTGTGGCACAGACCTGGACCATGGAGTGGCAGTGGTTGGCTATGGCTCTGAGGATGGTTTGGACTACTGGATCGTGAAGAACTCATGGGGAGCTGCCTGGGGTGAGAAGGGCTACCTGCGCATGCAGCGAAATGCAGGGTTTCCGTACGGTATTTGTGGGATCAACATTGAACCTTCTTATGCTATCAAGAAAGGGCCCAATCCTCCAAATCCGGGCCCCACCCCTCCCAGCCCCACACCCCCCGAAGTGGTGAGTACTCTTTAGTTCTACAGACCCAGAGAAATTTCTGTGGGCAATGTTGTTCTTTCTGCTTACACCAGACCTTAGGTCTATGGCTACAAGGCTACAGAAGTACTTATCCATTACCAGACCAGTGACCAGCGGCTTGCTTGAATGAGACTGGGACTCACTGAACATCATTTTTCTATCCATTAGTGGGACCTAGTGGTCTGGTTCTCTTATTTGATTGACCCAAGAGGGCTAATTGTCTGTTTGCTTTTGGTCCCTTAAGCTCTTTAATCTTCTCATGGACGCCATGAAAGTTTCTTTCTTCTATTTCTCCTTGTTGTCTTACTTAGTTGTTCTACTGTGTTCCGGCCCCTATGGGGACATTAGGAATCAAAATTGTGCTGACCCAGTAGGATAGCCATCAAGTCAACAGGGGTGTTCACCCCAGAACTAGGTTGCCATCATCTGTATATGAGCACTATGGCAACATCGCCTTCCTCTTGTGAGCACTAACTCCATATGAGTGGCTGGGGAAGAACCCAGTGTCGTGAGGTGTAGGTGTCCTTCAAGGGTGTGCCATAGCTAAATCTCCCAGGGAACAAGTCAATTAGGACACTGCTTTCTCTCATTGATTGCTGAGTGTGAAGTTTAATTGGGAGAGTGCGAAAAAGTTTGGACCTATTGTTGATCTTTAAACTCTTAAAAATTAGCCTTCCGTCACCAGTGTTGATAATATTTGTATGACTACTTGTTGGTGGTTGACTTGTCCTGGTTTTCCCCGCACTTCAACAGGTTTGTGACACTTGGCGTACTTGCCCATCTGAGAACACCTGCTGTTGCACATTTCCCATAGGGAAGCAGTGCCTGATATGGGGATGCTGCGCTATGGAATCTGCCTCCTGCTGTTCTGACCACTACCACTGCTGCCCACACGAGTACCCAGTCTGCAACTTGTCAGCTGGACTCTGCCTCAAGGTCAGTGTGATCAGCACTAACCTTTTTTGTCCTTTCTTTCCCACCTAATGGTTTTAAGCAGGAGTCTGTGTGAGAACAGCTTCCACTGCAACGTCTTCTTTGAACTTTAAACCTGGGCTAGATGGAAGTCTCACATGTAACTGTTTGCATCAAATGTTGCAGAGCTCAAATGATATGACAGGAGTGGCATTGATGAAGAAGAAGCCTGCGCGCCTTTCGCAATCAGATGGGCCGGTAGTCCGCCTCTTTTGACCGGGTGATATCCAGCTTAGAATGCCAGCCCCTCCCCCCCCCCCCCCCCTTTATTGAGCAATCTTTGTCAATACACCTGACCTTGGCTGTAGAGGGACGGGCGGGAAAGAGCGACTGGTCTAGCAATCATGCTCTGTGAATACAGCCCAACCTCTGGTTTGTGGAGACTGTTAAAGAACGGTTAAGATATAAAAAATGGTTAGTATGGGCTCGGTTTAGAGATTTGTCTGTTAATTAAGGTCGCAATACTTGCAATTGGTAGATTGTGCAACTCCTGTAAAAACTGGAGGAGTGTGAACATGCTAAGAATGTGCCGATGTAATTCAAGCTGTGGTGTGTACTTTTCTGGACTGAAGGTGATTGTTGTGTATCTCTCCTGTAGGCTCTATATGTGGATGTATAATTCCCATGATATCTTTAGCTTATGATTATATCTGAATCAGGATGTTGCACTCAGTTACTTTGGTCAAAAGTCAGAACGGACATAAGTTGTCGCTGTAAAGGATGGGTATGTAATTGCACTTGTTCATTGTCGTCTGATTCTTCGGAAGCGACTGGGAACTTCCAGTATGTTTTCTACCCTCACTTTGAATTTTTTTATTGCTCTGAGAAGGTTTTGCGGAGAGCCACGTCAGACGATGTACAGGGCCTTCTCCCCCCACTAAAAAAGAAAATAAAAATAAACTATGGACCAACAACTCAAAATGCACTGAATCTATCTGTCGAGGTCATGGTCAGATTGGCCTGGCACTTTGGACGAAGACCAAAAAATTTGGGTGTGGAAAGGATAAAATATAAATTTAAAAAATGGTGTGACCAAAATAAGGGGCCTAGGTTTGAAGGGGGTGTGAGGATTAGAGAATGGTCCAGGAATTAAAAAGTGGGTGATATAGTAAGCTACACCACGACTTGAATTAGTAACCGTCCTGTAAGGGGGTAAGAAAAAAAATTGCGTAAGAAGGTGTGGCATACCGGTTTCTAGGGCACATAGGCTCATAGATAACCTTCTAGAAAGGTCCCATTGCGTGAGGATTGGGCAGGTTTCTAGAAGGGTACCCCGTCCTAAGAGTCTAGAAGGGTCCCACTCTGTGAGGATTCGGCGGGCTTCTAGAAGGGTCCCACAGAGCACATATAAGGGAGAGCCCCTTGCCTAGTACTTACTAATAAGTTACCACTCACTAGTTAATAAGTGGTGGGCTCTGCAGGCGCACGGCCCCAAAAAAAAAAAACATAAACACGAACAGAGGTTTTGTCTGTCTCTCTCTATGACGCCTCCTGAAGGAAGCGTAACTTATGGAGTCACTTCACCCCGAAGGGCTACTGCTTTCCGCTAGGAAGATGGACACCTTTGTGATACCAAGGGTGGATTGAACCCACAACCTCTTCCGAGGTGGTATGTGCCCATTACCATTGGGCTACAACTTGGTTGTCAACTAGAGGTATATTAATTAATAGGGACAGCACAGTAAGCTGAATAAATAAGCCCCCCAGGTTCGAAGTTGGTGTGAAGATTAGAGGGTGGTCCAGGAATTAAAAAGCGGGGGTTATAGTATGCTACACTAGGAGTTGAATTAATAACTGCC
Source organism: Takakia lepidozioides (assembly GCA_030704615.1). Taxonomy (NCBI): domain Eukaryota; kingdom Viridiplantae; phylum Streptophyta; class Takakiopsida; order Takakiales; family Takakiaceae; genus Takakia; species Takakia lepidozioides. The sequence goes on from CM060734.1 coordinate 29,395,972, forward strand.
ATGTAAGGGGGTAAAAAAAAAAGATAGGAAGGTGAGACCTATGAGGGGATGGTTCACGCACTACCGTTACACCAAGTGTACACTCACGTAAGATCAAAAGCCACCACCCTCACTGCCACGGCAGTGTAGCTTAAATAGTATTAGGTCGTAATCTAATCCTAGTGCCGCGTGACACTTACATATAGGTCAGCCAAATGCCCTTCCAGCATAGCCATAGAAAGAAGCCAGATCACCCAGACCCATCCTAATCTAATCCTAAACTAGCTGTTAGAATAAGACAGTACATAATAAAGCCATAAGTTGTTGCCCGCTCATCCCCATGTTCATCCAGACTTCATCCCGATTCCGTCCATCCCTAAATCATCCGGAGCGCATCCCCCCCTCCATTCATCCAAGTCGAAAAAGCAGGTGAGGAGGAATCCCAGCTCCACATACATAAGCCTGCAGGGGCACTAGAAACTACGAGCTCCTGCGAGCGATGAGCTCAGGAAGAACAAAAACTAAGCTTAGCCAAAACAAACTATACACTCGGCACACAAGGGATGAAAAAACCTAGGGGAAGAAAACCTCGCCCTGCAAGCTGGGCTAAGGACAAAACATCCCCTAGGAAAAACCCCAAATGCTACAATTGGTGTAGAAAACTAGCACGTAATTCAAAACTAAAACTACTCTACAGGAGAAGAAGCCATGGCCTGAGCACGAGCTGTTCGAGCTGTAGGTGTGAAGATCACCTGGCGGTTCTCAACATTCAAACAGGTTAGATCAAAAGTGATAGTACACGGAACAAGCAATGAGACATGAACAAAACTAGATAAGTGAGGAGTAGAAGTATGTTGTGAAAGCAATACATACTGTCGGCCAGGAAGGATATCAGTAATCAGGTAAGGGTCATCAATTCTCCGCTTAGCTTTAGAGATTTGCTTACCAGGCTGAAGCCTTACACAAACAGACTGGCCCACTTTAAAAGATTCAGAATAAACAACCCGACGGTTGTAATTATTGGCCTGAGAGGCCTGAGCAAAGACAATGTTAGATTTAGCTGTCTTTCTCAAACGATGACGTTTAGCATCCATAGAGAGTAAGAATGCTTCCCAATTCTCAGGCTCAGTGGCAGATACCTGCAACCAGGAAATATGCAAATGAATCCTACACTTTCTACCATACAAAAGCTCAAAAGGAGAAATCTTGGTACTGGCATGGATAAAGGATCTATAGGCAAACAATAGGATAGGCACAACAATGTCCCATTCATCTATGAGTGACCCATTTTTCTCAAGCATCTGGCACATTGTTTTGTTAAAATGCTCAGTCAAGCCATTGCATTGGGGGTTATAAGCAGTGTTGTACCGGTACATAGGGTATTCCCTGGTATGTGCACAGGTATATGCAATGGTATCAAGGACCCTACCAGCCTGATATCAACCAAGAGAAATACCCCGGCTATGCACAAGTGGCCCCCAATAAGTCCCAAATTAATACCCTGGCTTCTACCATACATGTATGGTATTCGTTAATATCATACCCTTGTAGATACCAGTACTCCCCCGTTGGTGTGGCGAAGTCCCTCGAGTATTTGTTGTGTAGCATAGGTGGGGGGGCGCTTCTTCAATGTCCATTGTAGTGGCTATAAATTTTATTTCAGAGGCTGATTTGGTCAAGGATCATGAAGATGAATTGCAAGAGGCTGGATATATTGATGACTTGAGAGATTAGACTTCTTAGCCTGCTACTAATGGGATTGATTCCATCTAAAATTGAATCAAATTCTGCAACCACTCAATTGTTCTAGAGGCACTTACAATTGTATTTATGGTGACTTCAAGAAAATACTTTGATTTAAAATATCTACTCAGGAATTTTGGTACAACAAACTTGCTCTTATTATTTTAAGGTCTGCAATGATCTTATCTAATACCAGACCCGGATATATGTATCATTGGTATCACCCAAACAACTACTCTATATTTATACCAGATCAAACAAAACTACTCACTTCTATTTATTTATACCAGTCCAGTATCTAATTTTTTTAAATTAATGTAACACCAGGACCTGCCATATCTCAAATTTAGTCCATAATTCAATACCAGTACTAGTCTGGTATGCCCAAATTTTAATATTGGTACAACACTGGTTATAAGGCGCAGTCACGACGTGTATAGTGTTTAGATTGAACAATACAATCTCCATGAGCTGGTTGCAGAATTTTGTACCTTGATCCGTGAGGATCTCAAGAGGGCAATCATGGCGGAGAATCACCTTGTCAAATCATTGCACCACCTCATCACTGTCATTAGCGACCAGAGGTCAGAGCTCAACCCATTTAGTCAGGTAATCCATAGCAACAACAAGGTATGCATGGCCCTTACACGTAGGTTTGAGGGGTCCAACAAGATCTAAGCCCATCCGGGCAAAAAGCTCAGTAACCGGGATAGGTTGCAAAGAGAGTGGTGCTTCGGTCCTAGGCAGGATGGTTTTGGCATGACAGGGTACACACCTTGCAATGAAAGCTGAAACGTCCTTAACTAAACATTTCCAATGATACTGCTCTTAGAGTCTTTTCACAGTTTTGGTAACCCCCAAATGACCAGCATAAGTAGAAGCATGGTACAATTCTAGCAAGGCAGGTACAGCGGACCTAGGAGGGACTTCCACAGCAAGATCACCTTCCAATACATTCCACTCTGAACAACCTCCCTTCACTTTCCCGGTGGGTGGGTCAGTGATAGTTCACTTGCCTCATGAGGAGTCTGGATATGCCACTAAGCTGGGTGCCGGCTTTGCACCTGTGGAGAAAAGCATCGTAAAGAGGATCATCCATGCCTACAACACTCATGGCCACACGACAACAAGTTAGTGTAGGTGAGGAGGAAATGGCAGCCCCCGTGATCTTCCTCTCATTGATCCTGACTTCAATTTTCAGTTGGCTGCCTATGAGGACGCAAGCAGGCTATGAAGTGCAGCTCAGTCCTTTGGTCGGGAACAAGACAGGTCAATGAGCGAGAGAAACATGATCATGAAAAATGTAAGGCCAAAGCTAGCCTAGGCTCCAAGTTGCCAACCTACTAACATTGCCAAGTACCAAGCAGGAAATTTAAGGGACATCAAATTGAACTAGATCCCAAGAATCCAACAGATCAGGGGGAACATAAGGAAAATCCAGCATATGACATAACGCATAAGGGTCAGTAACAGGTGCAACAACAGAAGTGGAAGTAAGAACATGAACCAGATCATCTAGAGTAGTGTAAGGGGCCGGAGTCTTAGTTTCCCCACAAGTCAATGCATCAGCATTAACATTTCTTTGCCTCGCTTGTATGAGATCTGAAAATCATAACCTTGTAAAATCAGAGCCCATCTAGTCAATCGTCCAGTCAGTTCTCGAGGAGTAAGCAAGGCTTTCAAAGGTAAATGATCTGTCTCGATGGTGAAGTGGCAACCATGAAGATACTGCCTAAAATATTTAACACCAAAGAAAACTGCCAATCCCTCTTTGTCTGTGATAGAGTACTTCCTTTCATGTTTGTCAAGACGCCGTGAGGCATAGGCAATCGCATGTTCCTGCCCATCTTGAATTTGACTAAACACAGCAGAGATAACTAAGTCATTAGCATCAGTTTGTAAAAGGAAAGGAGGTAAAGTCAGGGTAGGCAACCGCTGCGGTTAACGCCAGCGTCCGCCGGTCCGTCTCAACTTTTGGTTATCCAGCGGGTAAAGACCTTGCTCGCACGCTTCAGGGCCTCACGCCTGAGCCACGTGGCTGATGTACTTGATCTCAGTATGACTTAAGGTTAGCGCTGGGGCCCCGTTCCCGTACGTCGTGGCTGGGCCACGGCTGCCTCCACGCTTTTAGTAATCGAGTCCCTACTCTCTAGGCGCAGCACCCGGGCTGCTCGCGACTTTGGGGCAGCTGCTATCAAGCGAAATTAGCCCGCCTAAACCCCAAGACAAAAAATACAACCCACCCTCCCCTAGGCCTCCATGGCTTGCTAGTGGGGGGGGGGGAATTAGCACATAGTGGCCTTTTAGTGGCCTTATATCATAGATCCAGCCTACTGGCCTGCCTTTGCCAGAGCTGGCTAAATTTCAAATTAGTAATCAAACACAAAGATTCCTTATTCCAACAATTCAAATACAAGCCTCTATTGGTGCCTTTCCCAATAGACTATGAGGGTCTTCACTTCTAGACATGAAATAATGGGATTCCACAATGCACTCTCCTCTTTGAAGAGCCTAAATCAGATTTTCAACTTCAAGCTTTGCTTAGAAAATAAATGAATCACATACACAAATGGTGAAATGGTAAGATGGGATCAACCCTTTCTATGCGAGAGTGATTGGGATGCTCTAACGACTCAAGTAATGGTACTCTATGCGGCCTCCACTTGGGCTCTCGTCCATAAGTCCATACCAGCCCCTTCTACTCGTCCTCAAGTCACTTTCCTCCACATGAAATTGCCCTCTTCCTTCACAAATGAAAATGGCTCAAAGGCCCACAAGCTAGGCCATTTGCCTTAGCTTACAAGAATCCTACCTAACTAGGGAGCTTCAAGCTCCACTCCCTAGGATCTAGCCCCTCCTCAAGCCAAAACTATCAAGCACTACAACAAGAAGCAAGAGGAAACTAAGCAAATGAGCTAGATGAAGAACAAGAGAAGCCTTGCCCCTCTTTTATACTGTTGTTGGGTCTAATAGACTAATGGAAAATATTCATTAAACTATTGTTTCTTGCAATGTCCTCGCAATTCTCCACTGTGACTCCGACACTCTTGTCTCCACAATGGGAATGTTGTATTGTTTTACTACAGATGGCTCGTTATGTTGCCGGGGCACGCGCCCTGTGCTCAAAGGAGATGGCGATCTTGAACGTGCAGGACTTCCGGTGCTCGACGAGCCCTCCTCGGACAACATCATCGGACCACGAGGGAGCGTGCGAATATTCTTGTCAGCTCACCATGAATCCTCTTCTCCGCCAGGTGCCTCGTCAAGTCTTCGTCTCACTGGACGGGTATGAACATCTCCTTCCAAATGTTGGCCTCTTTGCAGCAATGGCGTGTCCCGAAGGCCCTCTCGCAAGGCCGCCGCCCACTTCCGAGGATTCTTCGATCTGGAGGCAGTCCGCATCAGCATTTCCTGCCTGTCCGGCCCCAAGCCCCACTGTTTCCCTTTCAAGAACTCGTTGTACCTGCATTGCTGCATAATTGACCTCACAATGTCCTCCGTTGTGGCAGTGAGGATGTCCACCAGATGCGCCGCAGAGGAGGCACGCCAGGAAGAGTGCACTGATTCGGCCATGTTTGTCGTGGGCATGTCGGTGTCGGAGTCGAGACACATTTCCTGCACAAGCACATGTTCAGGTTACAAGCAAGTTACAAATATGGCCAAGAATAATATCCAACGGGACGCGAATTCGTGCAACTCACCTCCCGCATATAGTCGCCGAACTGGAGGAAACGATAATGCCACCATGCTAGCCAACTGACCATTGCTCCTTCGTCTGATTTCCTTACAGCACCTGACGATGTCCACCAAGCCCGTATGCATGCAAACTGTGTCTCTGCATCATCCAAGGTGGGAGCGTGCTTCCACGCAAGGCACATGGAACGGTGCTCCTCTCTGAAATCTGGCGCCACGAGCCTGGTTGTGTACTGCGAAAGGCTCTGCAGAAAATGGAACCCACAAGATCTCTCCTTGCCTTCCATGGAACATTGGGGTCTTGCCCGTACACCCTTCGGATGGCAGCCCAATTTGCTTGTGCGTTGTCCGCCATGAAACCACGGAAATTGGGAGGGGGCAATCCCGCCTTGGCCATCTGTTCGTTTATTCCCTGCCAAAGAAGCATCTCCGATTGTGTGTCCTCTCCTTTCATCTCACAAATAGCAATTGTCATTAGCATCCTGCAGTGGGTGTCGTAGACATATGCACCCATTGTCACCCACTGGTGATTTGTAATTCGTTTGATATGGTCGAACATGACCCAACTGTTTGACAAGTTCCCACTCGTCATCCTGTCGACCAGTTCGGCGCCACTGCCAGGTCCACACGTGGACATTTTGAATACGAAACAACGATCTGCCTCAGTCCCTTGTCCTGGAAACCTACTTCCATGAATGTAGTCATATCCACATCGTCGCTTCACCTCCAGAATGGAGTGCATATCCGAGCCACGCCCAATTTTCTGTTTGCATGAGACAATGTGGTTTCGGACATTCGGTGAACATACGTGGGACACCGACTCCAGCAATGCCTCCATTTCCTTCTCGTCGAGAGGAACTCTATCGGAGCCGTCTTCCGACATAATTCTGGCCAATGCCATCTTATGGGCGGCTTGGAGCTGTATCTGTTTGGGTTTGGCACCCGGTCTCAACTTAACCTCCTCCTGAACGAGCTGCTCTGCATCGTGGGCAGCCTCCCGCGAGTTCCCCCTCGCCAATTTGTGACAATGGGAACCAACGTGTATGCAAGCTCGGGTGAGGTCAGGGAAACGGTGCAACACATAGAACTGCTTGGCATTACAAACAGACATGCAGTGTGGTGGTTCTTTGCAATGCACACACTTAAATGTGGAGTTCGGAACGTTCTCCTGAGCTCGAAATGGTTGATGAGCTGTGCCTGGCTAATCGGTCTCGTTCTTGTGACCTCTGGATTTAAAGTGGAAGCAAGTTGGGGAGAAACACCGCAACGCGCCCGCACAAACAACGTAGCGCACCCGCACACCATCAAGCATCTTCATGCTGGTGATTTTGGTAACGCACCAAGGATGACCGTCATGTTTTCTATCCATATCTGTCAACATTCCGGACGCCCTCGAGTAGTCTGCCCGAGGAGGGAACTCAAAGAAGATATTACTGTCGACGTCGGCGGGAAGGCATGTAACCAATTTAATTGCAAACTTGCTGTAGTCCAGCCCGGCCAGCTCCGACCGGTGTCCCTCCAGGTGAAGCCCTCGAAGAATTTCAAGAATAGATCGAACTGCGGTGCTCGTGCTGTGAATATGACTCCCTCCTCCACTGACGTCCATTGAGGACTTGCCTGATCTCCAGGACGACCTCGGAACTTCCATGACCTCATCTGCGTCGGACAGGTTGTGAACAACTCGGTTCTCGCTCGTCTTCATGGATGGGTTCGGCTCTGGATTTACTTCGTTGCGGACTTCTCTCTTTGAGGTAGCCACTCTCTGATTCGCGGATTGTTTCGTGGAAGGCGCCAGGATAGAAGGTGCATTTGGCGGGCAAATGAAGTCACCAACAGCCCTGTATATGACGCTGTCCGATGGTGGAACTCGCCATTCCCTGACATCGCCGAAATCATCGTGGAGCACAACAATACTCTCGACAACAAGGCCATTTGAGTCCTTCATTTCCTCCTCCAAAAAACCGACCCCGGTTTCACGTGGTATCGAACGCACAGATATTTCTCCATCACCCGGCAGATGTCCCCTCTGCACGGAAATGAAGCTCTATGCTCGTGAGGAGGGCAGTACACTGTAGCGCTCGGGTTTTCCGCCATGGAAGATGTGCACACAAGACTGCCAGGATGGCGTGCGGGGAAGCTCCCTGGTAGAAGGGGGATGCAGCGATGGGAAGGAATGCGGTGCCGATTTGTCCGAGCGACGAAGCCTGATCCAAATCCAGGGAGCCAACTATCTCAAAAATCCACAGTCAGAGTGTTAATGAACCTTGTATCCGGAATGCGGCCCCTGGTCTTTGCGCAATAACTGCCAACGGTATGCAGTCAGAAAGTGGGGGGCCGTCCGGATGATGTCGGCTGAAGGGAGAAGCCGGCACCGTGCCGTCACATTACTACCCCCGAATGGAAATTCGGCACCCAATATCCAACAGGGGCCGCACGGATGAAGTCGTCTGGGGCAGAGACAGAGAACATCCCCCAGATGGAAATTCAGCGCCGAATTTCCATTCGGATCCCCCAAAGGAAGTCCTGTCGGGGGGTCAGGTCGAAAACTGGCCGACATAAAAACCTCCGCGGATGCAAAAACGGCGCCGAATTTCCAACAGAGGAAGCCCGGATGAAGACTCGGGCGCAGAGGCCGGAGTGTGTGCGACAGAGAACATCCCCTGGATGGAGATTCGGCGCCGAATTTCCATCCGGGCCCCCCAAAGGGAGTCATGTCGGGGGGTCAGGCCGAAAACTGGACGGCATAAAAACATCCCCAGATGGAAAAACGGCGCCGAATTTCCATTCGGGGCGGTTCGGATGCAGTCGGGGAGGGGGGAATGGCCTGCACTTGGCCGTCACATTTCAACCCCCGGACGGAAATTCGGCACCGAATATCGAACAGGGGACGCCCGGATGAAGTCGCCTCGGCGCAGAGGCCGGCGAGTGTGCGACAGAGAACATCCCCTGGACGGAGATTCGGCGCCGAATTTCCATCCGGGCCCCCCCAAAGGAAGTCTTGTCGGGGGGTCAAACCGAAAACTGGCCGACATAAAAACCTCCACAGATGGGAAAACGGCGCCGAATTTCAATTCGGGGCCGTTCCAATGCAGTCGGGGAGAAGGGAGAGGTCGGCACCTGGCCGTCATATTTCAACCCCCGGGACGGAAATTCGGCACCGAATATCCAACAGAGCGGCGGAGAGGCGGCACCTCTCCGACAGAGACCATCCCCCGGATGGAAATTCGGCGCCGAATTTCCATCCAGCAGGTAAGTGGAATCCCGGATGGATGGAGATTCGGCGCCGAATTTCAATCCTGCAGGTAATTCGAATCCCGGATGAATGGAAATTCGGCGCCGAATTTCCATCCAGCAGGTAAGTCGAATCTCGGATGGATGGAGATTCGGCGCCGAATTTCCATCCAGCAAGTAAGTCCGATCGGTGCCGTATGGATATTCGGCGCCGAATTTCCATTCGCCATGTATTTCTGCGCGAGGAATTACCTTCGTGCAGGTAATTCCCATATAAGAATTACCTTCCTGCAGGTAATTCCCAGATGAGAATTACCTTCGTGCAGGTAATTTTCAGATGAGAATTACCTTCCTGCAGGTAATTCCAATCGATGTTAATTCCTCGTCCATAATTACCTACACGAAGGTAATTCTCATCTGGGAATTACCTGCAGGAAGGTAATTCTTATATGGGAATTACCTGCACGAAGGTAATTCCTGCGCAGAAATACATGGCGAATGGAAATTCGGCGCCGAATATCCATACGGCACCGATCCGACTTACCTGCTGGATGGAAATTCGGCGCCGAATTTCCATCCAGCAGGGATTCGACTTACCTGCTGGATGGAAATTCGGCGCCGAATTTCCATTCATCCGTATTCGAATTACCTGCAGGATGGAAATTCGGCGCCGAATCTCCATCCATCCAAGACTCGCCGAATTTCCATTCATCCGGGATTCGAATTACCTGCAGGATGGAAATTCGGCGCCGAATTACCTGCTTGAGGGAAATTTGGCGCGCCGCCCTACCTGCGCGGATGGAAATTCGGCGCCGGATTTCCATCCGCGCGCTTCCGAATTACCTGCGTGAGGGAAATTTCCAGCGCCGCCCTACCTCCACGGATGGAAATTCGGCGCCGGATTTCCATCCGCGCGCTTCCGAATTACCTGCGTGAGGGAAATTTCCAGCGCCGCCCTACCTCCGCGGATGGAAATTCGGCGCCGGATTTCCATCCGCGCGCTTCCGAATTACCTGCGTGAGGGAAATTTCCAGCGCCGCCCTACCTCCGCGGATGGAAATTCGGCGCCGGATTTCCATCCGCGGCTTCCGAATTACCTGCGTGAGGGAAATTTCCACCGCCGCCCTTACCTCCGCGGATGGAAATTCGGCGCCGGATATCCATCCTGCTGCGCTCCGAATTACCTGCAGGATGGAAATCCGGCGCCGGAATTCCATCGTGCAGCGCTCCGAATTACCTCTACGTTGGAAATTCCGGGACTGTTTACGTCGATTTTCATCCGACATGGAGGGCTTCATCCGACATTTAATTGCGCAGTTGGGCAATAAATGTCGACGGCCGTCGGTTATTATTCGGGCTGGCGACGCATGGCTTCCTGGACACGTACCCTAAATCTCATGCTAAACTTGGCTTAACATGGTATTCCAGGCATGTACCCCAAAAAAGGAGATCTTTTTGGCTGGGACTTATGCCGCCTGAAGGGCGTGGCTCTCCTGAGAGAGACCTCACATCCAGACCGCGGCGGAAGTTGAAAGCTCTGTACTACGGACGACGGCCAATCTCTCGCATGGCCAAACTGAAGCTCCAGCAGGAGATTCCAGTGTCTTGCTCACAACCTGCGCCAACTGAAGCCGAGTACTCTCAGGCAAGCCACTTCTGCTTTCGGTTTGTTCGATTTATTTTTTGCTTTCGCTTTGTTACCTCGCTTTGTTTTTGCATCTTCATCCTGGCTTTGCTGTATGAGTGAACTTTAGATAGTTGAGTGAACCTTAGATTGTTTGCAATGCGTGTGCAAATCCGGCAGCTCTGGAGAAGGCTGCTTGTGCATGTCATTCTTAGGCAATGGTTGCATTTGTTTTCATTGTTGTTGCATGGCTCTCCATACTTCCTAAACTTGTTATGTTTTCATTTTTGCTACATGATTGTTGCTATGGTGGTTGCGCTGCTCGTTGCGATGCTGCTTTTTGCACCGATGTTGGTTTTCACGATTTTTGTCAATGACAGAGTGACGACGAGCCCGGCACGCTGGTGGTATCATCGACAGCTCCAACTCATCGCATGTTTGAATCGCCCAACTTGGGGCGAGAGGGCAAACTTAAACCTTTTGTTGGTGGACGGGAGGACTTGCAACGAGATTACGACAGAGTAGGCATTGGGGAGGTTGGTGCAGGCGGCATGGCAGGTGAAGGGCGTGAGGACATGAGGACAGCAGATCCGGCAATGGAGGTTGTTCATGCACATGCAGTAGGGCCCGCCCACGCAAAGAAAAAGAAGAAAGCTAAGCACATGCAATCCCCGGCGAGAGAGCAGTCACGGGCTGCGGAGGGGGGAGTGAGCAGTGCGCGCGAGGGTGTCAGTTCGCCTCAATCAAAGGTGGTCGTCCTGGAGGGCTCCCCTGCTGCTAGCCCTAGTAAGAAACAGAAAGCCCGTGAGAGGGCAAAAGAGAGGGCAAAAGAACAGACGAGACAGAATGCTAGCCAGGAGGAAAGACAAAAGGCAGCTGAAGAGGCCAGGGGTGCCCAAATGACAGATGCCAATGTAAGCGAGGGACCCACAGAGACGGTGGATCCCTACAAGACACCACAGAGAGGCAGTAGCACACCGGTTAGACCATCGCGGGCAAGAGCAGCCCCCGCAATTACCCATACGGTGGAGAGTGGAGGAGAGGAAAGAACACCTGAAAGAGCACGGATTGTGCAAGTTCGAGGTGAAGCCAGGGAGAGGGCAGTAGAGACGACGAGAGTGCTGGAGGTGGTTTCGCAGGTGGCTGACCCTGTTGAGGAGGACGACATGGAGGTTTCTGACCAGGATGACATCCTCCGGACATCCCCAGGCCCCAAACCCGGAGCATACAGGCTGGATTTGGCGGTCCTGGTGGGCTGCCGGAAAACCCCTCTGCAGCAGACGTCATGTCTGAGGCGGATATGAAGTTGGCCGCTGCCAAGATGTTGGAGGCAACCCACAGCAACATTGGCAGGGTGCTGGGGGCATGGTGTACCCGGCCAAGCTTCGAATTCCCCTTTGCCGCTTGGTGTCATTGCAGGTGGTGAGACCTGCCCTCCCAGGCGATATCGACAAGCTGAAATTCTCTTTCCGGGATGGATATCGAATGGGGTCTGCCGCCTTTTACGTTTCCATTGAGAACGACCACGGAGCTTCCCGTGCCCACACTTCCGATGAGGTGGACAAATGGGGTCCCCATTGGCAAACGCGAAATGAGGAGTTCGAGAGATCGATTGCTAGTGATCCTCTTTTCCAGCACATGTCCGGTAAGATGTTCTACGTGTGGGACGGCAATCATCGCCTCCTGGCATGGATGGAGCACATTGCCAAGCCCACCCCAACGATCTCGATTGGCATTTCGCCGTCGATTGTGTTGTGCTGAAGGTTGCGGGGCCCAAAGATCGCAGTCTTCTCAAAGCTGCAATGGCCGACATCAACTCGTAAGCTACAACCCCTCTCGCTTTTGGACTTTGAATTTGGAAGTCATTTCATTGCGAATCCTCATATATGATGAAAATTCCCATTTCAGTATTGTTTGATGGAAATGTGGCACTGCAGGGTGACTGAGAATGCCTTCATTGCCACCAACTTGTCCCATATGCTCTTCCGAGTGAAGGATGTCGGGAAGCAGGGGGTGCAAGAGTTTGCCAATTCCCTCAGTGCCGACCTCCTGCGCAAGTCGGAGGCAAAGGCAGACAGAACCTGGTATAGGCTGAGCGTCGACGCCATGGTGGACTACATATTTCGGGTAAAGCTCCTGACAGTTTTGTTGAGCTAATCTGTCTCTCCTCCCAATAGAAGAAATTGTGTTGAGCAGGATCTCTAATCTTATGTGCGCATTCTTGACAGACGAAAATACAGCAGGATTTGGCACATGCGCGGAGGTTCTACATGGAGTCAGAGGAGAAGAAGAA